>OZ019976.1:6392315-6749815 GCA_963970395.1 Ephialtes manifestator
CAGTCTCGATTAGCCCCTGTTTCACCTAGTTTAACCGACCTTTTAACCGAGCTTGTTATTTTTTAAGATATTTTTACTGGTGAATTAACCAACTGTAACCGACATTCTTACCGAATTAAAAAAAACAATTTTGTTTGGTGAATTCAACCGATTTTAACTGACATTTTAACCGAACAAAACGTTTTTAATCAGTTAAATTATCGGTTAAAGTCGGTGAAACAGTGGGCCAATCGAGATTTATCTTTTCACGGTTAAAAAGTCGGTTAACACTATGGCGACACATTGCCAGGGTGATACCAATAAAGTACAAGACCACGAGGATAGAAAGATTTGTCTATGGACAACCTTAAACTGATTAATAATGTTACCACGAAATATTACGACTTGGACTGCCCAACCAAATTATCGATTGTATTAACCAATAACCTTAATATGTCACTAAGTAATTAGTTATGTTAATCAATTATTTCCTGGTGCTGACAAAATCGTAACATTTTCAGCAGTAACAGTTTATTAAGGGGACTGAATTTGGTTAGACCTAAATTGCTGATATCAAGTGACAGATATATTTGCTCATATGCTGATGTTATTAAAAAATATATATTCTTTTGAACCCTAAAACAAAGATTATTGTGCTTTATGACAAAAGTATCTAACTAATGTATTTAAGCTATGGAAAATTCACAGATTTTTAAACTTCTTTATACTTTCCTGAGATAACAGGCAACCAAAGATTCCTAAAAAAAAATTTTCAATTGTACATAAGGCGCACTCTTTCAGCACGAATATAACAATTTGAGATTCAGGTAAAGTTGGAATAATGCTCGAAAGGTCGAGACATAGACTTGAGAGTTAATTAAAAAACTTATTTTCACGAAATATTTATAAATTCACTAATTTCAATAAACAAAAAAGCTATATTCATCCCCAAAGACTTTTTCTTAGGCACAATTGAACAATTTTTTTTAAATTGTTTATTTACCGATGATCTCAGGAAAGTGCAAAGAAGCTTAAGAACCCCTATCGTTCCGATAGCTCATTTGCAATAGTTAGATGCTCTTGCCAGGGAGCAAAGGGTTTGTTTCAGGGTTCGAAGAAATATATTTTTTTATGACATGAACAGATGAACAAGTGAGAAATTTGTCAATGAATATCAGCAGTTTGGGTCAGATAACATCCCCTTAAGCAATCCCACAGAAAGTCACTCTCGGTGGCAGCATGCGTAAAAAATCAACGCATGCGCAGATCCCAATATTCACGAGTTTTTATGCTCTATATTGTGAAAAAGTGTTTAGGCAGAGGTATCAAAAATCGACTTTTTACGCCCTTACCATAAAATTAACCATTTTGTAACATAGACTCAAAAAGTCCCCCTTTTCGTGCCCGTACACGCAAAAACAGGTTTGGTTAGAACAACCAAGTATCTTGGTTGTATATGGCCAGACAATTAATTGGTTAGACCAACCAAGTTATTTGTTAGGCTACCAATTTCTTGGTTGTTCTAACCAAGTGACTTGGTTAGTTTACCACGCTACACGGAAAAAAAAGCTTGGTTAGAACAACCAAGTGCCTTGGTTATATATGCGCCAGACAATTAATTGGTTAGAACAATCAAGTTATTTGTTAGGCTACCAATTTCTTAGTTGTTCTAAGCAAGTGACTTGGTTAGCTTACCAAATGACTTGATTAGTCCAACCAAGAAATTGGTAGCCTAACAAATAACTTGGTTGGTCTAACCAATTAATTGTCTGGCGCATATATAACCAAGGCACTTGGTTGTTCCAACCAAGCTTTTTTTTCCGTGTAGCGTGTGGCAAAAATCGCACTTTTTGATTAGGCAGTGAGAAAAAAAAATGCGCAAGGGCAATATCGCACTTTCTATTTTCCTGCACACTTTTCTTGTGCACTTCATAAAAAAGGTAGTATTTGATGCTTGTACGAGAAAGTGGGCTCCCGACGGGGGTTGAGTGGTAGGGAGCACTCGGTTCTAGCTTATGCAGCCAACTTTATAACCATCGTTGAAAGTACGCTTTTCCGCACTGGTATTACAAATTATTATCATGAGTGTCATGAGTGTCGATTGAATATAAAAATAA
The DNA here is from genome assembly GCA_963970395.1 of Ephialtes manifestator. Taxonomy (NCBI): domain Eukaryota; kingdom Metazoa; phylum Arthropoda; class Insecta; order Hymenoptera; family Ichneumonidae; genus Ephialtes; species Ephialtes manifestator. The sequence continues at coordinate 6,394,412 of OZ019976.1, forward strand.
AAGTGGCAATAAAATTAGATATCTTCAAATTTCTATACAGGTCTTTCGAGGGCGTGAGGACGATTCAAAGAAATTGTGGAAGCAGCCTTGCAACTACAAAGTGACAGCTATTCATTTTTAATTAATGCAACTTTTTTTTGTCGTTACGGTAATTAAAAAATTGTTGCATCAATATTTTCATAGTTGAGACGACTATTTTATGGTTATCGTAACTATTAAAAATATTCGTACAGTTTTAAAATGAATTGCTGTCACTTTATAGTTAATAACGACAGAATTTTCTCTGAGTGTCATAACTTGCTTGTTAAGGTATATTTAATGGTTCGTAGTTCACGGCGGAAGGAACCTTAGACTTGGAGAAAGCAATCTCTGCTATCCCACCCGATATGCCTACAAGGGACAAAGTGATCGCTGCTCTGACTGCTTGCGCTTCAAAGAGTAAGGAATTAATAGTGACGATGTTCCATGCTTAGAATTAACTCATGTTAATAAGTAACGATATGTTCAATGAGTTTTAAAATTGATTTGCAGCGGGTGAAAATGATTGTGAAACGGCATACGAGATCGGCAAGTGTCTTCATGAACAAAAGGTACATATATCCAAGCAATGACGTATTTTATTATGATATTAACCTCGTATCATTCGCGCTTGATCATCACAAGAATGATGAGAGAAGAGATAAAAGGTCATGCAAACGTCTGGTAAGAGAGTATCAATGATTTTGTAAATCATATCCGTGAAAGGTTGTATGGAATCTTACAATTTTTATACAAGAATAAAACTTTTCGTCCAGTAAAAAACCATTTTAACATACAAAATTTATTGTTATTTTTCCAACCAGGGAGCTTTGTCTAATGGCAACTTTTTTTTATTTGAAAAAAAATTTGTTCGCTTTTCGTTACAGATGTCGCTCATGGATCCATGAAGACAAACACAATTCAAACCGGAAATCTTTCAGACACGCTAATGATGAAAATAATTTAACAAATATAAATTGCATACGATGTTAAAAATGTATAAACCTTTCTATAGAACCTCAATATAAATCTGTGCATATTCAAAAATATTTTCCAATTTCCCGCTACTGTATTTCGACCTGTGATATGTATAATTAAAGCGTTATATTACACGGAGAGAAGAGTCTGGTAATCATTACCCGATTCAGTATAGTAAACTCGGTTTATTCAGCGCTTCGGGCGGCTATTTCTATATTATCCTATAGAGTACTGTATCGTGTTTTACTGTGTGCTGCACGTCGTACAAGAATCGTTACTATGTTTCGGTTTTCAAACCGTACTGTAAATAATCCAAAGTTTGTAAGGATGTATACGCAAAAGTGTCTCGAAGACATCTTAAGGGGATGCTGGAGTAGATTTAGATACCGACTTTGGTCGGTAAGTTTCCCGATTAGGACACAGGTGGCGTCGAGCAGTCTGCTTACTTTTGGCAAAAGGTACCGAAAGCAAAATGGCCGCACACCATATGTCAACAGACCTTTGCTGTACGATATAATTGTTTCTGGAAATTAGATGTGTAAAATCAGACCGGACGTCAATTCTGTGACGATTTCTAAATATTCCAAAATCATCAGAATGTTAACTACACATGCCAAATCCATATATAGTGTATATTACGGTCGCATTGCAAAGGCTCGGAGCTTTTGCCAAAAGTAAACAGCGCCACGTGTCTCCTAATAACGGAACTATATTCATGCTCTTTACCAGCTCTGAACCTGTGCGAAAAGCAAACAGTCTTTGCAATCGTAGTATACACTATTCGTGGATTTGGTTTGTGTAATCGACATTCCGACGGTTTTTAAAGGTTCAGGAATAATCAAAGAATCGGTGTCCGGTCTGATTTAACACATCTGAGTTCCAGAAACGTTTGTATCTTACCTCAAAGGACCTGTTGACATTTCGAGCGGCCATATTGTTTTTTGAGAGGTTCAGTAATATACAATTTCTTACATTTCTTGTATGTTTTGAACAGTAATTCGACCGGACACCCAAGCATGAATGTTTTTATTACATCCCTGCAAAATTTGAAGTATATTTGTAGCGTATTTTCGATGAATAGTGTAAACTACGAAATCGCCTATTTTTACCGACCAAAGTCGGTAAAAAAATCTACTCCAGCATCCCCTTAAAGCTTGACAATGGTCGGGACTTCCAACAGACAGTGATTACGATTCGCTATATATAAAGAAATTCATCTCTTAAGGATGTTCGACTGTTCCAAACTAGTCAAATCAGTGCTAAATTTTTGTAATTGTTTCATTAAAGTTTAATGCATTGAATAAAAATAGTAGAGAGTAGTTTGAATTGAAGTATGTATACTTAACCCAGAGAAAGATTAATAGTGCCCGATTTGCATACAGATTAACTAATTAACGTTATTTTACAATGGGATACATTTTCGTTCAGCTTTTTCCAAGAATAATCCATATTTTTTTGCGAATTTTGATAAGTGATTGCTCATTCTCTTTCTTGAAAGATGCTCTACAAATTCACCAGCTGGATATTTGCTATTATTGATCGATTCATAATTATAGTCTGTTGTTTAACAAAAATCAAAATACTTTCATAAACAAACAGCTATAATTATTAGACGATCAATAATATCAAATATCCAGCCGGTCAACTTGTAGAGCATCTTTAAAAACAAAGAATGAGCTATCACTCATAAAAATTGGCAAAAAATTATAGATTATTCTTGGACAAACCTGAACGAAAATGTATCCCATTGGAAAGTAACGTTAATCAGTTAATCTTTATGCAAATCCATCACGATCCGTCTCGAACACATCTCAAAGCTTGACAATGGTTGTGACTTCCAACAGAAAGTGACTACGATTCGCAATATATGATGAAATTCATATCTCAATATATTAGTAGAATCTATAGTTACGGAAACGGTCCCGAAAGAAACACGAACATTCGACATATACAAAATAGCAAATTCTGATATCCTCAAAGTTGCAACTACTAAGACCGTGCGTCTGGGATTCATTCCCCAAATACAGGCTGTAGTTCTAAACAGCCTATTAACTATACACGAAAAATGTGCCGTTACCGCTATACGTTTGGCGGCGGCTGAGTGTGTTCACATCGTCAGCGGCGTTAGACGCCCATTGTTCTCGGTAGTGTAGTGCAATTAACAAGGACCCAGATAGAATAACGTGCCGCCCGGCGTGTCGGTAGAAATGCGGAATGTGCGACGTCTCTAGGCAGAATTGTGACGGCACGACAGGCTGTAGTCCTACTTTATACCCGCACAACTCCGGCACGCTGTAGAGCCTCTCGAAGTGCTGGCTCCGTGTGGGTACAGAGCTGGATTTAGCACGTTGTGCCGGAGCTATGCCGACACAATACCGGATTCCAGCTCGCCGTGCCGTCACAACACTGCCTAATGACGTCGCACATACCGCATTTCTGCCAGCACGACGTGCTGTTCGGGCAGTCACCATGCCGCCACTGTGTCGACATTTTTCTATCTGGGGAATTGTGAAAACGAAAAAGCAAGTGCACGTCTTTTTTAAAGACATATTAATTATCTATGTATTCTTCATGTATACTATAAGAAAATCGTCACATGTCGTCGTCGTTGTAAATCGGTGCGTAACCTGCACTATTTGCAACGTTACATAATCTTCCCTTTAATGACGTCCAAAATCAGCACGAAAAGTGGTGATGGCATTTTTATTTAAAAAATATAATTTCATTTTAAGAAAAATAAATAAATGTTTAATAATTGAACAAAACAACGTGTATTTTTTTATGCTTAATTTAAGTATCATTTTAATTGCACGAATTTCCGAGATTCACTGGTATACGATACAGCAGTAAGTACGTAACAGGCCTAGCAATCTTCAGTATGCTGCGTTTAACCAGCAATGTATCGTTGGTAAGTGACACGTGTACACAACTGGCATCGTTTGCCATACTGTATATTAGACACGAAAAATTCGCGTTTAATGTACTGCCTGGGAATCATCCCCAAACTGGTCGAATATTTTACTTCCTCATTGAGGAAACTTTGGTTTCGTGGAAAATTTTTTTTTTCGAGATTTTCATATCGGGACACTCAGAATGGTCTACAACGTCGAGAAGAGTGGTTTAGAAAAAATGTGTGTGTGCGCGTGTGCGCGCATATGTGCACAACTTTTTGTTAGCACGATAGCCATCGCAATTTGTAAGATATCGGGCTCAAATTTGAACCACGAGTAAGCTGTCGTTAAACAAGGTCTGGGATTGAATATGGAGTTAATCCATCAAGGTGTTCAAAATTTATGGCATTTTGAATTTTTTGGAGAATGTCAGTTCGGACTCTAATTCCGCAATTTTTATGATATCCGGCTCAAACATGGACCAGACGTAAACTGTTATCAAATAGTGTTTGGGATTAAATTTGGTGTGAATCCGTCGAGAAGAAATTCCTCATTATTGTTGGATTTTTACAAAGCTTCCTCTATGAGGAAGCCAAAATAGATTAACATGCTTCCTCATAGAGGAAGATTTGTAAAAATCCAACAATAATGAGGAAGCAATTTGCAAAGTTCTACTTTGCAGCCTTATTTTTAATAGTGATTGTCAGAAAATTCTCCCCGTGTAGAGAGTGTTGGCTCTTTAAATTTATTAAATAATTAACGTCGGATTTTATTATGACTTCCAATTTAGTTGCGAGTAATGTCACTTAAGCTAATGTATTTTACATCAATAATTATTCAGTCAGACCATGAATCTGTAATTATGCCAAAAGAAGCGTTACGATATTTGCAATCAATAAATTTAACAAATTCCGCGTGTTAAGCATGATTTGTGTGAACGTTTGACCCATGATGACCCATTTGGAGTTAATAATAAAACTTTTCACAGTATTAAGTTCACCCAAGCGAGTATTAAAAATAAAAATTATTCAGCTCTCACCTAGCTCTTAACACACCCTTGACCAATTATAATAACCCGACTGTAATATGCTTATGATTCTTATTTCGGAATTTTTATATTTACCCGGTTTTTTTTATTAATCACACTAATTTTTTTCCGTTGATAGTTTATTAATTTTTGTCTTATTATTTTTATTTCACCGTTTTTAAAGTAATTCTAACACTTCACCATAAGTGAGTTACAGATTACAGATTACAATAATGTCGGCCATTTAATGGTATTTAGATATATTCGAACAGGCTCTTTGTATAAAACGCTTATATCCTCTGGAAATCGCACTTAGTACATACAATCTATGAAAGAAGATACATGAACCGGTACACAGGACTTATATACCAAGTTTTGTTAAGACATGTTTAATCGTTTTAGAGAACAGTGCCGTAGTAGAAACACGCATATTCGCACTATGCCAGTGAAACATATACTATCGTCTTATTGCCCTGCGGGCACTTGGGAGGCACGCGAAACTCTAAAGTTTTTAACCCCATTTTAGAGTCGAAAAGCAGTTCAATTTTTTTTTAAATTCATATTAAATTGTTTATAAAAAACATCGGGCTCGCGGCGACTAAATGTGTGCCCAGTTTGCCTAGTCCATGAACTTGCCCTGGACATCGTTCTGTCTGCGAACAACTTCGATTATTTTTGTCGGCAGCACATATTGAGGAGTTTTACTTTGATGGTGAATGCCGGAAAAATGGAATGTATGATCAAATTAAATTTTTCCTCCGTTCACCATGAAAGTAATGTTACGTTGAGGCCGTTCTACATTTTTTTAAAAGTTTTTCTTATCTGCTTTAAAAAATATTGAATAGTTGAAATATTGCTAGTTCTAAACACAACAGTGCCTACATTTACTCATTGCTGGTAGTTGAGAGGTTACTTTAAGGGGAGGGAGACAGGTAAAAAAAATTGATTTTGGAAATTCAATATCATCCAAATCCTATTGCATATAAAAATGGCCAATGTACTATATTGTTGGTACTCGACGAAAGAATTTTTTTACTGTTGTCTGACTTGCATATGATTTTCAATATTTTTTTAAGCAAAGTTCTTAGGTTTTCCATTCTGCGCATGATTCAGATCAAACTACTAGGCAGATTGAAATGGTTGACGTCTCATTTTCTTCTTCATGAAAAGATACACCGGCTAAATGGAGCAAACTATTTATTTTCATTCTGAAAGCAAAATTAATCACTGATTTAGAAAATAGGATAAAATGTATTTATTGATAATTATGTCAATTAAAAAATATTACTTTTTATTAACATTTTCTCCATTTAGCCGGTGTATCTTTTCATGAAGAAGAAAATGAGACGTCAACCATTCCAATCTGCCTAGTAGTTTGATCTGAATCATGCGCAGAATGGAAAACCTAAGAACTTTGCTTAAGGTAGCTATGTCAGTACGCCGGAGTCATAGATACTAGCAACTATCGTCATCGAAGAATAAAATTATTCATTCTTTCTGCATATTCCACAATTAAATTCTAAAATATAAAAGTTTCATTCAATCATCTTACGAAATTATTTTCACGTGCGTAATTAATTAAATAATGTTATTAAAACTAATTTGACTTATGTCTTGACTCGTCCGCCATTGGCTCTGTAAGCACACGACACATCGTGGCAACACCGCAATATCGACCGACTGTTCGACCGGCATCGTACGTTACCGACATGAAACGAGGTTAGGTTTGCGAAGTTTGTTTGGCGAATCTGCTCTGTCATGTCGAATTCTCCAAAAGAAAGACACGACGTTAGAGCGGATCGCGGAAAAAAAACGGCCAATTCATTAGGCGTAAAAGAAAAACGTGGTTCGACAACATTCAAGCAACAAAAAAGCCAGATACAGTGAAGAATCGACGCAAATCAAATTTGATCAACAAATGAAAAATTCAAGAGTATCGATAGGTTAAAAAGTTCGATTTCAGTTAATTACGTCGAATGTAGGATGCGAGCGATCATTTTCATCCATTTTCATTGCAGAACACTACGAGTATATACCGATCGATGGTAACTGTCGCGTATATAGCTGATGTGCAACGTTGCCAAACTTCGGCGCCATCTTGAACAGCTGGTAGAGATTGTTTTTGCACAACGCAATTTCTTGCAATTAACTTACAATAACTCGCTGAAATGTCCGGTGACTACTACTTTTTATGGTTGCATCGGTTACTTTAAGATCTAACGAAAACGTAGAGCTGTTTAGATGTTTTATATTTCATTTCTGAGATGCTTTTTTCTCTGTTCAAAAGTCAATTTTTTATATTTCTCCATATAACGCCATGTATAAAACTATGTTTTAAAAAGTTATTTACTTAATTAGATATCCGGTAACGTATCTCGTAATTCCTCACAAATAAAAGATGAATACTCAGACTACAAGATATAAAGAATTCGGATGTATCTAACGTGTTTGCCTTCGCGTTATAACTACCTTAAGATAATATTGAAACGCATATGCAAGTCAGACGACAGTAAAAAATCCTTTCATCGAGTACCAACAATATAGTGCATTGGGCATTTTTATATGCAATAGGATTTGGATGATATTGAATTTCCAAAATCAATTTTTTTACCTGACTCCCTCCCCTTAATACATTCAAATACATTGTAAGCATTAATTATACAGGACAAAATTGAAAGTCGCAATGGTTCGCAAATTGTTCTGCAATTGTATCGTACACGCATAGTTTCATCTGCAGAAATACGTTTTGTCTATTGCTAATTACAAAATGCACGTTAGTATCCCAACAGTATTTACGAATAGGAGCCGTAGGTATCAAATTAACAAAACATGATGATTTATGCAAATTTTTGCTTCAACTTTTTGTGCCTCATTCGCATCTACAGCATAATAATTACGGCATTAACGTAATCCTATTACGTATGTTTTCATCAACGATTGCGTATTCAACGTATGTCCTACCGCCGTCCACCAATATTATTCGTGACGTACGAGCTGCGAAGCTTTATTCTATGGCGATTGTCTTCATTTACACGTCCTCAATGTTACCATCACTGATGGCTTCATTCTGTAGCAACTCTAATTCCCTTAATCGAACATCCTCGATATAGTAATTAACGTGTACTATCGACAGAATTATTCTCTAGTGAGGATTATTCCACAAAAGATACCTTACAAATAGAGTACCATGATATGTCTGCACCGATCGATAGAGCCTTAATTAATGCATCTGTCGACAGTCTATTCTTTCGGACCTATAATAAAGAGTGTGCAAACTCGTATGTAGAGACATACATATATACGCAATAACGTTATGGAATAACCTCATGACCTATAAATGCTGGCAGGTCGTCAATTATAAGATTCCCGATCTGAATCATCAAAAGTCGTAATGAGAGAAGCTTCTCTGCTGTTCGAGTACTACTGCATATCGTGCATTCTTTTCATTCCGTCGAGAGTTATATATGGATGGCTCTTTGTAGTCGTGGCTTTCGTATCGGCGCGGCAAGCTAACGAGAGGGGTATAACGGATTGTATACGTTCCACGTATCACGTACCGCATGCCAGGGTTCGTATAGAATTGCCCGAAGCTTGCAGAGTCCGCAGCGGTAGAGTTCGAGCAAGAATTTTTCCGTCTGCGACCCGGGGGCTCCTCGTTTTCGCTCAGCGCGTTCTAGCGCACTCTCGCGCTCTGCCTCTCTCGTTGTCGCATAGGGTTGTACTGGTTGATGCCAGCGGGCGGACGTGGAAAATAGTAACGAGAGAAGAAGAGAGAGTGACTACCACAGAGAGAAGCATCGGAGCAGAGATCGGAGGATGCGCTTCTGCCGGGGCTGGAGGTGTAGTATAGATAGATAGGTAGGTAGTACAGCAGCGAGATTCGATACGATCCACCCCCGCAGCTCGTCTCGCGTACGTGCCTTGCAACCCCCGGCAGGAGCTCGAAAGCATAGGAGGTAGAGAAGGCAGTAAGAGGAGGAGAAGGTATAGTGGTGGCGGCAGCGGCACGCGAACGGGGAGAATAATTATGAGCTTGCGCACAACGCACGCCCTCTCTCTGCGACGCGATGGACGGGTGGCGAGAGCAACGGGTGTAAGGGGTAATAGAGCCGGGCCCGGGTTGTATAGCCGAATGAAGGCGCAGTTGGAATCGTTCGTGGGTTGTTAAATCGCTCGGCGATATCACTCTCGTGTCCTCGTCCTGTCACGAATCTCAGACGACACAAGCTAAATCTACAAGACAGTAGGTAAACTTGGGCCAAGTGATCTTTGCCACGAGTTGTAACAACAAACAAGAAACATATAAAGGGATACAGAGAGGGATCTGGTGGAGGGAATAAGAAACAAGTACAACGCGGTCTATGAGTAGCAGTTAGTTGACTGTGATGAAGAACGGCGGAGAAGCAAACCGGAGTAACATATAAATGAAGGGATAGAGGGACGTTTAAGTAAGAAGAGGGAAAAACGTGAGACTCCGAGTCGTGACCTCTGGTGTGATTAACTCTGCGCGTGTGTGTTACTGACATTTTTTCTGTGAATCCTGTTCGTGATAATCGCCGCAAGGCTTGCCTATACTGAGCTTAGTAAGTCGGAAACGACAGAGCTGCCGGAGCGAAGCTGAAGGAGCAGCAGCAGGAGGAATAGCTGTCGACGCCTATCCGGATGCCGAGGCATGCGCCGTAAAAATAACAAGATTGATGTATCGCGGAGCGCAGGTACAAATTCACTATGTGACGTTGTATATTATATGAATACATGCTATAGAGTTGTATAGTATTTTGCATGTATACTCTCGGATTTTCGGCTGCCCGCACTTCGCTACGTGGGTAAACTACAGAATATCAACGCGAATTCGCGCGGTCTCTGGTTACCTACCTCTATTCTCTGCGCATAACATATTGTATAAGTGGTGAAGGTCAACGTACGTGACACGCGTTTATATGTGCATGCACTTTGCGCTACGCGGTGATAATTTCTATTCGCGACTTTAATTAATTACCCCAATTAATTCTTCGTTGTAATTACAGTAATATTTTAAAAAAGCGCATTCGCTTTACTCTGCCGACAGATCTCGAGCTACTTCCTGTTAATATGTTTGACAGGGATGAGCGTTTCGCTCATCTCCGGGCAAGAGGAAAATACCACTTCAGCTGAGAGCAATATACCATGTCCCGCGGAATGCATTTGTCTCTCCTCCAAGCAGGTAATTCATTAAGCGTGTGGATTAATGCACGATTTATTAAATAGTACAGAGAAATGTTTCATTTAATATTCAAAATACTGCACTTCAATTAATTTTTATTCGTGGCAAATTCATTCATGGGAATATAATAATTGAACTTCCGGTGGATTGGTCATAAATAAACAATATGATTTTTTTGCATACGGAAATGATGAACACTTTTGTTTTAATGGCCGATATTCGTAGGGAAATTTGGCACTTTTTACAACAAAGCTGAAAGCTCGAAATTGGAAACAAAGCAACGATTTATTGTATTTTAAAAATTTATGTCATAAATACTTGAGTATCAATTTTTTTCGGAGCATATTCTACATTTTGCTAAATAATAAATATACAAATATTATTAAATGCAAGAAAACTATAGATTTTTTATGGATTAGTTGGAAAAATACAGTAAAAAAAAAGATATTAGCTAATGGCTATTGAGGAAATTGATGTTCTATGGCTTTCTTCAATACTTTGAATTTCATGGATTCTTTGTATTCACTTTGACGGTAGAATCTTTTCTTGCTGTTTAATAAAATGCTGATGACTTTTTACTGTTGCGGTAAAGAATTCGAAAAAACTAATTGTTTGAGAATTATTTATAAATTTAATAAATGTTTACAACGCTGCAACAAGGTGTAACTAATGTCGAATATATTTTGAGTCATTTGTTGGTAAGACTCCGTTTTTATAGAACCCAGCACTATACAGTGTAGCAGTATTTGTACACAGATTTTTACTGCACAGAATCGTTTAAACATGATAAAACCACACAATACTAACTCCACAGTGCGAAATCATACACAGTTAACTTCAGTAAGTTAATTTTAACCCATTGCTGTCACAGAGGGTCCAAAGAAAATTTGAAATTGAACCTATGGCGCTGTCTATAGTTGTTGGAACGCACAACTATAGATTTATACCGTTGCATAAATCTCTAGTTTCAGAAGTAATCTCAGGTCACAAGGGCATTGTTTCCCGTGTGACCTTTTTGTTATTATTCAGAGGTGTGACAGCAACGAGTTAATTCGACACGAAAACTGTTCGCAACAGTAACCGTGGAGATGAAATGTTGCATAATAAAACTTTGAAAGGCCAAAACAAAGTTGTAATTTTCTGCACCGGTTTTTGCAATTTACGAAATAAAACCCTACGTTACTGAACTTTGCATACGAAGACTACAAATGCAATGCTTTCAAAAGTAAAATATTACAATGGTAAACCGTATCACTTAACGGTATACGTGTATTAAAATACAGATGTACAGTAAGAGCTCTAATAATTTATGGGCTCCGGACCAGCTCCTGCTGTTAACTAAAATTTCCCCTCCAGTTTCTCCCAAAACTCAAGTATGCTGTCGGTCAAGCGCGGAGAGGGGGGGGGTGATTAATTAAAACAAGTGAGTGAATTATAACTAGTTTTACAGAATCACCCCCCAGACGGCCACTGGTGATAAGCGGAGACGAGCGGCAACCACATGAAAAAAAGGCTTGGTTAAGTAGGCACCAGCGAGATTAATTAGATAGACCAACCAAGATCATTGTACAGTAGAACGTCAATTATTCGAATGTCAATCATCCGAATCGTCCATTATCCGAATTTTCGTGATTTGGCAGCGCAAAAACAAGTTTCTGGCCTAGAATAGAAGAAAATACCCGATTTTTTTCCAAGGAAATGAACGATAGAATAGAACCCATTGACAAAACATATGATATATATACAAATAGTAATATATATGGGTCATTCCACGGGATTTCGCACAAAAAAAAACCGACCGACTCCAATTTTCGCCTATTTTTTTTATATTGTTGAATCGAATTACAAATTTTTAAAATTTTAAAAAAAGAATGCGATCAGCTGATCGCTTTCTTACTCACTCAGTGGCCGCTCGAGCGCTGGCGTCGCGAGATTCGCCTGGGGTACGTCTGGGGCGTGCGATCAGCTGATCGTCTCGTTACGCACGCAGTGGCCGCTCGAGCGCTAGCGTCGCGAGATACGCCTGAGGCGTATAGTAATTTTGTTATTTTTTAAACTTAATCGGAGAGGTCCATATAAGTGAAATGGGACCTTTTTTTTGTAAAAGACGCAACGAAAATACAATTTTTTAAATTTGTAATTCGATTACATTTAATGAATCGAATACATCTACATATAAAATTATGAAAAAAATTACATAAGCTCCTTTTAATATTACCAATTACATAAAAAATACGCAGAAGATTGGAAGAAAATTAAAAAAATCAATTACCCGAAATATTTTTTTTAAAAATGGGTAAAATGCGTTCTCTATATTGGGCTTGTGCTTAAAATGTTTGGGTCTCGTTGTAGTATATTCGTGATTTTTTGTATTGAAATCGGAGGGGGCCAAATTAGCGAAATGGTACCTTTTCTTGGTAAAAGACATAAATAAAATAGAAGTTATGTTTATTTTTTATTTTGATTATTTTTACCGTAAACTGTGTTGAATTACGAAAATTTTGACTTAGTTAATTTTGTCGATATCATTATTCCACTTGACGTCAGATTTTTTTCATTTTTTTCACCTTTTATTTTATGGCTCGTCGAAATATAAGAATAAAATTCTCAAAAAATTCACAGGTGCACCGTTTGACATAGTCAACAATATAAAAAAATTAGGCGAAAATTGGAGTCGGTCGGGTTTTTTTTTGTGCGAAATCCCGTGGAATGACCCATATAAACTATTAATTGTCGTTAAAAATTTATATTCTATTATTTTGAGCGTTTCAATACCTTACTCCCCCCTCACAAATAATTGCTATTTGGTGAACCGAATTTTCAATTGCACGAGCGGTAGTCGGTTCTAATTAGTTCGGATAATCGACCTTGTACTGTAACACAACCAATGACTTGGTGGGCGTAACCAACAACTTGATTGGTCTAGCCAATTAATCAGCTGAGACATATTTAACCAAGCCTGATTTTCCGTGCACCGGAAACAGGGGACTGATTAGATCAAATAAATGAGCGAATCGTTATTTGTGGCTGCCAATTTTGGAACCATCATTTCGTTAAATCTAAACAATCTAACGAAGTGCTGGATGGATAATTAGGTGCCATAAGTGGCCATTCACTCACTTCTTTTACTGAACTGGGGTCAGGCGGAGCAGTAACCTTTCCTCTTTCGATTCTAAAACAACAGCCATTTATTTATTAAACGAGGGCCAATCGGAGTACGAATAAAACGGCTTCACATGACCATAGCTGATTGCCACCAACTTTTTAGAAGGGGACTAGGGTTAACCGGATATATAATCTCCGTCTCTTTTTATAAGTTTTAACATTTGAAATAAACAAAACAATGAATGCATGATTTTGGTCCCGATCGCAGCGTGACTGATTGACGACACCGCCGACTAATCACAGGACGAATAAAACAATGACATGGTTATGCAAAACACATACTTGTGCGGATGGTAGAGTTAATTTTGAGGCTGAAAATAGTATATTTCGATACACCCGAGCCTCGGCGCAGCCGAGACTTCATACTGTCTTCACACGAGCAGTACGCAGAATGATCCTTTGCCCTCGTGTATCGAACCATATTTTATTTCACTCAGTGTGTAAAAACGTGGTTTACACACCTCATTTACACACCTTGTGAAATAAAATTTTGTACGATACTCATGCGAAAAACGTTTTCCGATCTCGTGTGATTGTAATACTCGCCTTCGGCTCGTGCTGCAAACTCACACTCGTCAGAAAAAGTTTTTTCGCTTTCGTATCGTAATGTACTATTTCTTCACGAGTGCAACGCGAAATCCGAGGTTGACCGACGTTTACAGACATGCAAAGTGAGCTGCAACTTCAAGCAGTGAGCAAAATCCAGGGAACAGTGTGCAAAATGAGGGAGCCAGTGCGCAAAATGTTTTGCGCACTAGTGCGTCAATCGGACATTTTGCATGTCTGTGAACGGTGGGCAAACGAGGATTTTGCATGCACGAGTAAAGAAAAATTAATTAGGACGGGTCCGTTCTATAAACTAACAGCGTTTTCAAATGGCTATACTAGGGCACACTGTGTGTACACTAATTACGTAATATCAATTCAACTTTTCAGGCACCTTGATTGCCTGGCGAGATTAGAGCTTACTTTTATTTGACATAAACAATTTTCTCACATTATCTTAATAATGTATGAAAATTATATCAAGTGTATAGTTTTTGTAGGAGCTCGTGGAGATGTAATGTACGATATACACCAATCCCAGATAGAAAAATGTCGGCAAGATGCCGACAAAAATGTGGAATGCACCGGCACGCTGTGGGTCAAATAACGTGACATGGACTGCAGCATTAAGCTGCGTAGTTGACGACACGGTGTGCTGATGCCGGCAATGTGTCTGCAAAGTTCCAACACGCTGTGCAGCGCCAACTCATGTCGGAACAGTGCAGGCAAGGTGGCGGCATTCGTGCCGTTAAGCACGCCGTGCCGTTAATAATGCAGCTTAATGCTGCAGTACATGGCGCATTTTTGACGACACGGCGTGCGGCACGTTTTTCTATCTGGGAAGTATAGAGCAGTTCAGTCAGTCAAAAACGCTATAAGAGAAGTTCATCAATTATGGAAGTATACATTTAGAGAAGTCCCACTGTAACATTTCATATGGAACCATTTTAAAAATTGGTCAACTATGCATGAGGCTTTTGCCAGGTGGAAAATGCTGCAGATATGATGTCGTAGCTGGCTCTTACCATCTACGTTAGAGAAAATGTGAGAGCTAATCCCTAAAGTCGTTCTACGGATCAAGACTTTTTAATGTAGTTTTTAATACAGTTAAATTGCAATAAAGGCATAGTATTATCCTGAAACTGAGAGTGAGCCTTTACTCATCTTTACTATTGTCAGTTGAGACCCAAACGATGCATGACTAACATTTTACTAAATGGGCGTTTATATGAAATTAATTTCCGCATTGTCCAGCCCAACAATTTATGAAACACATACATTGAATACACAATTACAAAAACGGATTTGTTTGTTAACGTTTCAAATTTAACTTAATTTATGTTATTTTATGAACCCTTTAACAGTCAACGTAACTTATTACTACATTAGACATATTTGTTAAAACTTATTTTCCAATTCTCATTTTTTAATCTTGGTAAAATTTGACAAACAGTAGAGTTCTGTTAGGTATTCATCCTACGCTTTAATTTCACGAAAGAAAAACGGATTTACACGCAAAAATTTTTAAAAATAACGATTCCAAAAGATTCATTTTTACACAATTTTTATTGTGAAGAGAGTTGAATATTTAAGAAGCTTTATTTTTCCATGAATGGAGCATGGCCGTTAAAAGAATAATTAAACATAATTATGATTATAATTTAGAAAAAACTAAATTGTGACAACAGATGATTAAAAAAATCTATTCCGTTATGGTGTCAGGCCCTTTGCAACACTGGAGGGCTGCAGGACATACCAACTTCAGAGCTGACCCCCGCAGTCGAAGAGTTGTCCTTGACGAAGAACAGTTTCACGATAATAAAAACTGATGCTTTCGCCGGTCTTCGTCATCTCCGTAAGCTGAGTCTCGATGGCAACAACATAACAACGATTAAATCCTTCGCTTTTCGAGGTCTCAACAAAATAACCGATATTTCGATACAGCATACGCCACTTGGTTTCATTGGTAAGTTTTCGTTCGCGGCTTTGCACAACGTCACGTCGCTGGTGCTTGCCAACAATCGTATCAGTTACATCGAGTCATTCTCGTTCGCGGGAACAAGCAATGTGAAAGTTATACTGCTGAGCAACAATCCCCTCGTGACTGTGCAGAGCAAAGCATTCTCGGGTCTCACGTACGTGGAGCATCTTATATTTCCGTCGGGTGTACAGGTTATTGAACCCGACGCCTTCAACGGACTGCAAAACGTTGGACAGATTAAATTGACTTTTATGGATTTGAACAGTCTGCAACCCCATACGTTCCGAGGTCTTAGCCACATAAATCGACTCAACATTCAAGAAAGTGATTTGGGAGTCATGCGAGCCGAGGCCTTCGCGGGTCTTACTAACGTCGACAGCCTCAATATACTAAACAACAAGATCGACGTTATTGAGGAACTTAGATTAACGAGCGAAAACGCCGTCGGTATATTCAGATTTAACGGGAATCACGTGCTCGCTGCACCCCGATCCAAGGACACTTATCTACGTGTGAACACGATTGCAGCGAGCAACAATCATTTTCCCTGCGACTGCCAAATACACGACGTACTCGAGGGCGATCTTGTCAATAGATCGATCGATGAGTTTCGCGATCGCAACTTTTGCATATCACCGATCGAGTTGAACGGTCGACCAATGAATCTCGTGGATTTCGACGTTATTGCGAGATGTCACGACAAAGTCGTGCAGGATAATCTCGGTTCGGGTGGAATCCGCACACTCGTGGACGTATCTCTGGCCGGAATCGTGCTCGCCTTTGCACTCGTTTCTGCAGCGCATTCGTTGTTCGCTTCGCTTTGAAGGCTCTGAGAGACGAGACAATGAGCTCGAGACCCGCTTGTTGATTCCGATGACTTGCGCATGTACCTATCGGTAGATTTTACTACTGTAGGACGAATAATATGATAGCTACCAAGCGCTTCTAACTTCTTCCCCGAATCCTTCGACGAAACATTTTTTTTTCATCAATTTGTGCTGATATATTTTCGTGATTGCGAGGAGAAATGATACGAAAGTTATTCGATATTGCGTGTCAGTGCTTTGCCAATATTGTCAAATTGACTCTAAACATCAATAGATTAGTGCAAATACAAAACAGCAACAAATATATATATATATATATTGTACGTAAATTGTACATCGCGCCATATATTGTATATTGCAGGAGTCACTGCGACCACCACATTGAAACAGTAACAACAAATATTGTACACTCCTAATATGTATTATTGCATAAGCGCGAGCGCTAAAAAAATCATATGCTTGGCATAATTAACGTATGTTGAACATCCGACGCCTCTGTGTCTCTCGTGCATGTGTCGATTATGATAATGTAATTATTGTAAACTGGCTCGGCCTCCGGTCGGCGAAACAACCGAGGACCATACTTTATATACAAACACAAAAAAAGTAATTACTCATCTTTGCGGACGAGATAGGATAGACTCGATTTATGTATTATTGAACTATATATACATAGATTATGTATATGTAACGCTCGATTGCATTTGTTGTGCGATCTTTTGTTATTATAGTTCGTTAATAATACAACGTGTAAGGTTACGTTAATAAATACACGAAACGCGATAATGTGCGAAGTACGATAGATGAGGGAGTTTGTTGCTGCATAACCCACTGAGCTTACCGTGAGAAGAATTTCTTCAAATCGCCGAGGTCGGGAGTGGCGCCAGCGTGCTATTCTCTGATAAGAATATAATGCCAAATCTATGCGGGCTATACTCGCTAAGGTATAGTATGTTGTGTATTTATATGCGGATTCTACTCGATACGAAGGTATAGTATTGTACCTTGTGTGTCTTGACGCATTCAAGCTCTACCCTCGTCACTACCCTGGACAGTTAGGCATTACCCAGTGTCAGAGGTGTACAATAAGTGCGTTCAGTGCGGTAACAATTGCATGAAATACGGATGATGCCGTCAATCGTCGTCTGTTAATTGATAAATGTCTAATTTAAATAAAAGTACCGTCATATCAATTAAAAAGATGTGGGCACATCCAGTTTTTCTGATAGGCGCTGGGGTTGTTGCGTTAATTACAGCAGCTGCGGCTGCTTACACTCATTATCGTAATCAACAGTTACATGATCTCTATCGATATGAAGAGCCCAGGATTCCAGATTTCGATCGCAGGTAAAGTTTGTACATTTTTCTTGCGTCTGGTTACAAAACATGGATTGGAAAGCCCCGAGCTCCGAACGCTAAAGCCATGGGCTTCCCATAATGTAGAGTAACCGTAGATACCGGGCGCAAAGGAAAGTGAGGTTCCTGATTTGCAGTTAGGCGGGCGTAGATGGCGCAGTATAAACTGCACCAGTTTTTCAGAATTTTTCCAAATAATAGCTTACGAAATAATAAGGTTTCAGAGTAATTTGTAGATCTTGAACTACTCATTCCAACTTCATTTAAATTATATATATATATATGCACATACACAGGGTATTAGGACCTTGCGGAATATGTAAAGGCGATGCGTCCGTCATCGACAGCTGGCTAGCTCCATGTCATCATCATCTACATTATACATGTACAGCTGGCATCACAAGATCATCGAATTCTTGCACCCCAATTGATTGGTCTCAAGTAAGAGCACTTGAACGAATTATTACTAATTCTTTTAAAATATGTATGAAACATGACAAGTTTCTGTCATCAGCAGAATTGTATGGCGTGCTTAGAACAGCGTATAACTAGAATCAGAGAAGACCAACGGTACACAGGGTAATCAAAATATGAATGTAACAAACTAAAGCATAAATGAACCACGAAATGATATTTAATATGGTGTTGTACGTTCGATAGATTGAGGAATAGGACTTCGAATGTTCGACGATGTGCGAACTGTCTAACTCAATTTGTAAATGGAGAAGAGGATATAAAGACGATGGAATGCGAACATCTTGTTCATAAAGCGTGCTGGGAAAGAATGCAAAATTCTGGGTCTTCGGTAATACTAATTTATCTTATACATTGTTTATTCTGTCGTTGAGTTTGCACGAAATTTCTAAGGACAATGAGATACACGTTTCAGAATATTTCTCTCTATGTCGAAGTTCACAAACGTCACAAAGTCGGCACCGTAGCGACCCTTTTGAAAAGGTCTGATAGAAACCGACAGAAGTTGACAAAAGCCGCAAAGATCTTGATAGAATATTCTATGAGTATCTATGCGGTTTTTGTAATTTTCTATGGACTTCTATCAGATCTTTTCAACAGGGGTCACGTCATGCTACTGACGCATTATGTGCGTCCGAATGTTATGCAAATATAGCGTTACAGCGTGGCTAGGGGCGCTACGTTTGCAGAACATTCGGACATATGTAGTGGAAGCCTTGCGTCCCCCGTGTCGTCACCGTGGCGTTACTCTCGATTTTAGCGCCACCCTGGGAAGTTGTGTCACGGACTTTTTAACAGGTGTTTAACCGGTCCCCTAGCACTCACGATAACGGTGATATAACGGCCATAATGACGGAAAAAATGACAGTCGTTTTTGTACACCTTAATAACGGTGCGATTTTGGTCATAATAACGGTGTAACAGTAAAAAAATGACGGTGACCATGACTTTTCTCATGGTCACCGTCATTTTTTTTGTTATTTTGGCAAAACGCGCCGTTATTAAAGTGTACAAAAACAACTGTGTCATTTTCCCTGTTATTATGACCGTTCTCGTGAGTGTTAGGGTCTCCATTAGCCCCTGTTTCACTTAGATCAACTGACCTTTTAACCGAATTTGTTGTATTTTAAGCGATTTTTACTAGTGAATTAAACGATTGTAACCGAAATCCTAACCGATTTTTTTTAAATCAATTTTTTTTTGGGAATGCAACCGATTTCATCTGACAATTTGACCGAACGTTTTCAATCGGTTAAAATGTCAGTTAAAGCCGATGATACTAGAGGCTAATCGAGACCTATGTTTCGGTCAACACTTCGGTGACGCAGCTTCCCAGGGCACGTTGATCCTTTCTGGGCATACGACTGTCATGTCACCTTAAGCATGCACTTGCAAAACTTGTTTATTGTTTTAATTTTGTTTTTACAGACCTGTCCAACGTGCATCATGGAAATGTAAGACCCTCGATCTCTGACAATTACGGGCTCAGTTCAATATACCTCTCTTATTTAATGTACATTGTGGACTTTGTTAATTCTCTTCAGGTACATGTAAGTCCTTAAATGAAAAATAAATTGTCGATATTTTTGCGTATTGAATTTTAGTTCTGTTTACTATGCATTACGCGAAAAACACAATTTTCAGCGTCTTGAGAATTAATAAACGGAGGGCCGACCTATTTGCATTTTTATTGAAATGTGTACGACATTTTGAGAATATACAGGAAATCCAAGGCACGTGTAGTGCAACGTCAGGCTTGCAGCAGGTCTACTATTACGGGTTGCTTGCGAAGCTAATCATAGACCTAGCATTCCGTTGGACCTGAATACTAATACCGAGACACAATTGGCTAGGGCAAGTTACTCGTTATGGGGAGCAACATTGATCAACACATCAGCGTGGTGGCCGTTGTGGTCTAAAATACATTGCAAACTGCACAAACCATGGAATTTGTTTCAAAATGTTGGCAACGACATGAATTTCAAATCTGGTAAAGCGGATTAAGATATTGTGCTACGCGTCATCTGTTTTTTTCTTAGATTTCTATAAATGCAAGAGAGATAGCTGAATCTTCCCGAAGCCCATTTCTACGCCACGTTTGCATTTTCAGTAACAAAATGAAAACGGTGAACTTTTATCCGAAACATTAATCTTGGCCAAGAAAAACACCTTACAGTTTTTGTTTATCTTCTGTATACCTTATCGTGGAGTCAGAGGCTTAATCCATTTTTAACATAATTTCACATGTTCTGTCAAAATTGGATTCGACCCATCAAGACGTCTGGAAAAAAAAAGTATTTAAATTTTGAAAATGATGGGAATGACACTGCTCCTTAAGAGCATGTAAAATACCGCAGTCGGTAATAAAAACGGTAATCAACTTTTTTTCACGCATACTGACATTTTACAGCTTCGAAAAGTTGATTACAGTTTTTGATACCCATTGAAACAGGGATGGTCGGGGCGTAAAGTATTTTACAACATAACAGTTCTTATCTATAATCCGAAATATAAATTGTGGCAGAGAGTAACGTTTTACAGTTTTTGTTACCTATTGAACAGTATTACAATGGAGACTAAAGGTAAGGAGTACGAACGACTAAGGGAATTGCGGTTCTCAACCGTTCCCCGAAACGTGGAAAATTCTTTCGGCGGGAACCGAAGTGAAGTGAGCGGAAAGTTGGCTGGAACTAGAGATGTGAGCGGTAAATATGACCGGTAATTTCACCATATTTTTACCGTAAAAAAATGGTACGTGACCGCTTTAAAAATTACCACATTAGTAATAAAATCATATGGACTCATCGTGATTTAAAATCTGGCCAAGATACGGAGAATTTACGAAAAAATGTTACTGTAATTTTACCAAAAAATTTGTTACCGGTAATTTCACAACTATATAGACGAAATGTACAATTTTTTACCGTAAATTTACCAACAAAATTTATGAACGGTCAAATTTACGAGCAATTTCCGTGACCGTATTTTCACAACATACGTCACATACATTTTCTACGTTTGTAGAAAAAAATTGACGGTAAAATACAGTAAAAGTACCGTATTTTTACGGTCATTTTACCGAAAATAAAAATCCCGGTATTTTCACATCTCTAGCTGGAACCAATGAAATGATCTCGCGCTAACTTCATCTCGGTTCCCATTGGTATTCAGTGGTGCTCAGACCCCTAATATTTTAGACAGTTTCGGGAACGTTTTCTCAGCATTGCGTTCGTACACCTTACCTCTAGTCTCCATGAGTATTACAACATATCTTAACGTGATGTGCTACACGATTTTGTCGTTCTCTCTCGCTCCACTGCCACTACCAATGGCGGATGCTCTCTCGCACTCACGGCGACTCAGTCGTATAGCACATCACCTTAAGGCTCGTGTTGTTGGCCTCTCTAGCTCCATCGCAAACGCCGCTGACATTATCTCTTTCGTACTCATGGGGGCTCAGTCGGTATCAGCTTAAAGCGATGTGAAACATATATGACTGTAAGAGAGATGAACTAATGGAGTTTGCGGCAGAGTGAAAGTGAAACACTGAGAATATGTCGGCTCAATATCGACGAAAATCGCTTGAGTGTGAAAGAGGATGTTGAAACTTTATTACTTTATTAGAATTGGGAGTACGCCCAATGTACGTAATCTATGCTTCGAAAACCCGCAAGAGCGAGAGAAATGGAGTACAAAATTCCTGCATCATCATCTTTCGACCCGAGATTTTCTGAAAATATTGGTATTGTTGGACTCATTTTGCGCTATATGCACGCAATAAATCATACAATACCGTCGTCCTACAAAAAAAATCTTAATTCGGGAACAATGTATTCAAGGTTTTCAAGTGGACGTGACGAAAATCAACTATGCCTTTAAAAAAATGTAGAATATTTAGCCTAATCTGGTTTTAAGTGGTTGGTTCTACGTAGTTCTATGGTGGTAACTTTTTATTTATGACCATAAAACAAAGTCATGTTAATGTAATAAATCCGATAAATATACGAATTCGTTCATGACGGAAGTTTTGCAGTCATGAACGTGTTGCAGTGCATTTTTTACCTTAAGTTTCGATTTTATTTTGGTACTGTTGAAATATTTTCTCGTGCCAGTCGTCAAACCCAAAGCCATTTGCATCCTATAATTTTTGAAAACGAGAAATCCCGTAGAATTAAATAAGTGGAATTACAAAAACCGCCACGCTAATAAATATTACCTGCCTGACTTTATCTCGATTAGATGGGTCCCGTTGCTACCGGCAAAGCGGCCAAGTCGTTGATGGCAGATCACAAACAAATAACAGAGGCGCTCAAGCCTTGAGAAAATAATCGTGTTGTGAGGTTGGCAACTCGTAGGCGAATGTCGTTCGTGTTGTTTGTTGCGAGTGTTGAGACTACGCCAGTACCAATGGCGGAGGCTTTTTATTCTCAATTTTGGAGGAGGGATTGGATATCGGAGTAGAATAACGCGGAATAATCGCGGACTTTCTTTATGGCGGGGACTTTTTGGTTTTTATCGGAGCCCGCCGACATGGCAATAATAAGAATGGCCGCTTCACAACGTGAAACGGCAGAGCGTCAGTAGGTTCACGGGGGTCAACGAGTTGTATATCCTCTACTGGGATCTTTCCCGCGTGTCGTCAGAGCCGATAATACACAATTGCGTTTTCCTAGATAGGGAAGACTGTCGTTGAAGGTTTCGCGCGGGGAGAAAATACGTTAGAAAAACGATGCCTCACACCGGTGTCACGTTGATGGTCATAGTCGGAGTTAGCTTGGGAGCACTTTTGTACTATATGTTTGCCGACAATCCACATCAGTACGGAAATGAAGGGGGTGGACATAGTTCACCACCACCAGAAGGTCCGGACTCATGGACCCACAGCGAAAATGACAAGTATGTGCCAACTGTTGCCCAATCCTGATCATTTACGTTACATGATTTTTGCATCGTTTCAGCAAGACACGCAGAAGGAAGAGAGGATCAAGCGTTAGTACAGGAAAAGCTAGTTGTACAATTTGCTTATTCGATCTAGCTCATAAGGAGTCAGTTCTCCTTCCCTGTAGACACGAGTTTCACAAGGCATGCATTGCTAAGTGGCGTGAGCAAGGACCTTCGGTAAATATAATTATACTTGTTTGCTGCATATACTTTTTGCAGGTTTTAATATACCTCTTATCTCCTGTTTATCCCATTTCTTGACTAAGGAACATATATTTGTATGCTCATAGAAGGGAATTGTAATAAACCTGGCCAACATAGTCAGAAAAATTTTACTTGATTTTTAGACCATTATAAATATTTGGTTAATAAATATACTCTTTTATTTATTATTTATACATACTTATGCAAACTCTTAAAGGATAATGCATAACTCGGTGGATTGTCAAATGAGTTACACATAGCTTCTGTCGAAATATATAAGAGAACATTATGATTTAGGAATTTACTTGAATGAGTTGAGCTAAATTTGAAAAATGAAAATTTATAGAAAGTTTTTTGTAGATGCCACTTACTAAATTAAATTTGATATTGTAGTATACATGTTATATATTGTGAAATTGGAGTATGTTTATATATTAAATTTCATATACATGGTAGAAAAATTTTACTTGATTTTTAGACCATTATAAATATTTGGTTAATAAATATACTCTTTTATTTATTATTTATACATACTTATGCAAACTCTTAAAGGATAATGCATAACTCGGTGGATTGTCAAATGAGTTACATATAGCTTCTGTCAAAATATATAAGAGAACATTACGATTTAGGAATTTACTTGAATGAGTTGAGCTAAATTTGAAAAATAAAAATTTATAGAAAGTTTTTTGTAGATGCCGCTTACTAAATGAAATTTGATATTGTAGTATACATGTTATATATTGTGAAATTGGAGTATGTTTATATATTAAATTTCATAATCATGGTAGAAAAATTTTACTTGATTTTTAGACCATTATAAATATTTGGTTAATAAATATACTCTTTTATTTATTATTTATACATACTTATGCAAACTCTTAAAGGATAATGCATAACTCGGTGGATTGTCAAATGAGTTACATATAGCTTCTGTCGAAATATATAAGAGAACATTATGATTTAGGAATTTACTTGAATGAGTTGAGCTAAATTTGAAAAATAAAAATTTATAGAAAGTTTTTTGTAGATGCCGCTTACTAAATGAAATTTGATATTGTAGTATACATGTTATATATTGTGAAATTGGAGTATGTTTATATATTAAATTTCATAATCATGGTAGAAAAATTTTACTTGATTTTTAGACCATTATAAATATTTGGTTAATAAATATACTCTTTTATTTATTATTTATACATACTTATGCAAACTCTTAAAGGATAATGCATAACTCGGTGGATTGTCAAATGAGTTACATATAGCTTCTGTCGAAATATATAAGAGAACATTATGATTTAGGAATTTACTTGAATGAGTTGAGCTAAATTTAAAAAATGAAAATTTATAGAAAGTTTTTTGTAGATGCCGCTTACTAAATGAAATTTGATATTGTAGTATACATGTTATATATTGTGAAATTGGAGTATGTTTATATATTAAATTTCATAATCATGGTAGAAAAATTTTACTTGATTTTTAGACCATTATAAATATTTGGTTAATAAATATACTCTTTTATTTATTATTTATAAATACTTATGCAAACTCTTAAAGGATAATGCATAACTCGGTGGATTGTCAAATGAGTTACATATAGCTTCTGTCGAAATATATAAGAGAACATTATGATTTAGGAATTTACTTGTATGAGTTGAGCTAAATTTGAACAATAAAAATTTATAGAAAGTTTTTTGTAGATACCGCTTACTAAATGAAATTTGATATTCTAGTATACATGTTATATATTGTGAAATTGGAGTATGTTTATATATTAAATTTCATAATCATGGTAGAAAAATTTTACTTGATTTTTAGACCATTATAAATATTTGGTTAATAAATATACTCTTTTATTTATTATTTATACATACTTATGCAAACTCTTAAAGGATAATGCATAACTCGTTGGATTGTCAAATGAGTTACATATAGTTTCTGTCGAAATATATAAGAGAACATTATGATTTAGGAATTTACTTGAATGAGTTGAGCTAAATTTGAAAAATAAAAATTTATAGAAAGTTTTTTGTAGATGCCGCTTACTAAATTAAATTTGATATTGTAGTATACATGTTATATATTGTGAAATTGGAGTATGTTTATATATTAAATTTCATATACATGGTAGCAGCAAAAAATTTTGGATACAATATATCCATTTACATTATGGAATTTATAACAGTATAATATATTTGAAAAAAATCAGAACAAGAGATGCTGTAGTGTTTCAACATCATGTATGATGAGAATTTAATGTGGCCTCTGCACATTGACTTCTCTCTTGTCTTGACCAAGCTGCTGCTTCAAATCTTGCCTAATGTTCATTGTTATTGTGACATTAAAAAAAAAAATTAGCATTAGATAAATACATGTATTTTGAAAAAATAGTGTGGCACATGAATCAACAGTTAAACTGTCTTTTTGGTTGTGCTACGATAGAAAGTAAAAAAGTTAAGGTATTTTATTTTAACTATATTTGTTACAGAGTATATCGAAGGTTCAGTGGAAAATTACACATGTTCTATTATACATCCTGTAGGTTTCCAACGTCACTATGAACCTCCGTTTATTTGTAATCTGGGCAAATCCAGGAGAAAAATGATTCCTGTCAAAAACGTGTTTAAAGCATTTTAAAGCTCAATTACTAATATATATTATTATATATTGCTTTATAACTTTCGGAATAAGACATAAAAATTCGGCAAATTATACATGTAGATTTCCATTATTTTATTTATGATAGAATTTAAAAAATTATATTTTCGACAACCTACCTTTGAATTTTTGTGCCTTTGGGAAATCTCAATGTTTCATGTGAATCAATAATACTTGGCCATGCTATCCCGATTTTATTGCATTGATTATTTTTTCATATTACTAATTCGTCATGTCTCGTGTTTTAATTCCAGGAAGCTCGGCACAGATGCCCGAATTGTCGAGAGGGAATTTCTTCCCTCGATGAATCGTGTTCCGTTTCATCAGCTTGGGACTAGGATGAAAAGCTCGCAGGAATGACAATGGCAAGATTAAAAAAATAATTTTGACTGAGTCTAGTTTTGATCGGCAGTTACAATTTTTCACGAGCGTTGTGGCATTGCGACAGGCGATAAATGTATGTTATTAAATTCATTTTAATCCAAGTTAGAAATAACACGATAAATACGCAAAAACTATGGAGAAAACTACGTATTCGCGTAATACGATTGTTTGTGATATGCGAGGAATGCGCGTAATTCGCGTAGCGTTCGCAGATTGACACTCGCAAAGTTTGTTGGTTGACAGATATCGACGCGGGTTTTCGAACATTTTCCGTGTTCTGTCTAGCAATACGTATTAACATTTAACGTTTTTTTGGGCTTATAATAGTGGTAGAATTTTATTAAATCTAAGGTCGATAACTTTCGTACATCGCGCAACTGCAATGGATATTACTGACAAAACGAACTAATTCGTAAGAAATTATATATCGGGAGAATAAAAACAAGCTAAACTGCATCGTCGTTGATCTAAAGTGTAAAGGCGATGATTAACCAATCGTGAAATCCTCGAAAAAATGTGATATTTTGCGAAATGACGATGATTTCACGATTATCCCGAATACTATGTCAGGATAAGTTCTATTACTTTTCATAAGCTGCTAATATAGCTCGTTAACTATCTTTTATGAATGTTATATGGGATTAAAACTAAGTGGCAGATAAGAAGTTCTGGCAATTAGTTTGGAGTGTTCACCTACGAGAGAAAGAATTAACCAAGAGACTGAAATTGATGTAAATTTAAAGATTCAAATTATTTTGCACCGTGGTAGAAGATTTTTTCTCCTATCAATAGTGTATAGTCTGTCGAATTAATTTGTTGTACGTACGAGAAGCGTACAAATCGAGGATATCATGAACATACCGTTTGAAGATTACGTCGTTAATAAAAAGTCCGTTCAAGGTTTCCTCGACGATGAATTGAATTATTGATTTGATTATATCTATATTCTACCCGAGCGTCGGCGTGCACGCGTTTCCACCTAGTGGAATAACGATTGTCCCGAGGACATCGAATTGCGCGTCTCGTCGAGCAAACCGACGATTTTTGAAGTATATA
The DNA here is from genome assembly GCA_963970395.1 of Ephialtes manifestator. NCBI lineage: Eukaryota > Metazoa > Arthropoda > Insecta > Hymenoptera > Ichneumonidae > Ephialtes > Ephialtes manifestator. Next base: position 6,422,121 of record OZ019976.1, read on the forward strand.
ATGTAATAAAAGACGAGTGGTAACGGGTGAATTAACATGACTCGTTCAATGTACGTTGCCTCGTTCGAAATGAATAAAATAAAAGTTATCGAATACAATCCGAGTGTGATTTTGCAGAAGTCTGAGATTATTCAAATCACCGAGCAAACTCCTATGCATTTGATGTGCTTGAGTAGCGTCTTGTAATGGGACGATGCGTTACCTCCGATACACTCATTATTAACAATGGTCGCGTGCCGCGCACAACACCGGAAGTTCCGCAATATACTTTCCTTTACACTTTCAACGAACGGCAACGACCATTTTTGGTTCTAGTCTCGTTCTCTGAGCTCTTGCGATGACCCCTATACTTTCTGCTACGTTCATTCGCTAGTATTACAAAGTTATCTATATTACAAACAGATGAACACACACAATTTGCCTTTGCTAGTGTTATTATTATTATATGTATATAATACTCACACCCGCAGGCTTTGAGACCTGCCCCACGAGTACTCACTCACGAATGTGCAGTTAACAGCGATCCTTCCCGTACTGCCACATGTATCCCGCGACCCTAATGCGCGCATGGTGAACGGCGCGGAGATGTTTGGTACACATACGATACTACTCAGTTAGTTACTTACTCGCGAACGTTCAACCTGAAGGATAAGACGCGTTGCTCCTTTCTCAAAAGGATTATAAGTTTGTTATATATAATTACATTTTTTCAAATACTGTGCTCTAATTAAGTGTTAAAACCAACCACGTAGATGTCTATGGAAACGTCAATTGTTAATCAAAGAGGCGATGGATCATCGTGAGCAATGATACGGGGTCGATCGCATCGATTTATCTCAGTGCGCCGGCAAGATGTATTTGTTGACGAAATATGTTACGCTTCCTGCTGATGATTTTGTTGGTTGCGCGTCGGTGTATGTGTTCGACAATCATCGAAGAAAAACGAGGTGAATTCAAAGTTAATTTCATAAATATTTTTGAAGCTATGTAGACGTGTTTATCGACCAGAGAATGAATTATATCAGTCAATGTTTGTTCTATGAAATAATCTGCCTTACATTGAATCAAAGATTTTAGACAACTTTTTCGATATTTTGCTGCCTGATAACCCTCGTCATTGTCTACAAAATTTTTGTAACATTCACCGGTTAGTTTACGAGATATGTGCTGTGAAATATCAGTAGCCTTAAAAATATGAGATATTCTCCGTTAGTTCAGTCACTGTATTTTTTTAAAGACACTTTTTGACCCACCAAATATTTTGTACCCATTCTGCCAAATTTTCTGCAGGTACTGTACATTTCACTGCAAGATATATGAAATTGAGAGCAAAATAAAATGTTTTTGAATACGTAGAAAAAAAACATAATTAAAAAAAACCGTGGCTAAATTGCCCGAGAGCGCCGCACATGACGACAATTTTTTTCATTAAACTAGTTGTTAAATTTATAGAGGATTTACGGTGATATTAATAAAAATAAATAAATGTCCTTCCTTTATCGGGGTAATTGGAATTATGTTCCATGCGATTATCGTTTCGTTACGGTGTTTCTAATCATGTGAAAAACGCCCACATCAGACGATATCAAATTGTAGAAGAAATAAAAATTATTTCAATAATATTGGTTTTATGTTTTTCTCCATTATGCTTTTTTTAGATTTGGATTTGAAAATGTATTGCGAACAATCAATTACGAATAAATAATTACATAGTTGTAAACAAATGGTTTCTTTATCGATTGAAAATGCTTCCTGCAGTTTTTCGCCTGAAATCAGTACAGCTTCCCTTAATATCTTCACTTCCAGATTGTGGAAGTAACTGACTTTCAATTGAGACACAGCTTTCATATTGAAAGGGCTTACGGTAGTTTTTTTAACCGAAATATTTACGTTGATTTTTCCAAATTTTTGGACTTCTTTTTAAATGCTAAATGTGACATTAACCAGTCGACATCCATAAAATAGAACGAATCACTATTTCTCAAGGTAGCCAAGGTCAAGGCAGCCATTTCCACTGTCAAGGTACCTGACTATTTCCAATGTCAAGGTACCGATGTTAGGTCATGGTGTACAACGTTATTATGACTCGAACAATCTTGCCTTACACGCAAGTACTACCTTAATGATATATGTAATTAGCGAGTTTCTCAGAGTGTGGAAAACCTCGGGCTAGTGTTAACTGAGTGCAAAGATCCATCTTCCGTTAGATGACCTTATATTTCGGTCGTTTGTAGATACAGTCAAAATGTGAATGGTTCTTCTTTTTGCATCAACTTCTATCAATAATTTTATTTGATGGAATTCAAGAAAATGTTACATTGAAGTAGTGAAAGATAAGCTCAGCTATCCTCAGAAGCGGCATTTGTAGCCATTGTTTTGATTTGATCTCTTCCGGAGATCACCTCAATTTGAGAGTAGCTCCGGTTTACTCAAGTGTGACTTTCATTCGTGAATCATTGTACATGGTCGGCCGGGCACCCAAGCATTACGTAAAATGATTATCGTAATTGAAGAAAGCGAGAAAGTGTACGCAATGGGTTGCGCATTAACGCGTATGGCCCTTTCCCGCGTGGTTAAGACGTTACTGTTCCGTGAAAGCAGTTGCGTTACAAACCGTACTACAAGGTAGTAAAAAGACCTAATCACTTCCGAGTCACTACGCAAACAGCGTCGAGAACGAACTCTTACACGTTATTACAGAATAGCACGATGACTTGGCATTTTTTCTTTATTGCAGTAATACAATTGGTACGCGCGTGGGCTCCACTTGTTTGGCTCGCTCCTGGCGAGAGATTTTTGCCACTCGGGGTATCCGAGTTTCTGGATAACGTGAAGGCCGGTGATGACTTTCTACACACACGTATTGACGTCAGTAAGAAAAAGAATGCTCATAACGATTATGATTATTATTTTAATAGCCACCAAATGTAGCCAAAAAACTTTCATCTGACTTTTTTGTAGCAAAAATTTTATTGCTGTTGAGAACGAGCATTTTTATAAATTCTATGGTCTAGAAAATCAAATCCGTAATGAATACACAGGAAATAATCGAAGACTAATACAGCTGGCGTCCATTAACAATTAACGATCGAACAGACGATAGACTTGAAATCGATTCTGATTACTGATGATAAACATAATATTCATTACTTGCACAGCTGTACCGTTATGGAGATTTAATTGACTATAATCGTTGTTGACTATATAACCTCTCCAATAACCAAAAATAGCAATTGTTTCTTAATTGCTCGGATGTTATAGTATATTCTTTTTGCACCCTAATTGAGTAGGCCAGGCCAGAACCGGCTTTATAATCTTCCTATTTCCCTAATCAATTTCATATACCGTGATATTTCATTCATTTTTTGGATTAATAAAAAAAATCCTGGCATTTCCCTGATTATGTGAAATGATCAAAGACCGCTGCTATTATTCAGTTTTTAAACTTGTCCCTGATGATAGGTATGTTGCTTAGTTGCAATTTTTAATACTAATATAGGGTAAATATTTGCGGTACACTTCCCTCGCATTTTAACTGTGTAAGCGTTTTTAGTTGAATTCCGAATTTACTTAAATATATTATTGTTTGCAGAGACATTGCTTCGAAACCAGTCGTCTTTCCTTTACGGTAAGGAGCCAGCTGGCAATGTGCCGATTTATGCGTTGCTGAAGGACTGCGCTGTGGGTGATGTCGCACCAGAGAAAACGCAATCATCATCATCGTCCTCCTCTGCATTCGGCGCAACAAATGAGGTCATCGATACTTACAGAAGAAGGAGGAAGAGGGTCACGGAGTTGAAATGGTCGGATCGCAAGCGATTTAACGGGGAGCGCGAAAAAGCATCGCGAAACGACGACCTCATCCTCGCTTTGCAGACAAACGATCTGCCGGGAAACGAGGTCGTGACGAGACACGACACGATTCGCGACGGGAATCCGATCCCCGAGTCAGAGAACAGGTTCAGGAAACTGCACTTTCACGTGACCTATTGGATGTTCTATCCGTTCAGCGAGGGAAAGGCGGTTTGCGTTCTGGATCTTGGATTTTTCGGTAGCTGGCCAATACCAAGCGTGGGGGGTGTTTGTCTGGGTAGACTCAAGGAATACGGCAACCACGTGGGCGATTGGGAGCACATGAGTCTCTACTTCAAGGTGAATTTCCTTCCGCATGCTTTTAATTTGCGTTGGTTTAAAAAAGAATGCATATGCGATTGATAATGAACTTTTAATATTTGACACTATTCTCTAAATACTTAGGGCGATGATCATCCAGTAGCAATGTACGTATCTGCCCACGACGCAGGAGCATTTTATCGTTACGATTCACGTACCGGTACCTTTCTCTACGAAAGCCAAGAAACGAGAAAGGGAATTTTTCAGAAACCAATTTTTCCGGAGCGCGTGTTCACCTCGTCAGGCTCACATCCGGTTCTGTTCAGCGCCCGAGGGTCCCATGGCTTGTGGACCGCCCCGGGAAAGCATAAATTCGTGAGGTTGCCTCGTTTATACGACGAGAGTGGATTCGGAACGGCTTGGCCCACCTGGAAGAGGATCGAATTGCTGCTCGACGAGAGCACCGATGACTCACCGGCTTGGATGACTTTTCGGGGCAAGTGGGGCAACCCCAGAAGTAACTGCCATCCTTTGGTAAAGCTGGGCTTCAATATCTGCGAATTCGTTGACGGCCCGACTGGTATACCAACGAAAAAAGGCCGTTTTCAGTGTTGATAGCGTCGAAACTCGTCATAATCTTTGTATGATCTTACGACAACGAGATGTGAACAATTTTGTGGCATTACGAACTATCGAAAGTATTTAGAATACGGCATGTCGTATAACCATTACGTGTACAACACAATTCCATTTCGTTCGGACATCGAACGATTTAATTTATTTAGCGAGGATTCGTGAAATACTTTGTCGTCATTTCGTTAGATTGACGCATAACGAAAGGCACAACGACGCGTTTGCCGCGTCGATGTAAAACAATAGTAAAATACATTCTTGGCATTGGTCGATGGACGTGACAGCATACTTGATTGTACGTGCCACGCGGTTATAATGCTAAAAACAGCGACTCGTGCAGTTTTATTTCACAAGGCTTGCACGAAGGTCAAGGCAAGTTTCTAAAGCGAAAAATTGTAGGCTATACTGGCAGATTTCTTCGCGCATCCGCGACGCTCGCTTCCGGAATACCTTAAGGGTTTTGTTTCTTATTACTTAAAATAAAATCATGGCTCCCTTATCGCGCACTCGTTCAGAGTTCTCAAAAACGCGATATCCGATTTTCGTGAAAAACAATCCTGGTGTACGCGGAGACATGATTGTTTACTCCGAAATATCGTCTTCCTCGTCGTCGTCCTCTACAGCGATACTTCGAATGCCGTTTCGCAGTAACGGCGTACCTTTGTCCTTCCCCAGGACTCGAGCATGCAGCAGAATTTTCAGGGGCGATCCCGACTTACAACACATCAGCTGGACCTCTTCTCTAATAATTTTTTCCTTATAGGCCAGCAGCTCGACTTTTAATCTGCAAAATTGATATTTCCGTTGAAATCACCGTCAACTTCACGGTTACGCATGTCACATATTCATCGTTGCCTTCAGACAGTAAGGATCTATAAATTGGTCGTTCAGTTAGCAAATCAGGTCAAGAATTTAATGACAATACCACGACGGATTTAAAATAGAGGGTGACCGTAAACAAAACTGATAAGTAAACGCCATGTACCTGTTGATATCTAATATATAACCGTAATTTTTTTCTTCAACCGTTAAAGTTACGAAAAAAACTCTCAGTTTATAGATTTTGAAAATCCAATTGAAGCTCGGCTAGCTCTTTTGAAGCAGCAGAATTAAAGTTTGCAATTTGAAATACGATGATAATTAGTCTTCAATACCATACACGGAATAATTAAATAGGTTCCTTTTAAAGATTGGAACCATGAACCTTAGTTGGTCCAATCTTAGTTGGTCGTGTCAAACATTTTGTGTAAATCAATCGGCTGACTTTTTAAGGTAGTTCTGTCGTGAAGGCAATCCAAACTCATATGCATGAATTTTTGACATGCTGTAATTTAGCTATTCAATTTTACTTGTACAAAATCTTAATGGCTTTTACCGAGTATTTGACTGAACAATTAAAACTTGAAAATCGATCTTTTTACATAGATCAAAGATAGAGAAAAAATAAAAAGTAGTACGGATTCGCAAATCATTCAGGAATTGATGCATCATGAAAAAAGGTGAAGTCTCCGGAATAATGTTTAATTGAACCAAGGTCAAAATGCAAGATACCGGGCCAAATGACGTTTCCTAACCTAATTATCGTAAAAATAAAGTCAAATCCGCACTAAACATATCAACTATTTACAAATAATCGTTTTTATTTAATTACGACAATTTCGAAGGATTCTCAATTATTTTTTATATTATTATTGAGGCAGTCAAGGTGATGCGTATGATTATTTTTTAATGTCATATAGACTCTGAGATTTATGACTCCGGCGTACCGACAGAACTACCTTAAGACATTTTCGATAAAACAGCTCTAATTCGATTTACACCTAACCAGCAATTATGACCCAACTGTAAATGGACGAAAACGTGAATTTAGCTTATAATGGAATTAGTCCACAATGGTAAAAAAACATAAATTTTTGTCATTTGCACTGGATTTTTAATGATTCTATGTTCCTTCGATCCTAGCTGCAGAAATGGATATCTCTACGTCATAAAAATCATCCCATAGTATAGAAAATATGGTATTTGCTGGAATGTTCAGAATTTAGTACGGCTTTCGTAAATCGGGGCTCAACGATTTATTGCTATAAATTACTGCTATTAACTTTTACAATCACCTTAGGCCGTCCTTATCCTGTGTAAAATCGATCACCACGCAATTGGGATTTGAATTCCCAACGACGACTGCAGGTGCTATCGTCTGTCCTTCTCCGTGAATGCATACGTTCCACGGTACGGAAAACTCTACGTGGTATCTACAAAACAGTGGGGAAACACTCCATGAAAAGAAATGCCGTGCCTCGTTATACTCAGCGGCACGTTAATAATCTCGCAACGAGCGATTTAAATCGCTCAGCGGTGAATTAATTGCCTGTGATGAAGTTGTAGGAAGCCGAGATGTGCATCAATGTGACCGTGACGTTGAGGCTGTATCATTATGTTGTTATCTTTGCCCATTCCACTGCCGCCGCTGAAGTGCACATGATGCTCTGAAAGATGAAAATTCGTTAATTAAATAACAAATACCTCATTCGTATCTCATCGACGATCGTAAATTTTGAATTTCAAACTATCGTTGATTGCATTAAATATCTCAGGACTTATGTGATTAATGAATTAATTATTATGGAGCGGAAATAATGGAATAACGGCTTTTGCTTCCTCATAGAGCAATCTTTGTTTTTGTTATACATCGCAAAAAACTATCACTATATACAAGGGCACCATTCAAATGAAAAAGTATTTTGAATAGTTTTGGAGTGAATGAATACCACTGTTAAAAAAATTTTGAAAATTAATATACTGTGAAGAAAGTTTTTTTTTTTTTTGGAGACACCAACTATTAAATTAAATTAATTATTTAAGTATATTGTAACATTTAAGTACTAATATGTTAAACACGGCTTTTCTAAAGTTTTTATTTTTATGAAGAAAGTTATAAACAAGATAGTTATGTTTACATCATCATTGTTTGTAAATAAATAATGACTACATGTAATTTCGAACTGTTCCAAACACGTGAGAATGTTTCCTTCTGCATTATAATTAATTATAATTATTTAATTTTAAGCATATTTTTTTATGCTCTACTGATCTAATGATTCCCATCCCTGCTGTATAAGGGAGCTTGGAGCTACCCCACTTCCTCTAGAGATTCGCGCTGCACGTGAGCGGGATATAGGTCACGTTCGTGCTCCGACGTGAGACCTCGTATATGTGTGAATTAGCACTTGTTCATATCGAGCTGGCGTAATACAGTAACCCGGTATAATCACTAAACGAAAACCATATAAATATAAAAAATTATATGTTTTGAATGCGTACCTTTATCTCCCATTTTTAGGCAGTGCGTCCGTCAGTCTCACTCTCATAGTACTCGAAAGAGTACTACATATAAGACATAAAATACGAGGTCCGTTCGGCGACTAGCCGCTGCAACGCTGCATCAGCCAGCTACACACTACAGTTTACAAGCGCGACAACGTGCTCTTCCACCAATGTTTGAGGGCAGCACATGCTCGAGTCACCTGGCAGCGCCTCTTTTCGTTCACGTCCCCAAGCTCGCAGACACAAGAGTCGATGTACTAATTGATAAGTTACATAAAAGAAATGAGTGTTATACGTGAATCGACCGGAGTCTGCTGCTCCGTTAATCAAACGAAGTACACTGAGTATTGGAAATGTGTGCATTTAGCGGCATCCACGATAAGACGCATTGTATTGAAGATGCATTGAACTTTATATTGTAAATCATAGGATTTTCAGCGTATTTGTGGGTAGATTGAAAGGGAGAATTGAAAAAAAGGTGTACAACACTATTTTTTTATATACTAGTAGCGGATCCGCGCTTCGCGCGCTAACAATTGCGTACTGCGACTGCTGTGGTAAAGTAAATGAATATAAAATAAATAAAATCTGGGTACCGGAGCCTCTCCTTGTCATTGGGGCATTGGCCCCTAATCGGCTAACCAACGATTGGCGAGTCAATACTTAGCCGAGCATTGGTCTCATATCGACAAAGCAACAATCGGCGAGTCGATTCTCGGCCGAGCATTGGTCTCATATCGATAAACCAACAATTGGCGATTCAATACTCGGCCGAGCATTGATCTCATATCGACAAACCAACGATTGACAAGTTAATAATCGGCCGAGCATTGGTCCCATATCGACAAACCAACAATTAACGAGGCAATAATCGGCCAAGCATTGGTCTCATATCGACAAACCAACAATTGGTGAGTCAATACTTGGCCGAGCATTGGTCTCATATCAGTAAATCAACAAAAGGTGAGTCAATAATCGGCCGAGCATTGGTCTTATATCGACAAACCAACAATTAACGGGTCCATTTGTAGAAAACTATCGCTCTACTCCTGACCGTCCATTTATACTAACTACCTAACCGAGTACATTTATAAGCTTACGATGTCAAAAAAAGCATTCGTTGTTGAATGCTAGTATTAGAACAATAGGAGAGCCCAATGTTAGAGTACTCTAAACTGTCAAGTCTCAATCACCTACAAGCGACCTAGTGCTAGGCAGCATGTAGGGAGCACCACTAGGGAGCATTATGTGGTATACATTTATATCGCATTGTGTGAATTTACTTGTGCGCTGAGAATGACTAATAACTTTCACTTCATCATAAATAATGTTACAATTAATTATTAATTTCAGGGCATTATATACTAATATTAACAATTATATTCTATTAATATTGCAAAAAAAAAACGAATCGTCTTCGCAGACGGCTTTTCCTAACAATGCTCGAGAAGTAATGCACGCGGGATTTGAACCAAAGACTTACGGGATCTACCTGTTCACCTAACTACCTAACCGAGTACGCTAACCACTAGACCAAACGGACTATGTGGATATCTCATACTGTAATTCCATAATAGTTCATTTTACGATAACAGTATAAGGGAGTGATGTGAGAGGGTGATATATGGAACCAATATTCTAAGGTGATTCTGCCAAAAACTTTGAATTGAAAATGGCCAACCTTATAAGACATCTGTCTGGCACACAAGTGACTTGAACTCGAAACTCGTAAAATCAAAATGGCGGATTTAATTATGCCGGGCGAAAAAGCAAAAACAGACATGATTTAGATAAAATTTATTAATTGGGGTCTTTCGAGGTCGCTGGTTACGAAATTGATTTAAAAATGTAAAAAAAAACAAAATGGGGGATTGTGTACGGCGGATCAAAATGCAAAAAATGAGTTGATTTGCATGAAACTCGGTGCTCAGAGGTTTTTAAACTGGCGCAGTCTGGTCGCTGCCAGTTCGGTTGAAATCTTGAAAATATGATAAACATATTCTAGAGTAAAAATATATATCTATATGATAGCAATAGCTAGCGTCACTACATGTAGGAATATACATGTCGACAAATACTAGAAATCATTAGTATACTAGCAGTGGGTTTGATTTTCTAGTACTAAAAAGAGTTCTTATTGGAACCTCATCTGCGCAACGAAAATTTCGCTGCTCTACGTAGCGATCTACAAGTAACCTAGTTGTAGACGACATTTAGTAGTTCACGGATATATGGCATAATGGAACCTACGCATACATGCAACACTGGTTGTTGACAGCTAATAGTGAGCTAGTCCTACGTTACTTAATGGAAACCTTAGGCTTGTTCGTCTACAATAAGGATAGCCCTGAAGACTTCTACACCTAGATAACAAGAAGGCCGTAAATAGCACACATTTCTTGATTATCATTTCCATGCATCCTAATAGGGAGCATTTCGTACGCTACAATGAAACATTTGTGAAGTACACCCATTTGGGACCTATTTCTATGCTTCTACATGGCCGCTACACTAAAAGTTTCCATCTTCGTGTTGTCTGGGATACTCGAGAAGTAATGCACGCAGGATTTGAACCAAAGACCTACGGGATCTAACTGTTCACCTAACTACCTAACCGAGTACACTAACCACTAGACCAAACTGACTATGTGGATATCTCATACTGTAATTCCATAATAGTTCATTTTACGATAACAGTATAAGGGAGTGATGTGAGAGGGTGATATATGGAACCAATATTCTAAGGTGATTCTGCCAAAAACTTTGAATTGAAAATGGCCAACCTTATAAGACATCTGTCTGGCACACAAGTGACTTGAACTCGAAACTCGTAAAATCAAAATGGCGGATTTAATTATGCCGGGCGAAAAAGCAAAAACAGACATGATTTAGATAAAATTTATTAATTGGGGTTTTTCGAGGTCGCTGGTTACGAAATTGATTTAAAAATGTAAAAAAAAAACAAAATGGGGGATTGTGTACGGCGGATCAAAATGAAAAAAATCAGTTGATTTACATGAAACTCGGTGCTCAGAGGTGTTTAAACTGGCGCAGACTGGTCGCTGCCAGTTCGGTTGAAATCTTGATAATATGATAAACATATTCTAGAGTAAAAATATACATCTAAATGATAGCAATAGCTAGCGTCACTACATGTAGGAATATACATGTCGACAAATACTAGAAATCATTAGTATAATAGCAGTGGGTCTGATTTTCTAGTACTAAAAAGAGTTCTTATTGGAACCTCATCTGCGCAACGAAAATTTCGCTGCTCTACGTAGCGATCTACAAGTAATCTAGTTGTAGACGACTTTTAGTAGTTCACGGATATATTGCATAATGGAACCTGCGCATACATGCAACACTGGTTGTTGACAGCTAATAGTGAGCTAGTCCTAGGTTACTTAATGGAAACCTTAGGTTTGTTCGTCTACAATAAGGATAGCCCTGAAGACTTCTACACCTAGATAACAAGAAGGCCGTAAATAGCACACATTTCTTGATTATCATTTTCATGCATCCTAATAGGGAGCATTTCGTACGCTACAATGAAACATTTGTGAAGTACACCCATTTGGGACCTATTTCTATGCTTCTACATGGCCGCTACACTAAAAGTTTCCATCTTCGTGTTGTCTGGGATACTCGAGAAGTAATGCACGCGGGATTTGAACCAAAGACCTACGGGATCTACCTGTTCAACTAACTACCTAACCGAGTACGCTAACCACTAGACCAAACTGACTATGTGGATATCTCATACTGTAATTCCATAATAGTTCATTTTACGATAACAGTATAAGGGAGTGATGTGAGAGGGTGATATATGGAACCAATATTCTAAGGTGATTCTGCCAAAAACTTTGAATTGAAAATGGCCAACCTTATAAGACATCTGTCTGGCACACAAGTGACTTCAACTCGAAACTCGTAAAATCAAAATGGCGGATTTAATTATGCCGGGCGAAAAAGCAAAAACAGACATGATTTAGATAAAATTTATTAATTGGGGTTTTTCGAGGTCGCTGGTTACGAAATTGATTTAAAAATATTTAAAAAAACAAAATGGGGGATTGTGTACGGCGGATCAAAATGCAAAAAATGAGTTGATTTGCATGAAACTCGGTGCTCAGAGGTTTTTAAACTGGCGCAGACTGGTCGCTGCCAGTTCGGTTGAAATCTTGAAAATATAATAAACATATTCTAGAGTAAAAATATATATCTAAATGATAGCAATAGCTAGCGTCACTACATGTAGGAATATACATGTCGACAAATACTAGAAATCATTAGTATACTAGCAGTGGGTCTGATTTTCTAGTACTAAAAAGAGTTCTTATTGGAACCTCATCTGCGCAACGAAAATTTCGCTGCTCTACGTAGCTATCTACAAGTAACCTAGTTGTAGACGACTTTTAGTAGTTCACGGATATATTGCATAATGGAACCTACGCATACATGCAACACTGGTTGTTGACAGCTAACAGTGAGCTAGTCCTAGGTTACTTAATGGAAACCTTAGTTTTGTTCGTCTACAATAAGGATAGCCCTGAAGACTTCTATACCTAGATAACAAGAAGGCCGTAAATATCACACATTTCTTGATTATCATTTTCATGCATCCTAATAGGGAGCATTTCGTACGCTACAATGAAACATTTGTGAAGTACACCCATTTGGGACCTAGTTCTATGCTTCTACATGGCCGCTACACTAAAAGTTTCCATCTTCGTGTTGTCTGGGACAGTATGAGGTGATCGGCCAGGTATGGACTGCGACTCACAGAAACAAATTGCTAACTCAGCAATTTTTGGCTACTGCAGTTAGCAATTGCAATACCAAAATCAGTCTCCATTCTAACTTCAAGTTGACGGGTTAGTCTTGGGTCAGACTCGCCCACAAGCAATATAATCGAGCAGAGCTCAATATTTTAGTAGACGTAATTTTTATTTGCTTAAATCAATATTTTAACTTTACGTAATTTACTTGAGTTTGACTCTTTATTGGCAAACGATTCCAATAAATAAAATATATGTTAAATCAGTTCCCTTGTGGGTATAATAAATTAGGAAATTGCGTCGATTAGCTAAGTACCACTAAACGCATCAATTTGGTCTTTGGTTTGGCGGGCCATTGAGAGTAAAAATGAAACATTTGTTCCATTTTCAATCAAACCGAAACGATTTAAGCGATCGACTTGAAAATTAGCATGATAATAACCAAGATACAATATTACAACATAGGATACGTGTTATCTTGTATCTTTAACCCCTCCCCTCATTTGATCCCTTTGACACTTTGTGTTCTAGATATACGATGGCCGAGTAGTTTTAAAGACATCGCTCTAATTCAAATAACTTTGAAATATTTCACGTACATACGAAATACAAATTACAAATCTTTTTCTTAAAATTGCACCTAAAGGATCTATAATTTTACGATTCAGCTTAGGCTATTCTTTATTCGTTTCAAAGAAGCTCAGTCTGTGTGTTTACTCACGGATAACGAAAATGTAAACTTTGCGATACATCGTCGCCCTCTGATCTTATGCCATAAATATTATTAGAGTCGTGCTTAATATATGAACACCGAGCGTGTACATATGTAGAGCAATATAAAATAAATGGCTTAGATGGACTGAACTGAATTTTCTTAGAACTAACCCGATGTAGCTGGCTGAGTCTACCCAGATAGAAACGACACGATGGCGGCATGAAACGACACGCGTTGTCGGCAGAAATGCGTCATGTAGTGCAGCATATTGATGCAGTGCTGATGCTATGGCAAAATTAACAGCACAATTGCGAGTCCTGTGCTAACAGAGTTCTGACAGGTCCTACGGGCTCTGCATAGCATGTCGAAACTTTGTAGGCACAATGCTTGCATTCGTGCGGTTAAGGAGGTTCTGTCGAAACTACATGTTTGAACTTTCACGCTTGAAAAATGTTTAGTTTAAAGTTTAAGCAATTCTGGACATAATTATAAAGTTTGGACGCCCGCCCATGACCGAATTACTGCGAAATATGACATTAAATATAGCCCTGGCAAGCTGTGTCACCGACTTTTTAACAAGAGTTTTAAGGGGAGGGAGTCAGGTAAAAAAAATGATTTTGGAAATTCAATATCATCCAAATCCTATTGCATATAAAAATGGCCAACGCACTATATTGTTGGTACTCGATGAAAGGATTTTTTACTGTCGTCCGACTTGTATATGCTTTTGAATATTATCTTAAGCAAAGTTCTTAGGTTTTCCATTCTGCACATGATTCAGATCAAACTACTAGGCAGATTGAAATGGTTGACGTCTTATTTTCTTCTTCATGAAAAGATACACCGGCTAAATGGAGCAAATGTTAATAAAAGGTAATATTTTTTAAGTACCATAATTATTAATAAATAAATGTTATCCTATTTTCTAAATCAGTGATTAACTTTGCTTTCAGAATGAAAAAAAATAGTTTGCTCCATTTAGCCGGTGTATCTTTTCATGAAGAAGAAAATGAGACTTCAACCATTTCAATCTGCCTAGTAGTTTGATCTGAATCATGCGCAGAATGGAAAACCTAAGATCTTTGTTTAAGAAAATATTGAAAATCATATGCAAGTCAGACGACAGTAAAAAATCCTTTCATCGAGTACCAACAATAATAGTGCGTTGGGCATTTTTATATGCAATAGGATTTGAAGGATATTGAATTTCCAAAATCAAGTTTTTTTTACCTGACTCCCTCCCCTTAATCGATCAGTCCCTGTTTCACTTAGTCTAACGTACCTTGTAACCGAATTTATTGTTTTTAAGCGATTTTTACTGGTGAATTAACCGATTGTAACCGACATTCTAACCGATTTTTTGAAAATCAATTTTGTTTTTTGAATTCAACCGATTTTAACTGACAATTTAACCGAACGAAACGGTTTTAATCGGTTGCAATGTCGGTTAAAGCCGGTGACACCGGGAGCTAATGGAAGCTTATCTTTTCTCGGTTAAAAAATCAGTTATCTTTAGTTATTTTCGGTTAACACTTCGGTGACACAGATTGCCAGGGAGTGCAATGCATGAGAAATTGATATAGGGGAAGGTGCACTGAGAAAAAAACTTGGTTAGAACTACCAAAAAAATTGGTTAAAAATGTTATTCAAAAATCTTAATAGGCCCAACCAAGCCTTTTTCTCGCAATAGCATAAGAGATAAATGGCTGTAAGGTAAATGTCCCAGTAATCGACCATATACCAGTAATCGACCAGTCTGTGGTAAAAGAGCGATAAATAAGACTGTGAGTGCTTTTCGACGCTTAAATAAATTAACAACACTTCCTCCGATTTATGTACAATATTATATGAAAATTTGAGGCTTGTAAAATCACAACAGTGATAATAAGAAAATCGTAAACTTGCAGTGACCGGGCCGAGCGTGAGTTCGTCGAAATCCTTGATATGGAGGTTAAGGTGCGTCTCGTGACATTTAGTTAAATTCTGCGATGCACGAAGACTTTGGCTGAGTAAGTTTAATTTGATATTACATATGAAGAATCTGGTATTACGAAATGAATATCATTTTATCGTAAAATTGTTGTTTGTGCAAAAAATCGCGGAGGTTCAGAAACTGGTTCAGGAACTGGTTCAGAAAAACACATAAATGTCCGGGTAATCGACCTACTGTCGATCACTAGGACAAAATTGTGGATAGAAAATTAGTGTAAATCGCGTATTGTTTTTATGAATTAGATGATAAAAAATAATGTAACAATTCATTCATCGATCGAACTGTACGAGGAGTAGTTATGGACAGGGGTATTGGGCTCTCTATAAATAATTAAGCAGCAAAATAAATCATGTCGATAACTGGGCCATGCATATGTCCATGACTGGGTAATGTCATGTCATGGGTCGATTACTGGGCAAACCGTGACTTTAGTATGTCCATGACTGGGACATTTGCACACCTCAAGTTTTATGTTAATTTTTTATTACAAGAAGATAAGGTAGACCAAAAGTTAAGCGTTCTATTTGTTGACAAGATTATACTGATTCTTTATAACCTACAATGACAGTTATTGACGTCTTAATTTGTGACTTTTCTTAACGTGTCGATTACTAGGACATATAACGGTCGATTACTGGACCAACTATAACTTTAGTATGTCGATGACTGGTACATTTGCACTTCTGAAGCTTTAGAATAAGTTTTCTCTACAATAAGATAAGTTACGAAAATTTTTGAGGTTCTTATTTTTTCATACGACTATTCTGATTCATTATTACCCAGAATGATCATTTTTTGTATCTTAATGTGAAAGTTACGTTTTTATAAAGTCGGGCAATTTGGTTAACGTGTCGATCACTGGGACGTTTACCTTATCACGAAATTCAAAGTGTATTTTTACTGCTTTTCACTCAAAAAGTCGATTCCAATAATCGATTTTGACTGACGGCAAAAAAAATGTTGGTGGGGCAAAGTGAAACACTTCTCGAAATTCGGAAAGGTATGATTTTTTTAACTGGGTGACACTTATCGTCATCAGCGTTGACGATATTTTAATATCAATTGTGTTTTCGATTAATTTTGACATTTCGTAAAAAAAATATTGACAGGAGCAAAATAGGACAATCTCCGAAATATTTACTCCGCTTATTTGTATCGAGTGCTCTTGTGGGATACGAAACATATATTTGACTGTGTTAGTGCGCATGCGCGTTAGTTAGTATGATTATCGAGAACAACGCGACAATATGATTTTAAAAATATTGTATCTTGAATGATATGGCTGAATTGTATTGTTGAAACGCGTTTTTAATAAAATATCGGAGCGTTTCACTTTGCCCCACCTTCCCCTACGTACAGTGAACTTTTGAGTAATGCAGAGTACGTTATGGAATCGTCATAACTTTAAGATTCCGCTGATACCATAAAAAATTATCTCTATCGTGTTTTTTAATGAAAAATTGTGACTTATATGAAAACGCGAGAGAAACACGAGAAAATAAAAGTCAAATGAGCGTACATGTTGAGACAGTTTTTTCTAATGTATTAATTTAGAAATACTGAACATCTAAATACCATTTTTCATTCTTAATGTCAACAATTTCGTTAAAAAGCGTGTTAATTTTTATCAATTTACAGTATTTTCATGACACATAGTCAGTTGACTAGCATGCATCGACAGGACCTTCTTAAGGTAGTTCTGTCGCTTCACGCTCACTTCGCATAAGTTTCCGAAAAATGAGAGCGAATTGCAAACACTTCTCGATGATATAAAAATCTGAAAAAAATCATGCATATTTAAGATACTTAAGACATTATTTCGACATAATAATAATTCCAAAATGTTATTAACAAATTGATGAAAAATAAAAATGTTCAACAAATCTTCCGACAACCTAATTTTTTTGTTTCGATGAAAATGATTCGTTCATTTTTCTGAATACGTATGAATTTTTTCAAATTTTTTTCTTTGCTTTGAATTTTGTGATTTTTTCCATGTAAAAAATCGAAAAATTCAAAGCAAAGAAAAAAATTGGAAAAAATTCATACGCACTCAGAAAAATGAACAAATCATTTTCACCCAATCAAAAAAATTAAGTTGTCGGAAAATTTGTTAAACAATTTTATTTTTCATCAATTTGTTAATAACATTTTGGAATTATTATT
This sequence comes from Ephialtes manifestator, assembly GCA_963970395.1. Classification (NCBI taxonomy): domain Eukaryota; kingdom Metazoa; phylum Arthropoda; class Insecta; order Hymenoptera; family Ichneumonidae; genus Ephialtes; species Ephialtes manifestator. Next base: position 6,439,846 of record OZ019976.1, read on the forward strand.
ATGCCGAATTAATGTCTTCAGCATCTTTAATATGCATGATTTTTTACAGATTTTTATATCATCGAGAAGTGTTTGCAATTCGCTCTCATTTTTCGGAAACTTATGCGAAGTGAGCGTGAAGCGACAGAACTACCTTAAGCACGCCGTGCCGTTAGTACTCATAAAGATGCTGCAGTACATTGAGCATTTCTATCGACACGCCATGCGGCACGTTTTTCTATTTGGGTAACGTTGAGATTAGATATGCTAAAGCTTAGGAGAAACTTGAATTAATTAAACCATGAAATTCACCAATCGATTAAAGAAATATTTATTAGTCGAGTGTTATTTTTTTTAGTTCAACTGACTTGGCTTCATTTAAGAAATTTCCTCTCACTATACAAACATCTTGTCGCATTCTTCATTCATGACTGTTCACAAATAAATTAATTTTGACGACAATATTATTATGTGAAATATCTCTAATGTTGATAAAAATGAGACATATGGTTTTACGCCGGCAAATTATCTCGTCTGTAATAGTTAAGGGGTTAAAAGTCGAGACATTCTTATCAGTCGCGGCGTGAAACACGTTTATTCGAATAATATCAATATGTACATAACACGAGAAGGCAGTATACTCCAAACTAGCAAGCTATACAAGTTCGCGGACTTGTTGCAGCCATTACAATCTGCCTCAGATTTGATGTGGTGAAATATTGTCCCCTTCAACTTTCTTCTTTTCCAACAGTCTCATTATATAATAAAAACAAAGAAACATATGTCTATCATATGTGAGCATCACACACAATTCAATATATTTTGATTTTAAAAATATCAATAAATACCTTTATGACAAAGCAAAATACATTTTAATCATTGTAGTTAACGATATAAATAATAAAAAAGGATGAATAAATTACTAACAAAAAATAGGAAGTTTTTATCATTTTTAACGCACACTTTTTACACTTCCAACCCTTTTCCCGAATGTCTGTGCGTGTATGTAAGATTTGTGGGTTCGTGAAACTAAGCTTTATAATCTATAATAACGCATTGTCTTCTCAACGATGAAGTGAAAATTTTTGAACGAACTATAATCTCCGGGGTATCATATTAATGATTAGTCGGCTGTCCTTAGCTAATTGGTTTAGGGATTTGCTGAAAAAGCTCGAACACCATAAGTCCGCTAATATATTTTTTATTTAAACTTTTAACTTACGATGAAAAACATGAAATTTTTTCGCGTATGTTAATTATATATAACAGATACAATTGGAAGAGTTATTTTTAAATAGTTTATCCATTAAACTCTTAGTATCTACAAATATCCCTTTAGTGTCCCTCAATTGGGACCTGTCCCACCATTGGTCCGTTTACGTTACGTTCTGCATATGGAGTTTCGACGTTGGCCGTCAGATTTCCACCAGTCACGCTTTGATACTTCCTTATAGAGAAGGTCTGAGAAAGGCTAAAAATGAAGAGGCCACGGGTCGGACTCGTTGAGACTTTTTGCTTCCTCATAGGGGAAACTTTGTTTTCGTGAAATTTTTTTTTTCGAGATTTTAATGTTTAGAGTGCACTCAGAATGGTCCAAAACATCGAGAAAAGTCATTTAGAAAAAATGTGCGTATGTGTGTGTGTGTGTGTATGTTACACGCTTAAAAAATCTAAACCTTTATAACTCGGAAACGCCTCGAGATATAGAGCTGAAATTTACACCATAGATAGATGGGTCAATCCTCATCATTCATACCAATTTTTGTTAAAACCCCCATGATCGTTAAATTTTTACGGGGTTTTGATTTTTTTCAAAAATGTCTATTAACGCGATAACTCTTTTAATTTTCGAGATATTAAGCTCAAAATTGGTATGTATGTGAGCTTTCATACACCGGTGATCCCTATTAAATTTGCTTAAGATCGGTTGAGATGTTTAAATTTTATGAGATTTTGATTTTTTGAATTTTTTTATTTTTTTTCTGCAATGCGAATCTTGGTATCAAATATCGTGCCGGGAGTTAAATGAGTGCCAGATTCATGATTAACAGAAAAATACGTCGGATACAGCCCAAAAATGATGAACGATGCCATATTTTCATAGCGATGTTGTACAGTCTAGTGATGCGGCTCGAGACGAGACTATCTCGAATCTCGCTCGTTTTTTCTTGCGTTTGTCATTTGTCTGAAGTTCTTGTCTCGAGCTTGCGGTATGACAAAAAATCATAGCCCCGCTCGATCTTGCCTCAAATAACAAACGAGATCGAGCGAGATCTTGAAACTTGTGACATATAAACTGTCAAAAAAATAGAGGCTATGTTATATACCTGAATGGGACAGTATCGCACGATACGATAGGATATGCTTCATTAGGCTCTGCCACCGATCACCAAAATGAAATTGTAAAAGTCTGATGTAAAAGGACTACACCGAGCGAAAAAGTTTCGTAGAATCACGGAAATCTTCGCCAATGAAATTAAATACGTATCAGAACGACGTTCTGACACGTATTTACGTCATCTCCATAGATTCCAAAGTTCAGGTCGAGTTTGAATACGACAACTGCGTGAAAATGGATCTGAGTCTCGAATTACACGAGGACTACGCATGTCTTCGGATTGTTCAGAAATTCTGAATATCATCGTAGACTTCGTCGACGATGGTTCGAATCGTCCTTGAAAACTGACTTAGATCTCAAACGTCCTGTACATGATGAGGTCTACCTAAAAACCGATCTAAACGTTTATCATTAGGAAACCGTCATCCTGAAACCTCAGAACGTTAGCATTGTTCTATGAAGTGAAAAAAGACTCTTTAATATTCAACAAAAAACGTAAGCTGCACCTTTAATTTAGCGGTGGATGTACTCCAATGATTTCATAATGTCATTGATTCAAGGCTACAATAACAGCACCAGATATTTAATATAAATAATTTCACAATTTACCCTATTCTTCTCAGCGTTATCCATTTTCTGAAACATTAATATCATCGGAAGTCATTAAAAAATTGAAAGGGAAAAAGTTAATAGGGAAAGAAAGAAAAACCATAAAAATCATGTCAAGACGAGATTTCGAACGAAATTCAAGACGAGAACGAGAGAAAAATCTTGCTATGTTGATAATCTCGAATTGAAATGACAATCGAGCTGTCGAATGCCGAGACTAAGTCTTGATCTTGACTTTTTCTCGCTCGTCTCGCTCGTCCGCATCACTAGTACAGTCTATATTACGGAAAGTAGCGATTTATGTCGTATAAACTAGCCATATCCTTGCTTCCCAATGAAATTTTGGAAAACACCGGTTTCTATCGTGTTCTACAAAAAAAAAAAAACAGGGAAGATAGAGTATTCGAGGGAGTTTCAAGACCATTCATCCTTATTATATTTTCACAAAGCGGGAGTGTGCACTTATTTATTTATTTAAAACAAGGATGCAAAGTAGAACCTTGCACATTGCTTCCTCATTATATTCCGCTTTTTACAAAGCTTCCTCTATGAGGAAGCCAAAATTAATTACCATACTTCCTCTTAGAGGTTGCTTTGTAAAAAGCGAATTATAATGAGGAAGCAATGTACAAGGTTCTACTTTGCATCCTTGTTTTTTAATTTGCAATCAACCATCGATTTTTATCAGTTACAAACACATTCAATTGATGTAGTATAAAAAAGGTTAATATCCTCATTATGTTTTTAAATACAGATTAGTATCATTTAAATATACGGCAAAAATGTAATGCTTGATTAGCTTCCAAAAATAAATTGTAAAATGGCTGGAATAAGCTTCGTACTTATTAAAAATAATGTACGTAAGTTTTGTAGTCATGTATGCTCAAAATTGTGGTCTAGGCGCCTCTACTTCACATCAAGGTCTTTGGTCAGTGTAAACATGCAAAAAGAAGGTACCAATGTATCCGCGGATGCCAGGACATAGCGTGATAGTGGTCCTGGTTGAGGTTATTGGCTTCTCACACAGAATCCAGTTTGGAGCCGTCACTTAGAGAAACGAATGTAATTTATTCTCGCAGACATTAACAGTACGTCATAGGTACATGAGACGTATACTCATCGAAACATGGGTTGCTCGAGATGAATAGAAATTTAAAAAATGAAGTTGCTATGCATGGAAAAGTTGAACGGAGAAACATTTTTTTTGTTCTGCTGAATTATTAATCGTTCTTTGGAACGTGTGGAGCAGCTTAATTGTTAATTATTCTGTTCGGCAAAGTCAAGGAATAATTGATTCTTATTTATCCTTGAACTTGTTGTGTTGCCAAGCTGTGACCACTTTTTTATAATGCGGAACTTAACGGATAAAAATAAATATTACGTTAACATAAAAGTAGGAACCAATAACAGCGAATAACTTTCCTAAAAAATTGTACAATGTAATGAAAATAATTATAAAATAATCAGTAACCTTTCCCGAGTATTATTTAAACCATTTTCTCGGAATACAAATATGAATATGGTTTTCTATTCGAACGGTGCCCACCCGACTAGAAATCTGGTAGGTCAGCCCTGCCGTCACATTTGGGCCTGATCTGGCATGGATAAGTTTGACCCGATAAGGTGTACCTTATTAGAACCGGATCTGGCATTGGAAAGGTTGCCCTGATAAGGTGCACCTTATTAGGACCGGACCTGGCATAGGGAAGGTTGACCTGATAAGGTATTCCCTATTCAGGTCCAGATCTGGCATAGATAAGGTAGACCTGATAAGATGTACCTTAATAGGACCGGATCTGGCAAAGGGAAGGTTGACCTGATAAGGTGTATCTTATTCAGGGCCAGATCGGGAAAAATTAAGGTAGACCTGACAAGGTATTCCATATTCAGGTTCAGACCTGGCATAGATAAGGTAGACCTGATCGAAAGATCGGCGGAATTAAGAATATCATTTATAAAATCAAAATGTCGCATTCAATATGTTTTTAATTTTAACCCCGTCATTTTGAATTAACAAATTTTAAGTTCAAATTCCTAATTAGTTACGTTAAAAACTGAACTATTATTTAAATAAATAGTAAATTGAACTATTATGGAAATACTGTACGAGATATCCACATAGTCGGTTTGGTCTAGTGGTTAGCGTGCTCGGTTAGGTAGTTAGGTAAATAGGTAGGTCCCGTAGGTCTTAGGTTCAAATTCCGCGTGCATCACTTCCCGAATGATGTTACGAAAAACCGTATCTGAAGACGACTTGTTTTTTTTTTTTGTAATATTAATAGAATATTATTGTTCATATTGCGGCATAATGCGCGGAAATTAATAATTAATTTTTTAATTTAATATAAAGATAAGTATATGTATTTATATATCTATAATTATATTTATCAGGCCCTTAAATGGTTATTTTTATCAGGTCCTTATGTGGTAAACTTGAACTGGCCCTGATGTGCCAAAGCGTTACAATTCCAATCAGGGCCGTATAAGGTAGCCAGACAGGGGCCTTGGATTTAGAATCCGGTTACCAGGTTCGGCCCTGATATTCCCCATAACTGAATTTCTAGTCGGGTATGAACCCTAACGCTTAATGTATTTCGAGAGTTTCACCGCAATGCATAATCACTCACTACGTCAGTTATATATAATGCGCCTATACTTGACATGACAACTATACTCGTATCTTACTCGCATCCTGCATGATCAATGAAACCTTGGTGATACATGAATAAAGTGGGATAGGTCAATTGAATAACGACGAGAATAAATTCTACACACGTCCGACTCTATCATAATTAGAAAGATCTCAAATGTGACTTTGTCATAGACACATCGTGCCACGTACGATATTGTACCACTCACTGGGAAATAATTACTCAACACTATGTTATAGACTATGATAATTGATGCTAATTGCTCGTACATAATTGCTGTTACCTGGAATCCAATTGGTAAACGTGATGAATAGAAATGGGATTCATGCGGCCGGGGACCCAACGCCCTCTGATGCAACGATTTAATGCTCATACCAGATAGAAATACTATATATTGGTGAATGAAAAATAAACAAAGATGTAAAGTAGTAGGTAGCACACTGCTTCCTCATTATTTTTCACTTTTCGCAAATTTACCTCTATGACGGAATATGTTCATCGATTTTAGATCCCTGATAGAGAAAGCTTTCTAAAAAGTGAAAAATAACGATAAATCAAGATCTAAGGTGCTACATTGCATCTTTGCTTTATATAAATACAGAAAACTGAAATTCAGTGAAATTTTAGTCGAAATAAAGATAACGACTATCGATGTAGTCGTTTTAGTCGAGCTAGAACCTAGATAGAAAAACGTGCCGCACCCGTCTCGGTAGAAATGCGTCATGTACTACTGGAGCGTCTTGATGCACTACTATCCGTGCAGAATACTTTCGGGGATCTCGAAATTCCGGATGTCCCGATTTACGATAGGATTGCTATCTGGATTTGTTAGGAACTGTTTAAAAGTGGTGCTCTGGTATGAATCCAGATGGATTCCAATTTGGAAAGTAAAATCAGTTATTGGCGCAACTGGGGAAATTATAAGACGTCTCAAAGTAAGGTGTCCTGATAAGATTCCAGCTGGATCCCAATTTGAAAAGTAAAATCAGTTATTGGCGCAACTGGGGAAATTACAAGACATCTCAAAGTAAAATTCTTATAAAAGTCCTTATAAGTCCTTATAAAATTCCAGCTGGATCTCGATTTGGATTTTCCAGGGACATCGTAAACCGAGTATCCTTATTAGAATGCAGCTAGAATCCGATTTGAATTAAAAAATCAATTATTAACTAAGTAAGGGACATTGTAGAGACTTTTTATTTGTGGTCAGAATTTGTTCGAATTTTCTCAAATAGGGCCGCTCATAAGATTTTACGTATTTCCAGGCGATGATATTTGAATTATACTATTTACTGTTGGATATTTTAGATAAAATACCGAGAGTCAATTTTTCAGGCTAGCTTGCAAGCTCACCCTATATGTAATTCTCTATATGTACGTGTCAAGCTACAAGTCCGCATCATACATACAACGGATTAAGTATCAAATTATTATCAACATTTTTTAAGATCTGGATAGCCGAGTGAGTTAAGGCACAGCGTCGTCCTCTGCAATCCGTAGGGTCGGTCGTTCGATCCCCGGTGATTGACAGATTCATTAGAGTTTTTTCAGCGACGTTCTAGTGCCAATCAGCAGAGTACGTACATCTAGTTAAACGTGCAAGTAACCCCGTTAAAGTGAAGTCCAATATAATTTTTAATACATTTTCGGACTACTGGGCATCTTGGATTCGGACTAGATCCCGTCTGGAGTTCATATTGCGATCCGATTGCGTATCCCGATCAGAATCCAATTTGCGAGCATTACATTCATTTTCGGATTCTGACTGGATCTCTAACTAGATTCCGAGCTGCACGTAGGGAATCCAGCTGGATCCCTATCACAATTTCTGCACTGGTAACGGCACAACGTGCTCAAGACATAAACCCGACTAAAAATTCAGTTATGGAGAATATCAGGGCCGGACCTGGTAACCGGATTCTAAATCCAAGGCCCCTGTCTGGCTACCTTATACGGCCCTGATTGGAAATGTAACGCTTTGGCACATCCGGGCCAGGTCAAGTTTACCACATAAGGACCTGATAAAAATAACCATTTAAGGGCCTGATAAAAATAACCATTTAAGGGCCTGATAAATATAATCATTGATATAAATACATATACTTATCTTTATATTAAATTAAAAAATTGATTATTAATTTTAGGGCATTATGCCGCAATATCAACAATAATATTCTATTAATATTACAAAAAAAAAAAAAAACAATTCGTCTTCAGATACGGTTTTTCGTAACTTCATTCGACAAGTGATGGACGCGGGATTTGAACCTAAGACCTACGGGACCTACCTATTTACCTAACTACCTAACCGGGCACGCTAACCACTAGACCATACCGACTATGTGGATATCTCGTACAGTATTTCCATAATAGTTCAATTTACTATTTATTTAAAATAATAGTTCAGTTTTTAATGTAGCTAATTACGAATTTGAACTTAAAATTTGTAAATTCAAAATGACGGGTTTAAAATGAAAAACATATTGAATGCGATATTTTGATTTTATAAATGATATTTTTAATTCCACCAATATTTCGATCGGGTCTACCTTATCTATGCCAGATCTGGGCCTGAATATGGAATACCTTATCAGATCTATCTTATTTTTTTCCGATCTGGCCCTGAATAAGATACACCTTATCAGGTCTACCTTAATATTTCCCGATCTGGCCCTGAATAAGATACACCTTATCAGGTCAACCTTCCCTTTGCCGGATCCGGTCCTATTAAGGTACACCTTATCAGGTTAAACTTATCCATGCCAGATCAGGCCCATATGTGACGGCAGGGCTGCCCTACCAGATTTCTAGTCGGGAATGCACGCACTGTGCCTATAAAGTTCCGACATGCTATGTAGCGCCAGGACCTGTCAGAACTTTGTAGGCATGGTACCGGCATTCGTGCTGTTAGTTTCATGTCGCCATGGTGTCGTCACTCTGTTGTAATATTTTTATCTGGGAAGAGTGAGTCCCCCACCATAACCCGAGAAATAATTTGTTCTGGCTGAGGTCCGGGCTTCATCAGGTTTTCCTTAGTTAGTAATCGGGCCAGGATAAGGCGACTAAATCGGCCACGACCAGGTTATTGATCTGGTCCATAATAAAAAATGAGAAGGTCCAATATAAATAAAACGCATAAACCGACCGCAATGGACGCGCGGTCGGTGTGTGGCATCGGCGGTCCCCAGAGTTAAGCAGAATTATTTGCGGTCATAACTTGGATGGGTGACTCCTTAGCCTTGCACTGGTTTGCGCACCAACTGCTGAGCGGGAGGCAGTTTTTCTGAGTTTCTAATGTATTGTCATACAGTAGAAACTCAGTAAAAATAAAGCCGACTGTATCGGTCAGGTTTTTCGCAGTTTCCCTGTGTCTTCGTGCAAATGCGATACAGTAGTGCATTAGGATGAGTGGCTGCGGCAACACTCTAGAAGGGTCTCTATGAAGGAACGGGGAAAAGGGGATAGGGGAAACGTAAAAGCCTGAAGAAGGCGTACGGAAGAAACCAATAATAATACATAAAACGCATAATGCCAGTTCAATTATTGGAAGTTTATTCATTGTTTTACTGTTTTATTTTTTAGCTAACCAAATTGACGTATAAGGTCTGATAATCTGAAATAAATCGCCAAATAATGGGGTTGTTTTGAATAATGGGACAATCTTGCGGATCCAAAATATATACAAAACACAAGACGAAAACAGAATAAAAATCAAAGGCACAGTGTGGAGTGTTAAAAGATCTATGTACACATATCCACATGCGACTCATCAGTTTTTGAAATGTGGTACGTGAAAAAAACCTCGAAAAATGTTTACAATAGAATCAATCGACTGCAAAATTATGATTTTGAATATATGTGACGCAGACAAAATATCTCTCATTTATTCATTGTACAACGATAATGCCAGATATGCCCTTCCAGAACTCTGATAATTTCGCCTAAAGTGATGTATATTTTAAGTCAACCAGATTTGAATATTCAAATCCGGTTGACATATTCGAAATATTCTGCCCAAAAGCAGAGCCGTATCTGGCTAGCCCAACCAGGAGTGCCTGACCGATGCCTGATCCCGGCATGCTATGGAAAATATTAGTCTAACCACATTGGAAATGTAGTACCTATGCAAGATTCGGGCGGGTTCGAGACCTCATTTAGCTAACCGGATCAGGAATGCCCGATCGGTGCCTGATCCCGGCCGGATGGGGAATATTTCAGGCTAGCCAGTTTTTAAATGTTATACCGATACATGATTCGGGCAGAATCAGGTCCTTGTTTGGCTAGTCTGAACAGGCATGCCTAACCGATTCCGCATCCGGACCTAATGATACTTCAGGCAATTTGAATTAATTTCTGCTCGGGAACCTGCCGTGACCTTAGCAGACCCAGTCACCGCGCCAATCACCATAGAATCACGGTCCTTTCTAATATGGCGGTTTTGTGCAAAAAGTTCACTTACAATTTTGTCGAAACCACCATGGCGATTTCAACGATGGTTTGTTCGGTGACTGGAATGGCTAGAGGAGTCGTTGAAAACTCGGGAAACAGGTTGCGGAAAAAATTCAAATGTGATATTCATCCTTTTTGAGTATTAAAACATTGTTTTGCTTATCCAAAGTTTAATGTCGGTACATTGAATACAGTTGTATTAATTTTTATTACAGCTTGAAATTACATTTTTTAAAGTTGAGCTACATCAACACTTTTCGTGATGTTCGCAACAGTTACCGTTATCGATACTTTCGAGTGCGTTTGTTTATTTCTCAAGGGTTATTTTGTTAACATTTCACTTTGGGGCCTTCGACATAGTTAACCCTTCGTGGTCACCGTGGGTAGAATCGACCCGTCGATCAACCTTGGGCCTAAATACACAATAGTTCCCGGCTATGAATGGGACTTGTTCCGCCATCTACCTGGATTTTGAAGGACCCTCTATACATAGAAACTCTTAATCATTAAAATCAAGCGTTAGGGATGACTCTACAGCCGAAGGAGCTGCATCGTGCACGCAGCCTGGGTAGATTCGACCCATGTGCGGCTATAACAGAAATATTCTATGTCCCTCGATTCTTGACACGGCGGCGTAGTGATGCGGACGAGCGAGACGAGCGAGAAAAAGTCAAGATCAAGACTTAGTCTCTGCATTCGACAGCTCGATTGTCATTTCAATCCGAGATTATCAACATAGCAAGATTTTTCTCTCGTTCTCGTCTTGAATTTCATTCGAAATCTCGTCTTGACATGATTTTTATGGTTTTTCTTTCTTTCCCTATTAACTTTTTCCCTTTCAATTTTTTAATGACTTCCGATGATATTAATGTTTCAGAAAATGGATAACGCTGAGAAGAATAGGGTAAATTGTGAAATTATTTATATAAATTATCTGGTGCTGTTATTGTAGCCTTGAATCAATGACATTATGAAATCATTGGAGTACATCCACCGCTAAATTAAAGGTGCAGCTTACGTTTTTGGTTGAATATTAAAGAGTCTTTTTTCACTTCGTAGAACTACGCTAACGTTCTGAGGTTTCAGGATGACGGTTTCCTAATGATAAACGTTTAGATCGGTTTTTAGGTAGACCTCATCATGTACAGGACGTTTGAGATCTAAGTCAGTTTTCAAGGACGATTCCATGCGTAGGTAGTCTACGATGATATTCAAAATTTCTGAACAATCCGAAGACATGCGTAGTCCTCGTGTAATTCGAGACTCAGATCCATTTTCACGCACTTGTCGTATTCAAACTCGACCTGAACCTTGGAATCTATGGAGATGACGTAAATACGTGTCAGAACGTCGTTCTGATACGTATTTAATTTCATTGGCGAAGATTTCCGTGATTCTACGAAACTTTTTCGCTCGGTGTAGTCCTTTTACATCAGACTTTTACAATTTCATTTTGGTGATCGGTGGCAGAGCCTAACGAAGCATATCCTATCGTATCGTGCGATACTGTCGCATTCAGATATATAACATAGCCTCTATTTTTTTGACAGTTTATATGTCAGAAGTTTCAAAATCTCGTTCGATCTCGTTTGTTATTTGAGGCCAGATCGAGCGAGGCTATGATTTTTTTTTCATACCGCAAGCTCGAGACAAGAACTTCAGACAAATGACAAACGCAAGAAAAAACGAGCGAGATTCGAGATAGTCTCGTCTCGAGCCGCATCACTACGGCGGCGGCGGCGAAGAAATCTTTTTTATAATAAGGAGAGATATACATATATATAGACATTTTTTCTACAGCATTTCTCACTTTTTGGAAACTGTGAGTATGCTGATATGAAGATATCGAAATAGTATTTTTTCATGAAAACAAAGCTTTCTCTACAAGGAAGCAAAACAGTCAGTGCGTACTGCATATTCACGAGAAATAATGTATTTATTCTGCCGTTCTATAGAAAGTTGTACATATTTTTTCACAACACGCTATGCAATATATGCTTATTTAAACAGTTTCATTACCAGCCTATCTTCGAGTTGTCCATTTTCAATCGTGTTTGTGCGGGCCGTGATGCATCATGAACGGAGCCTGTAATGAAAACCAAACAGATTTCTTGTAGAAAGAAGTAATGTTATTTGGTCCTTTAGACTCAGAGCTATCGTGGAAGTACTGACGACTGTAAAGTAACATCTATAAAGCTTTGTTCATCCGACTATTTTTTATAGCTTTGATAACTATAAAATAGTTGAACGCATATTTAATATTAGGAAAACTATTTTATAGTTACTCCAACTATAAAATGGTCAAAGCCATAGCATAATAGTAGCATGTACTAAATATGAAAAGCTGTCACTTTGCAATTACCGATACTATTGTTCTCTGAGAGTGAGGATCGCTAAATCGTGACGTTTGGATACAAGAAAAATGATTGCAGATTACCCAAATGTACCACCTGGTGCAGCATTTTTTTGTTTAAGAGGTCAACAGAAAATTTTGGTCATATTATACCTAAAACAATACAAATGCGATACGGATCAAGGACTATCACTGTTTTTTATCTGCCCCCTCGTCACAGGCGCTTTAGCACCCGTGTTCCTTTGTATCAGTTTTGATTTGACATTTAACATAAATAAAAAATGTTAATACATGAACTTGGTCCCGATCCCAGTATGCCTGATAACACCGTCGATCATTCACAGCACGAATAAAACGATCATAATGGTTTCGATAAAATTTCGATACTTATGAACTTATCACGGAGGACCTGTTTATGCATAAAAACTTTCTGAATTTGTACATTAAATATCCAGTAGAATTTTTTTAGAGTGTTCTTTAGTTCGCGGACAAAGATTCAGAAATCGTTAATAGAAACAGGTTTTAAGACCCTCAGAAATATTTTATCAGAGTTTGTGCATTAATAAAAAGTATAATATCTCCCAAGTAGAAGTCCGATATTTTCACTTTTTTGGTGCTTTTTATTCAAATTAGAAAAAAATAATGTTTACTTTCTTTTTTCTTCATGCCACGCGGATGCTATTTAATTGAATAATTCAGTACTTATTTGACAGGATTTACCTTCTGCTCATGGAGGCACATCATGATCTCGTGTGCGGTTTCACATTCGTTATCACCCGCTGCCAATCAATTAAAAAAATTAATATATGTTTCGAGCTCCAGTATCGAGTATCGTTAATAAATATTTCTTACTCTTGTCAGCGCAAGCAGTTATAGCAGAGATGGCCTTCTCTTTGTCAGGCATATTTTCCGGAATCTTGGAGAGGGCGCGATCTAAGTCAAAACTTCCATCTTCCTTAAACTGTGAACCACAATATAACCACAATTTATATATATATAATTTTTTTTTGTTTAACAAATCGTACTTCCGGGAAATCTGTTGCATAATTGTTTATTTCCCTCACCTCGCTAAAATAACCTTATATCGGGCGCGTAATGTGGGTGTAAAACCGCTCATTTCTAACCTTTGACACATACGCATGCGTAATTTAGTTTCATTACTCCCTAAGAAGGAAAATAGTTCATTTCAGCCCAGTGCGAGTAATTTAATTTCAGATACTAAGAGCGCTACTGTACATACGCATTCGTCATTGGTTGAAAAATGAGCAATTTTTGCGTATTTGTTTCAAGCACGGAATGTGGTTATATTTTAGCGAAATCGGGGAAAAAAATATCGTATGCTACAATGGAGAGAGCGTGATTTTGAACTCGGGTGATTTCTGCGCCCGCACCGATCGGGAACATACTTTACCCTCGGCAAAAATCACGTACTTCCCTCCCTTGTAATATATATACTATTTTTTCTCTTACCACACCGCGTTGCTTCATCATGCATGCAGCGAAACACTTCACTTTGTCATCCACAGGTTCGTCCTTTGATGGTGGATCTGATACAAGCGCAGCGTCGATACCTGTTTCTGCGATGCATTTTTGCTTATCCGCTTCGAATTGCTCCCTGTTTGGATGGGCGATAGCCTGGACAAATCGTTCGTAATCAATAAGCACTTTGACTGCCAACGTAACTTATATTTTAAACTGAAGGAAGAGTAATTTTTTCAACATTAGAGTATTTAAAAAAAATGTTAACCGAAATATATCTCTTAAATTTTAATATCTCGTAGAAAAAACTCATTTCCACGTGAAAAAAAGAAGTTTTAAAAAGTACCATTTTTCCACTATTGTGATACGGAAAATTGTAAAACACGTTTTTAAAGGAAAAGGGTCTTTGTAGTTTAAGGGTTAAGTTAAATTCATCGACAATACAAGAATTGATCGCCGCACGTTACTCACAGTTGCCAAAAGTGCGAAAAGCACGAAAATAGAAACGCTGCGATTCATTGTTGGTTTGTTGATTTTTCACTAGTAACGAAGGATTTTCCGATGTTTTATATTCTAACGACCGAGACTACGTTCCATCACTCCAGTCATTTTGGCGGAGGTGGGAGAAATATAACAATTGAAAAGTCAAGCTAATTGAAGGTAATGAGCCAAGTGAGTACGATTATACGTGCGCAATACTGAGTCACTATATATCGTTGCCGTAAATAACCGCAACTTCCTCTTGACAAGCTAGTACCCATACTTCAGACTAAAATTTCAACAGGATGCTTCACGGAAGTAAGGCCATTTCGAATATAACAAATATCATAAAATTCCCCTAAGTTTATATTGTAAGGCAGAAGTAACCTTGGTCTGACCACTTAGTTCCACCAGGTGCCTGTCGCACTTGTCGATATGTATAAATTGTGGCCGCATGTACGTGTGAATTGTGCTATTGTTGTCTCTACTTGAACTAAACAGAAACGTATTTTCATGATTTATCAGATTCAGGATTTATTCATTCATTCCGACGGTGCATACACAAATATTCTATGTCAGGATCACGATTTAGTCTTTTGTTGAATTGAATATCAAAGTCATGCATACACAGAGTGATCCTTCGTTGGCGCAGTTACGGAACTTTTTACAGTCGTCCGAGAGTGCAAAGATCGATCCCCAAACCAGTTAACCAGGCGAAACACAAAAAAGATGCAAAGTAGATTCTTGCAAAGCACAACCTTACTATTTTACATTGTTCACAAAGTCATCTCCATGAGAGAGTATGTTAAATATTTTTGGTTTCTTCATTGCGAAAACTTTTTATACAAAGTAGAATATAGAAAGCAATGTGCAAGGCCCTAATTTCGAAACCTTTTGTTTCCTAAAGTACTCGGCAGATGAAGCTCAAATTTTGAAAGAATGTGCGGAAGTACGGCAGTAAGAGGCTATGCTTCTAGCTCGTCGAAACTCGAAGCCATTCGTTCGGGAGAACCGGAAAACAAAAAAGTGAGATTAGGTGCGAGAGAGACAGTCTGTTTGAATCAATGGAAACGTCTCTTTAAAACTATGAAATTATTTCTTTATTATACGCTCATTAAGTAAATGTTTCTTTACTAGTGATGCGGACGAGCGAGACGAGCGAGAAAAAGCCAAGATCAAAACTTAGTCTCGGCATTCGAAAGCTCGATTGTCATTTCAATTCGAGATTATCAACATAGCAAGATTTTTCTCTCGTTCTCGTCTTGAATTTCGTTCGAAATCTCGTCTTGACATGATTTTTATGGTTTTTCTTTCTTTCCCTATTAACTTTTTCCCTTTCAATTTTTTAATGACTTCCGATGATATTAATGTTTCAGAAAATGGATAACGCTGAGAAGAATAGGGTAAATTGTGAAATTATTTATATTAAATATCTGGTGCTGTTATTGTAGCCTTGAATCAATGACATTATGAAATCATTGGAGTACATCCACCGCTAAATTAAAGGTGCAGCTTACGTTTTTTGTTGAATATTAAAGAGTCTTTTTTCACTTCGTAGAACAATGCTAACGTTCTGAGGTTTCAGGATGACGGTTTCCTAATGATAAACGTTTAGATCGGTTTTTAGGTAGACCTCATCATGTACAGGACGTTTGAGATCTAAGTCAGTTTTCAAGGACGATTCGAACGATCGTCGACGAAGTCTACGATGATATTCAGAATTTCTGAACAATCCGAAGACATGCGTAGTCCTCGTGTAATTCGAGACTCAGATCCATTTTCACGCAGTTGTCGTATTCAAACTCGACCTGAACCTTGGAATCTATGGAGATGACGTAAATACGTGTCAGAACGTCGTTCTGATACGTATTTAATTTCATTGGCGAAGATTTCCGTGATTCTACGAAACTTTTTCGCTCGGTGTAGTCCTTTTACATCAGACTTTTACAATTTAATTTTGGTGATCGGTGGCAGAGCCTAATGAAGCATATCCTATCGTATCGTGCGATACTGTCGCATTCAGATATATAACATAGCCTCTATTTTTTTGACAGTTTATATGTCACAAGTTTCAAGATCTCGCTCGATCTCGTTTGTTATTTGAGGCAAGATCGAGCGAGGCTATGATTTTTTTTCATACCGCAAGCTCGAGACAAGAACTTCAGACAAATGACAAACGCAAGAAAAAACGAGCGAGATTCGAGATAGTCTCGTCTCGAGCCGCATCACTATTCTTTACAGGCAATGAAATGTTCTCTTTGAGATTCAAATGCACTATTTCATTGAAATCAATGAAAAAAAGTCAATCCACCCATTTCTTTGTCGTCAATGAAATCTTTTCTCTCGGTGTAGACTTCTATTCACCTCAAATAAATTTTTGTTATTTGTAAATAATATATTTATTGAGTAGTAAATACATTCAAATCTAAGAAATATGCATTTGGGTCGGCAGTTATATAAACGTTGACTAAAAAAGAATTTTTTTTTAATCGGGGTATTCCTCGTTATGCCTTAGAAGCTCAGAAAAACTGCCTCCCGCTCAGCAGTTGGCGCGCAAACTATCGCGTGGCTAAGTGGTCACCCATCCAAGTTATGACCGCAAATAATGCTGCTTAACTGTGCGGACCGTCGAAGCCACACAGCGAACGCGCATCCACTGATGTCGACTTATATAATATATAATATTTATATACATATAAATATACGATAAAAATTAAATCAAATCGATAAATGTTGCATTTTGAGACTTCCGTAGTTCGTCTAATAAAATGCATTGCGCATACAAATTTAGTCGATTTTACTCTCCTTTGGATGATCAAAAAGCAGTATTAGAGTTCAGTTTAGTTTTTGATTATTAGATGTTATCAAAGAAATATTGATTTGAATAACTGAACATATTACAGAGTAATAATGTCCAATGACTAAAGGAAATAAATATCGATTGGATTAAAAGAAAGTTCTAATTTATTTTAATAACATATTTGAATTTTTGTATGTTTAACATTTTTTACACTAATTGATACTGTTTAGAAGATTTCAGAAAAAAAGTAATCGGGTGTACTGAACCTGCGTTTGCTGATCAAAACGATAAAGAATGTTGATAATCTCAAACATATTTTGATGAAACGATGCGAATAATTGTTGATTTAACTATTTTGTTTACTAACCAAAATTTCGATCGAATGTTGGTAATCGTAAATTTAGTTAATATTACAAAGTATTTATCTCAGGTCAACCCGATACCCCGAAGATTACGGTGGCGCCGTTATAGTGTGGACGATGTTTAAAAATAAATTTAGAATGCCATAAAATTTTGATCTATTCGCCGATTCGGATCAAATTTTAACCTGAACAATCTTCAACGATAGTCTACGTATGCAACATATTTGAGCTCAGTACTTTAAAACATTCAATTTTTTAATGTAAAATAACAATTTTCTAGAACACCGGCCATCTTTTGGATTATCTTTGGCAATCATTTATCGTGTATTTGTATTCAAAATCGGTATCAACTCAGATTTTACAACTGTCAGTGTTTAATTTCATAAAAAAATAAATTGTTCCATAATATTAAGTCCTTGATAGATTCGCGCCAAATTCGCTAGCAATCGGAATTCGATAATAGTCGTCCACTTGTGTATCAAATTTCAACTCAATATGTCGACATTTGCAAGAGTTAGAGTTTTAGTTATTTTGTTTTCAAATTGTTTAAGTTACTTTTTTTTCAAATAATTCCAATTGCTATAGAATTTGTGCTTATCGACCGATATGCGCTACATTGAAACCCTAACCGTGTTTATAAATAGTCAACTTGCGAATTGCGAAAGTTGGAGTCGTACCGACCAAATCCGCATGCACACATCATCAAACATTGTATTCTTAACCAGTTTTAAAAATAACGAAAAAATTCACGATATTGATTTTGACTATCGTACGAACTTGTTTAAAAGTTGAATAAAAATAAGTCGACATAAAAAAACGAAGTTGCAGAGTACCTATAGTTGTATATAGTTGAACAAATTTTTACTTCCGACAGTCCAAAGGTTGATCTGTAAACCAGTTAGACAGCCTGTTTTTTTTGGTAATTTTTTTTTTTCGTTCTTTCGATCTATCCCATCGGACTTATTATACAATATCAATCAACTAATATATATATCTATATTATAAAAAGATCTCGCCGCCGCCGTGTCAAGAATCGATGAACTTCGAATAATCTGAGCCAGGGGCGGTCACCCATCCAAGTAGTAACCCTAGAGTCCATTATTTCTGTCTAAATGTCCCTCCCCGATCCGATTTTGCTAAGTTCCTCGACTTGATTATCTTCGATGAAAATTCTACGCAACAAGAGTGTCAACCACATTTGTAATGATTCACTTATTCACATTTACTGATCTTCTAACAAATCTTACGATCTTCGACAGATCAAAGTCTGTCGAGATTGTAAAACAGAGATTCGAAAGATTTAACCGACGCCTTGCGAGCGCGTGAGTCACAATAACTCCTAGTATATATAATTATATACTGTATACGCTAGCTTAAGAAGGATTATACAACAGCGAATCTTCCATCACTCGGTTTTACAATGTGAATCGAGTTATACGCGGAAAAAAACTAGATGATGTGGGTCTTAGAGATCATCACTCAACTGAACGAACATAAGCTATTCCCCTCTCACAAAACGAAACTGGCCTTGGCCTTCGTTCGGCAGGACCAGGTGATACAAGGTTTCGTCTACTAACGGGTTCTTTGCCTCGCCTATAAAAAGGTAAGACTTCAACAAGCAGCATACAGTTATCAAAGAATCCTCCAATCGAAAAGTCGAAAAATAGCAGCTGCAAAGTCAACATGAAGTACTTCGCAATTGTCTTGGTTGCCTGCATTGCCAGCAGCTTTGTAAGTAATTAACGTTTTCATGAAATCGTTTTGAAATCCTCTGACAAAAAGCTAATGAAAATATCTAATTAATCACCGAATTTAATATTTCGATAGGCTACTACCCTCAGTGACACGCAGAAAGCCAAGCTTCGTGAATACAAGACCACTTGCATCTCCGAGACTGGAGTCAGCCAAGGTAAGATAAAAGAACCATCAGATGGGGGTCAAAATAGCGAATGACTGAAATAGCGAATTGGAATATAATGAACGCTTAAATCTAGAATGGCCATTATTATGGAATTCGCTATTTTAGCCATTTGCTATTTTGTTTATTCACTATTTTGAACCCCACCGTGTTTTTCCCTAAGTACCACTTTCCTACGCGCATCTCACTAATCTATTCTAATCCCAGTTTTGAGGGATATATTATTTTCCAATAATTCATATATTAGTAATCAACTATAAGCATAATTTGCAAATGTTTTAGACATGTTTATGGTTTGCACATATGTTGCGTGTATCCCAAAATATGTACGATATACTTTTTATATATTGCTATGAATGTTCTGTGACAACCTTCACACGACAGACAGACTCGCGTTACCGGCCTTGACAAGGACGATCACGCGAGTTGACAACATAGATTAAGTGATTAAGAAAATAAGAAATTTTTTTTTTCAGACGCCGTTGAAAATGCAAAAAAGGGTAACATCGACCAGGGAG
Organism: Ephialtes manifestator; assembly: GCA_963970395.1. Classification (NCBI taxonomy): domain Eukaryota; kingdom Metazoa; phylum Arthropoda; class Insecta; order Hymenoptera; family Ichneumonidae; genus Ephialtes; species Ephialtes manifestator. Next base: position 6,459,782 of record OZ019976.1, read on the forward strand.
ACGAGAAACTCGCCTGTTTCGCAGCTTGTTTGATGAAGAAAACGGGCTCTTTAACTAATGAGGGCGCATTCGATGAGGCAGGCTTCAGAGCTCAAGTCCCAGCTGATATCCCGAAGGAAAAAGTCGATATTATCGTCAATAAATGCAAATCAGAAAGTAAGCACATCGACCAGTTTCGTTCAAAGATCGAACACATGCATTTTTTGTACAATGTTGATAACTTTTGATCTTTGAAATCTCAATTGAAGCATCGTTGTGAGAAGATATACATTTTAACATTATTTGTTATTGTTGCAGCTGGTGCCAATGTATGCGAGACTGGAGGCAAGCTGTTGAAGTGCTATCTGGAGAACAAAACTTTTTCTGTCCTCGGAGATTAAACGGTCCTATAGCGTCGTAGCATAAACAACTATCCACAATGAGTGATATTTTATTTCCATTTAATAAAGAGTTATAAAAATACGATTATACACAGATTAAGAATAAAGTTTATTCGTTACATACAAATTTGAAATACACTATTTTATTTCCCAGCGACTCTATTTTATACCATATTAATGAATATCAATTGAGTACAAAAAATCGAAGTAACGCATTTATCAGTGGATGAAACATTTTTGCTCTTTTTATTCACTTAGCTAACGTCCACTCAGCATTCTGGTTATCTGAAACAGGAAATGCAGTGGATATAAAAATGAGTCAAATAATTACAATAAAGCGTGGAATATCTTCAATATAAACAGCTTTATTACCCCCGTCCTGTTTAGACACGCGTATAGTTGATGGGCAGTATCACATTTGTTTCTTCCTCCTGAAATAATTCATCAACAACACGGAGCAGTTAGTCGTCATGAAAAAAAATAAAAATGGTTTCGTACCGATATAAATAGTTATACTAACTTTGATTGGCGCAACTGTTTATGGCGTTCACGATGGCATCTTGGGAATCAACATTAGGCACTTTTGACAATACTGCATTTCTATTTAGCATGCCATTGGGTGACATCTTAAAATAGATTGAACATTTGGTTAATTTGCAATTTATCTTATCGTACAGTTAACGTATCTATTTACCAAATTCATTCCATCAAGAATGCAGGCGATCATGCAATCGAATTGTGGATCATTGACCATCTCTCCAGCTCTCGCTCTATCAATGGTGGTAGGATCGATGGTAAATTGGTTTTCGCAATTTCGGCGCACAACCCCGAACTGTATTATATCTTGGGGCGTAAGTGCGGCCTAAAAACAAAAATTATCGAATATTAGGGAGCTTAAGTCAACGACCGAGTTTCTGACAGAATGAGGAAAGTAAACCTCTCATACGGAAAAAAAAAGATTAGTTGCCATAACCAAGAAATTAGTTGACACAACCAATCGATTATTCTATTTCCCTTACAACTCAAATGGTAATACCAATGATTCGAATGGTAATACCGACGATTCGAATGGTAATACCGACGATTTGAATGGTAGTCCCAACTATTCGAGTGGTAGTCCCAACGATTGGATTAGTTAACCTAACTAATCTCGCGAGAAGTAATCGTGAATAGTTGAGGTTACTATTCGATATGGTTGGGGCAACTAATTTTTTAGACATTGTGTACAGCAAATCGAAAACGTAGTTGCCACAACCAAACATTTCTTTCCGTGCACTCTTTCAAAAATTCCTATGATTCTAATCATAGGAATAAACAAGTAAGAATGGGTGTACCTGTTTCTGATTTCATCTATTCGTTGTTTATCGAATAGTGGGAGAAACCGTCTATGCTAGAGGACCTTTTGTCAGAAACCGGGCCGCACTGTCAATAACAGCGGAATCTTCGCCTTACGAACAATGCGTGAACGATGAAAAATGTCAATACTTACCATGGCAGCCAGTACCGGGACAGTAAGAAATACAACAAGAAGCTGCATATTGTCGATCGTACGGTGCGAGATATGTTGAGGATAAGATGAATTACAATTGCTTTTATACCGATGGATTAACGAGGAAATCATTGACTATCTATGATTAAATAACTACGTATTTACAACAGAAAATGCAACATCATTATCTTGTACCCGGAAGAGATCTTGGAATTTTGTTCGATAGTTCTATTACTATTGAATACCTATTCGTTTGACATATACCCCATAAATGTCTAGTTGACTGAACTTGATCCTATACATCGGAAGTCATTCTTGTTAAGGTAAATCGATGGTGAACGAGTTTGCCCAAAAAAATATTTTTGTATTTTTTATATCAAGAGGTCGATCTTTTCTGCGTCGATTGATACCCGAAAAAATGTATTCGACCGTCCCGTTCCCGAAATATTAATTATTAAAATTCACTGTTTTAATATGAGTGTATTAGGGTGGTCCATTTTAGCACGATATTTTTTTTTACGAGGCACCCCTCAAAACTATTCTCTATTACGAAAAATAATTCCTCGTAAATCATCGATGTGATAAAAAAATATGGAGAGGTCGCGACGGAATGTTCAAAGTTTCTTGCTTTAAACATTTTTTTTAGTGAAAATTCTCATGTCTATCTTTACATTTTTTGCATTACATGAGTGTAGAGACACCGGATATCACTCCGACAGTCCGTCATTATTTTATGGTATTTTTGGAGTACGAAATAATTGCAACTGCGAAAAATGTGTGCTGTGAAAGACAAAATTAGAGGATGAGCAGATATTTTCAAAAAATTCAAAATGTCATAAAATTTTTATCTTTAAGCGGATTAACGCCGTATTAAATTCCAAATCATGTCTGATAATAGTCTACTTGTGTACCAAATTTCAGCTAGATATCTGCAAAATTGTGGAAGACGGAACGAAAACAAACTTAAAAAAAAATTACAAACACCGCTACTGGATTGATGTGACATATTTATTACAGAAAAAGTGTGGTATATAAAAACTAAAAAATTCTCGTAAAAACAGTAAATGATAATGATAAACATTTGGTCACAGGATGAACAAATTACATTCTGGAGATGCCGGAAACAATTAAGTATATTATGAGACACTCTATAACAACAATAATGGTCCGGATGTTCAAATGTTTAGAATTATCAGTCGCTCTTTTTACGAGAATTTTTTCATATTACACAGATAGAGATTCACTGAGATAATTTTATAATTTGATGATTATAATTTTATAATTTTTTGTTAAGTTTATTTTTATTCAAAGGTCCATAATTCTTTGGATATCTAATTGCAATTTGGCTTACAGGTAGAATATTATGAGACAAAGTTTGGAATTTAATTTGGCATTAATTCGCTTAGGGGTTGAAATTTTATGGCATGTTGAATTTTTTTAAAAAATATTTGCTCACCCTCTATTTTTAGTCAATCATTTATTTCGTACTTCAAAACTACCATAAAACAATAACGGACTGTCGCAGTGATATCCAGAATCTCTGCACTCGTGTAATGCAAAAAATGTAAACATATACATGAGAACTTTCACTGAAAAAAAATATTAAAAAAAAAAAAATTTTAATTTCGTCGCGACCTCTACATATATTTTTATCTCATCAATGATTTACAAGGATTTATTGTTCATAATAGAGAACAGTTATGAGGGGTGCCCCGTTGAAAAAAAATATTGTGTCAAAATGGACCACCCTAGAGTGTATAGAAAATCATCATCGTCATTATGTTTTCAAACGGCCGGTTTGGAAATTTACCATTGTCGATGTAGCAAGGGTATTAGCGGACGGTCGAGGTATGAAGAAAATTATCGATAATTGAATAATTGTACATAACTTACAACAGAAAATACATTATCATTCATGTACCTGGAAAAGATCCCTTATTTCATGTTAATTCAATCTCCATGAATCACATCGTGCTATTAAATTCTAGAAGAAATAGCTTATTTATAGATCAATAGAGAAATATGAAATTTATTCGATCAGGTGAATGTTCCAATTAGTGACTATATAAAAGTTCTGTTAATGCATGTTTACTGAACTGAAGCAAAATTTTTGTAAATGGATCATATTGAACTGGATTGTTTGCGAAATTATTCACGTTAGGAATAAATATGGGTATGTAGTTCAGCACTATCAAATTAACTCATTTGTAGGAATAATTTGAACAATAAAACGTTATAGCGCCCATGACAGCGTATATACGGTAGTGATGCGGACGAGCGAGATGAGCGAGAAAATGTCGAGATCAAGACTATGACTCGGAATTTGACAGCTTGATTGTCATTTCAATTCGAGATTATCGACATAGCAAGATTTTTCTCTCGTTCTCGTCTTGAATTTCGCTCGAAATCTCGTCTTGACAGCTGGATATTGTTTTTCTTTATTTCCCTATTATCTTCTCTAGTTTTAAATTATTTCCAATGATATTAATATTTCAAAAAATGGATAACGCTGAGAAGAATAGACTAAATTGTGAAATTATTTATATTAAATATCTGGTGCTGTTATTCTAGCCTTAAATCAATTAAATTATTAAATCATTGGAGTACATCCACCGCTACATTAAAGATGAAGGTCACGTTTTTTATTCAATATTAAAGAAAGTTTTTTCACTTCGTAGAACTACGCTAACTTTTTGAGGTTCCAGGATGATGGTTTCTTAATGATAGAAGTTTAGATCGGTTTTTAGGTAGACCTCATCTTGTACAGGACACCTTTTGAGGTTTAAGTCAGTTTTCAAGGACGATTCCATGTCTACGATGTCTACGATGATATCCAGAATTTCAGAACAATCCGAAGTCACCCGTAGTCCTCGTATAATTCGAAACTGAAATCCATTTTTACGTAGTTGTCGTATTCAAACTCGACCTGAACCTAGGAATCTAAGGAGACGACGTATCAGAACGTCGTTCTGATACGTATCTTCGCCAATGAAATTAAATACGTATCAGAACGTCGTTCTCATACGTATTTAATTTCATTGGTGAAGGTTTTCGTGATTCAACGGAATTTTTTCGCTCGGTGTAGTTCGTTTACACTAGACAATCAACGTTTAAAGCCCTTGGAAGCCTACACCATACCAAAGAATATGGATGTACATAGAAGTGCAGATCCGATGCTTCGCCTGAAGCTGAGCAGAAACTGGAGTACGCACCAAAAATGACGAGAATGCGTGGTACTCCAGTTTCTGCGCAGCTTCAGGAGGAGCGTAGGATCTGCACTTCTATGTACATCCATATTCTTTGACCATACTTCTAGGCCGACATTTTGGAAAGCTGTTAGGCACACAATTTAATTTTCGTGGTCGGTGTTAGAGCCTAACGGAGCATATTCTATCGTATCGTGCGATGCTGTCGCATTCGGAACCATAACATAGCCTCTATTTTGTTGACAGTTTATCTGTCATAAGTTTCAAGATCTCGCTCGATCTCGCTTGTTATTTTAAGCAAGATCGAGCGAGACTATGATTTTTTTTTTCATACAGCAAGCTCGAGACGAGAATTTCAGACAAATGATAAACGCAAGAAAAAACGAGCGAGATTCAAGATAATCTCGTCTCAAGCCGCATCACTAATATACGGAGAGAATTTTCTGGCAACCACTAATAAAAAAATATGGCGACTAATAAAAAAATATTGTCTCATGCAGCATAGTAAATTCGGCTTATTCGACCAGTTTGGCGATGATTCCCATTTAGTACGTTAAACGCGAATTTTTTGTGTCTAATATACAGTATGGCAAACGATGCCAGTTGTGTTCACGTGTCACTTACCAACGATACACACGGAAAGAAATGTTTGCTGTACACAATGTCTAAAAAATTGGTTGCCTCAGCCATATCGAATGGCTGAGGCAACTAATTCACGATTACCTCAACTATTCACGATTAGTTCTCGCGAGATTAGTTAGGTTAACTACTCCAATCGTTGGGACCACCACTCGAATAGTTGGGACTACTATTCGAATCGTCGGTATTACCATTCGAATGGTCGGTATTACCATTCGAATCGTTGGTATTACCATTTGCGTTGTAAGGGAAATAGAATAATCGATTGGTTGTGTCAACTCATTTCTTGGTTATGACAACTAATCTTTTTTTTCCGTGCATTGTTGGTTAAACGCAGCATACTGAAGATTGCTAGGCTGGTTACCTACTTACTGCTGTATCGTATACCAGTGAATGTCGGAAATTCGAAACAACTAAAATGATACTTAATTTAATAGAAGGTAAAGGTATGTAAACGTAAGATAGGGATAGGCTACAAAAATGTAACATAAAAAAATACACATTTTTCTTAAAATGAAATGATATTTTTTCAACCAATAAGATCACATGAAAACGCCATCACGAGTTTTCGTTCTTATTTCGGAGGTCACTAAAGAGTAGGTTATGTCACGTTGCAAATAGTGCAGGTTACACATTGTCGTTTGCAACGACGATAACATGATTTTCTTATAGTATAGACGAAGAATATATAAATAATATTCTGGATACAATATATCTTTAAAAAAGACGTGTACTTGTTTTTTCGTTTTCACAATTCCTTGTTAGGTGCTCTACACTACCGAGAACAATGGGCGCCTAACGCCGCTGACGATGTAAACACACTCAGCCACCGCACATATTTCGTGTATAACTAATAGACTTTTACCATATTTTTAGTAAAAAGTTTCGTAAATTACTGGTACAAGGAGCCATGACGCTACCTATCAAGAAGTAAGAGAACTACGAGAATTTTTACCACGAAATATCCCAGATTGAAAAATGTCGGCGCAGTGGCGGCATGGTGACTGCTCGAACAGCACGGCATGCTGGTAGAAATGCGGTATGTGCGACGTCATTAGGCAGTGTTGTGACGGCACGGCGAGCTGGAATCCGGTACTGTGTCGGCATAACTCCGGCACATCGTGCTAAATCCAGCTCTGTACTTACACGGTGCCAGCACTTCGAGACGCTCCACAGAGAGCCGGAGTTATGCAGGCATAAAGTAGGATTACAGCCTGTCATGCCGTCACAATTCTGCCTAGAGACGTCGCACATTCCGCATTTCTGTTGACACGCCGGGCGGCACGTTATTCTATCTGGGATGGTCAAAAATTCTATGTATATGCTAGAAATTCTCATAGTTCTCGTACTTTTCGTCAGGTGGCGCCTATGTCTTCCCAATACCAGGCACGTTTGTTAATTTTTATCATAGTGCCTGGTAAATTTTATCAGATCCTTCTTTCCGTGTAGTTGGGAATGATACCCAGACGCACGGTCTCAATAGTTACAACATTGAGGATATCAGACTTTGCTATTTTGTACATGTGAAATGTTCGTATTTCTTTCGGGACCGTTTCCGTAACTATAGATTCTACTAATATATTGAGATATGAATTTCATCATATATTGCGAATCGTAGTCACTGTCTGTTGGAAGTCACAACCATTGTCAAGCTTTGAGATGTGTTCGAGACACTTTTGCGTATACATTAGGGTGTGTCGAATTTTTTTTTTTTTTTCATATTGTATGGTCTCAAACCATTGTTTGTGCCTTTAAACAACTCGTCTGAAAATTTGAGCACGATAAAAAATTTTTTAGAGGTGGCTCAAACGATGTATCGATTTCTCATTTAATTAACACGTAAATGAATACGGCTCTTAATAAATTCATGTCCCCAAATTACGGATACGATATATTGGAGTTTGTATATTTTTTTTCGTCATCTTCATATCATTCGGAAGTGAAAAAGTGCTTACAAATTTTTCGTTTAGATCAATAGTTTTCAAGTCATGATTTTTGTAAGGCGCGAGATATTCATTTCGCCTAAATTCGAGAAATTCGGGCAAGAATTGCAAACACTTCTCGATGCTAAAAAAATTTGAAAAAATTCATACTTATTATAGGCACTCAAAAGACTAATTTCGCATAATAATAATTTCAAAATGTTATTAACAAATTGTTAAAAAGAAAATTGTTCATCAAAATATGCGGTGACTCAACTTTTTTTTGTATGAAAAAGATTCGTTCATTTTTCGGAATACATATGAATTTTTTCAGATTTTTATCTTTATTTTGATTTTTCTTGTTATTTACATGGAAAAATGTGCAAAAATAAAAATAAAGACAAAAATCTGAAAAAATTCATACGTATTCCGAAAAATGAACGAATTATTTTCATAAAAAAAAAGCTGAGTTACCGCATATTTCGATGAACAATTTTCTTGTTAACAATTTGTTAATAATCTTTTCAACGCCATACCAAAATATTACTTACTTCCTGAATCACTATGAGAGGACGTGCTGCGCTAAATAAAGTACACGTAAAAAAAGACGAAACTACTATGTAGTATGATATTTTCTTTGTAAATCCATTTAGCGTCGATGATGTGGAAAATATATTCTGCATGTCCTGTAGATATTTGTTTTGCATACATGCAGGTGTATATATGCATAATATCTAGAACACATACTATGCACATACTTAAATTATTCGAATATCAATGTCGGGTACTAATATATTCGCGGTATATTTTAATGCATGCATGAACATAGGAAAAATTTAAACGTCATAAAAGAAGCTACGAATATTAATGTCAAATAATATTTATGCCTCAAAGTTATTAATGAATTAGTATAAAATATAATATTGCATGATCGTTATTTTGCGTCTGCATACGTAACTGTGATGTAGATGCGTAGCATCTTACCTCAATTTCCTATTGTCCTACATAGAATGTGCGCATATATACGGTGCACACTTTATATATACGCAAAATTATCCAAAAAGGTGTGTCACGAATTTATGAAAATTCAACAAAAAATATCATATAAAAAAGAATTAATTAAAACGTGTATAAAACTGTCGACTTAAAAAAAATAATTAAAAGGATTGATTAAAGAATGTCATTTAAAGAATTATCTAAATTGTAATCATTCATTCAATGCCGCCACTACCGTCGGGAAACGTCATTTTCCACGTTACCAAGGGATAATATTGAATACTCATTTTATACGATAGCAGGTGTTATATATATGTGGAAGACTATACGCTACGTCCATAGCTCCGACAGCGTCTTCCTGGCGGACAATGTTGATTCTGCCAAGCTTTCTGTCATTTGATGGAAACAATCCCGAGTTACAGTTCTACTAATACCCAGTGTCCACATTTTTTTCTGTCGCGAGTATTTTAGATATCGAATAATTTTAGCTTAGATATTTCTCCGTGACATTTTTAACATCTTTTATTTGTCGACTACTTTTTTTAAAAATCATTTGTTCAATTCTTCTTTCTATTTTTATCTATTTCTATTCAATTTCTATTTTTTAATCAAGCGCATCCGATGGTTTATTCCAAATCATTGGGACATCGGTTTTGAACACCTATTCTCAATTTTAAAGAAAATACAAACAGCAGCTGCATTTTTGCAACACCCTTTTTCGCCTTTGCAACTTATTGCACAGTCGGCGTTTAGCAGAGGGGTAAGGAAAAAAAATTTGCTATAGAATAAACAATAACCACCAAAGCCAAAAAAAAAACAAATATGGAAAGCTTTTATGCATACAATACTCATTAAGTTTGCAATTATTATGCACACCTTGTTTATATTTATGGTTATTTTTTTAACTCTGTGGGAGTTGAAAATGAATATGATAATTTTGTTTCTGACCCTCAATTATTACAAATAATTTACCACTGGTTCTGACAAAAGAACAGTTCTGGTGATTAACTTTAAGGAGTGCTTCATTTAAATAAACGCATAATGGTCTGTATTCAAATGAGGCATGAGACATAAATACGTATCTCCTTCGCTGATATATTTCATGTACATATGATATGACACTTAAAATACATGTATATATCCATTGGACATTGCTATCTACCCAAATGTTTATACAATATTTATGAAATGTATGAGAAAATGCTATGTAAATATATTTTACGGAAAGTTCTAAATCGGACGACTTTTACTTATACGCGTAGCCGAACAAGGTCATTATTCGAGCAAACAGAGAAATTATGCATCATCTGGTATCGAGAGAACTTTAATTGGCAGTGATAAGTATACATATTTCTTAAATACATGACCCTCCTCGCGAGTTCAAGCTAGTTCAACATTCATGACTTTTCCTTCAGTGAAATGAGGGATTCACGACCCCCGGCGCTGTTTATAGTCAGCGTTATCGCTAATAATGAGAATTATCATCATCGTTCATCATCATACCATGTATCCTAACCTTAAGTAAACATTTCTCTATCTCTTCGACATATTGCCTGTAAACTAACACCCCAGCCTCTCGATGAAATTATTTTCTAAAGTCCTTAACGATTAGACGCTAATTCGCCTATGATACTATTCGTCTGGAAGGAGAGAATGCGTCACATGTTACGCAACCGCAGGGTTGGTGTGGGGGATGATATAAAACGAGAAGATCTCGTTGGCGGAGCATTCAGTTTAACGTTCGAGTTTCACAGGCAATCTGTTCCAGAATTAAAATCCAGTTACAATCTCCGATCATGAAGACCTTCGCCATTATCTTTGCAGTCTGCTTCATCGGTGCAGCAGTAAGTCCCTCCTCGCGTGACTCTTTATTCATAATTAATGTTGTTAAATGCATATTAGGATATGTAAAAAAAAAATTATTTATTTTTTTTTGTTTTTCCTGGAAAAGTATATATTTCGACCATCCACCTTCTATACGGAATACGCGACTTAATTTTTTTATGATTTTTTTTATTTGAAGTTTGTAGAAAAACAAAGATCGCGTTTGGGACACCTCTAAATATTATTTGCCAGCGAATTCTTTTGGCACAGTCGACTGTTAGGTCAAACCCTCCAGTTTAAACTATGAAGATCCAAAATAAGTGCGATAATAAGCAGAAGTCGAGAAAAAGTCATTATTGCTCAGGCTACTGCTTAGTATCGCACTTTTTTTAGGCCTTCATGGCTTAAACTCGAGGGGCTGACCCAACAATCGACTGTGCCAAAGGAATTCACTGGCAAATAATATGTAGGGGTGTCTTAATTGCCATATTTGTTTTTTCAAAAAAATTCGAATAAAAAAAATCATAAAAAAAATATTGGATATTAAGGTCAGAATACATACTTTTGCAGTAAAAAAATAAATTAAATTTTTTGACTCACCCTAATGTATATGTACGTAATTATGCAATTATGGTTACAGTACGCACTTACCGATGGGCAAAAAGCTAAACTGAAGGAACACAGAGATGCTTGCATTAGCGAGACCGGCGTTGACGCGGGTAAGACAAATATATAATTGCCAAATTATTTCACCCTAAGTCCATCATGTCAAACTTTGTAAATGCATATGGTATTTTTCTAGTCAAAGTCTCCAATGCAAAGGATGGTAACTACGACGATGCGGATGAGAAACTTGCTTGTTTCAGTGCATGTCTCCTGAAGAAAATTGGCATCGTGAGTAAAAAAATCTTTATTTTTATCATAAATTTTAGTGAACTCATGAAGCTATATTCAATGCAGTAGTAATACTACTCTTCACCTTTATGTAAAAAAATGTAATTCACTTTTACATATTCTGTCTACAAAAAATAAATAACTTTTTTTTAACACTGATACAATTAATCGCAATAGTGTAAGTCTAGGATATGAATTATATAGATTTTTTTAAATATGACACTTTTGGCCGTTTTATATGCTGAAGTCATTTTATTATATTTTCGCATTTTTTTCAATCACGACAATCGCCCCTTACATGTCTGTAGTTCAGTCACTGAATAATTTTGTGATTCACAGATGAACGATGACGGTACTTTCAATGAAGAAGCAACCCGCGCTAAGATTCCTCCGACTGTAGATGCAGCCAAAGCAAATGAAGTCATCAACAAGTGCAAGACAGAAAGTAAGTTGGCACTTTCTTACATACGGTTTTAAATTCGCATTGGGCGACAATTAATTATAATTATGTATACTCTCAGCCGGTGCCAACGCCTGTGAGACTGGAAAAAAACTCTACAAGTGTTATCTGGCGAACAAGTCTTTCTCCATATTGGATTAATTTCCGAATCGTCTTTCCTATCATGGCTCATCGAGTATTTCGTGATGGCAATTGATTTTATGTTTATGTATTATGAGATATAGCAAAGTCATTGCTTTAACAATAAAAACCAAATGCAACAACTTCAGCGTATTCGTATTCTTTTGTCAACTACGTCACACAGTTCTGAATATACTATATAACCATAGTAAATTATAGGCAGCGACCGTGTGTTGTTAATATTAATTTGGCATCGCATGCGACTATTCTCGGTAATTTTTTAATGATGGGCATTTGCAAAGCACATCTCGGGTGAGACAATGATCGCTATCCCGACTAGAAATTCAGTTATGGGGAATATCAGGGCCGGACCTGGTAACCGGATTCTAAATCCAAGGCCCCTGTCTGGCTACCTTACACGGCCCTGATTGGAAATGTAACGCTTTGGCACATCAGGGCCAGTTCAAGTTTACCACATAAGGACCTGATAAAAATAACCATTTAAGGGCCTGATAAATATAATCATAGATATATAAATACATATACTTATCTTTATATTAAATTAAAAAATTAATTATTAATTTCCGCGCATTATGTCGCAATATGAACAATAATATTCTACTAATATTACAAAAAAAAAAAAAAACAAGTCGTCTTCAGATACGGTTTTTCGTAACATCATTCGGGAAGTGATGCACGCGGGATTTGAACCTAAGACCTACGGGACCTACCTATTTACCTAACTACCTAACCGAGCACGCTAACCACTAGACCAAACCGACTATGTGGATATCTCGGACAGTATTTCCATAATAGTTCAATTTACTATTTATTTAAATAATAGTTCAGTTTTTAACGTAACTAATTAGGAATTTGAACTTAAAATTTGTAAATTCAAAATGACGGGTTTAAAATTAATAACATATTGAATGCGACATTTTGATTTTATAAACGATATTCTTAATTCCGCCAATATTTCGATCAGGTCTACCTTATCTATACCAGGTCTGAACCTGACTATGGAATACCTTGTCAGGTCTACCTTAATTTTTCCCGATCTGGCCCTGAATAAGATACACCTTATTAGGTCTACCTTAATATTTCCCGATCTGGCCCTGAATAAGATACACCTTATCAGGTCAACCTTCCCTTTGCCAGATCCGGTCCTATTAAGGTACATCTTATCAGGTCTACCTTATCTATGCCAGATCTGGACCTGAATAGGGAATACCTTATCAGGTCAACTTTCCCTATGCCAGGTCCGGTCCTAATAAGGTGCACCTTATCAGGGCAACCTTTCCAATGTCAGATCCGGTTCTAATAAGGTACACCTTATCAGGTCAAACTTATCCATGCCAGATCAGGCCCAAATGTGACGGCAGGGCTGCCCTACCAGATTTCTAGTCGGGTAGAGTCAAAGCGCGCGAACCGAAGCCCAATTCAAATTTCACTAATGCGAATCTTTACAAACATCAACTGTAGCTGCTTAATAAATTAAATTAGTAATCAAGCAGCCATAATCGACGAATTTTTATGTCAAACAAATTGTGAAAAATTTCCGACACGACCCGGTTTCGAACCGGGAACACCCAAAATTCTAGCCTAGTACGTTACCAATTACGCGTAATAAATAATTAATAATTGATTTAATTTATTAAGCAGCTATAGTCGAGATTTGTAAAGATTCGCATTAATGAAATTTGAATTGGGCTTCGGTTTCGTGCGCTTTGAATCTAGCGATCACTGTCTCAGACCCGAGATGTGCTTCCCAAAATTCCATCATTAAAAATTGACCGAAAATAGTTGCATACTAGACAAATTAATATACTATATAATAGCATATATTATAGACAGGAAATAAAGACTCATTATTTCCAACTTTTTGCAAAGCTACTTCTATGAGGACGTATGTTCCTATAAATTCTTATGAGGAAACTATATATTCAAAACTTGCCAGATTACCTTGAAAAATTATTTCTGGCGTTATTTTCGCTGTACAAACGGTCAGTCCTATAGAATACCCGGTCTCCGAAATGTGCGATTACGAACAGACGTACTATTGTCTGCTAAACCCGATAGCTTGTGATAGCTAGATGGCGGCATCATCTTTTAAGTTATAATTACTCTCGAAATGTTTGGTATTGCCACTTTTTCGTATTGCATCGATCCGTAAATGTAATTCATAGAATCCGTAGCACATTTGATTTGTTGCAAAAGTTCAGTATAAATACACTAACTCGTTAACGAATAGAATTCCAAGGATGCTTTAAAACCAATGAAACTTTGTGGATCACTCCCTGACAACGTACATTAGATATTTCAGGTACAGGGATACCAAAAAATATATATATTTCAAAGTGATTTCATATTTGCTCCCAAAACTAACCAAGATATAATTCATGGCCTGGTTAGAGAAGGGATGGAAACTCCTATTTCAAAAGGCATAAAAAGTTTTTTTTTGTTGCGAAGCGTAAGTTCGGTAACTTTTTCATATGAACCCATCTATAACTCCTTTTTCTTTATATAACTGCTTTCGGCAAATTATTCGGTAAGCTATCGTGAAGCTTTGTAGTCGCAATGAGAACTAAGATAATGTAAAAAATTGTTAATTCTCAGAGTTCGCAAAAGTTAATCTTAATAACTACTGCCTTTTATAAAAAGGTGGACCTGCGGAATCGAGGGCAATTTTTCCTAGTACGTAATTTTAAATGAATCTAAAAATTTCGCTTCCGCATAGCTCGCTGGGGTTGAGTGGGGGTGACTTTTAGGGGTTATTCTTGACTAGCTGATAGTCTCGAGTAATAACTACACTGAAAAAAAATATCATTGTTTCAATAACATTGATGTATTTGAAATTAATTTAATTGTTTCAATAGTCCTGATATCTGATCAATTGCACGCGAGGTTCTTTTAATAACCGTGTTATTGTCTTCAATAACAGCGTGTACTTCAAAAATGTAGTTGGGACAATCGCTTATAGAATCCATTATAGTATAAAAAGGTTTGTTTTAATGTCACAAGATTCTACAGAATTTGGATTGCTGTTATTGAAGTTTTGTTATTATTTCAAACACAAGTGCAATCCCATCTAATACATACATTATCGATTATCAATGAAGTTTTCAAAAACACTTCATCTGTTGTTCTAAATGCGATTTTCATCACGGCAAGGAATTATGTATTCAACTTAATACCAAAATTATGAAAAATTTAAATGATACAATTTTTGAATGGAGTAATTTGGTTTTTGTCATAAATAATAATACAAGTAAATAGTTATTTACTCCAATAATATACGTTACTCGTCTGATTTGAAATGTTATTGATCCGTACGGGTGGTGAGATTAATGACTGAATATTTCGGCTCAATGTACGTATGCAGAAGTACTTGGGACGATAAAATATGCGATTGTTTCAATGAGACGCCAAACGGCTTAAATCTTCACGGAAAAAAATGTAGTGGTTTCAATAAGATTGATGTTATTAGAATTAATTTAATTGATTCAATAGTACTGATATCGGGACAACTGCATGAACAAATGACATTGATCAGTTTGCGTGGTCAGGTTAACGAAAAAATACATAAGATCCAACTACATATGTATATAGTTTCAGCTTCACATTCAAACGCTTATAATTCCACATAATATTGTCACGATCAACATTTTGAATTTCCGGATTCCGTATTCCGATTAGTTTCATCCACATCCGTCTGATATACATGTGAATATCATCCTCGATGCAACTATTATGTAATAAAAGTAAAGGAAATTCATGTAGTCGGTTTGGTCTAGTGGGTAGCGTGCGTCTCTTTAGGTGTTAGGCAGTTAGGTTGGTCGATAGGTCTTAGGTTTAAATCCCGCAAATGTCACTTTCCGAAAAGCGAAAGGGAGAAAATCGTCTCCGTGGTCGATACCCTTTTTTTCGTTATTAAAATAAAATTATAATATTAACATTATATTATATAACGTTATAATATAACATTATATACCTATATAAAATAATAATATTAACATTATTGCATAATGCCCGTTTTGCAGTTAAATAAATATATTATTGATATATTTATTGTAATAGATTTTAGGAAAATGTCTATTTCTTTCAATGGTAAAGGAGTTTAAAACAAGGATATAAGCATTCAATCCAAGTGTAGGATAAATCGCCTGGTAGAAAGAACATAATGCAACAACCACACAAAATATTCCTACAATAAGAATCGCTATTGTTCCGATCAACTTTAAAAAAAGCATTCTATTATAGATGTAGTTGAAATAATGTCATAACTTTTTGGCAGCCCGTGAACCGGTCGTTTTATTGAATTAATCCTAAATTTGTATGACTCAATGACACTTTTTTCCGTGTGCAACTATTTGAGCGAATAAACGCTGAATCCTTTTGAATCTACATAAATATTTAGTACAAAAAAATTCCTTGTTCATTCAACAAAATTCAAGCTTCATTCAATGTTCTTTTTTAGCTTTTCAATAGCGGACATATTCCAACTATCTGTGCAACTATTTGAACAGAATAAACGCTCAATTCTTTTGAATGCACAAGTGGTATTTTAAATGAATGTGTATTTCATTCAATGATTTTTATTGAATATTTTTTAAAAATTACAACTGCCACAATCACATTTGCATGTTGTCGTGCCGTCAATAATAGTACATGCGCTTAAAACTAGTGCAAACACAATCAATGCAATACCACGTGAAATCGTTTGATAGATGGAATATGTTGGAGCAATGATACAAATTATTCGTACCATTATATACGTGATTGCTTTGATTTTTACACAAGTCAAAGCGATTGTGATAATATTTGATGCATGAATAAAGGTTTTTCGTCACTCGTGCATGAATCGCGACACTTTCCATGGCAGTCTTGCGAGCCGAAAGTCGCTCATAGCATGACAGATGTGAACCTGTGGTGAAATGACAGAGTCGCGCATGCGCAGTTCGCATTTCGTTCACTTTCGTCCCTTGGAATTTTACTTTCGAGGTTTTCGTCCCTAGAGACATAACCTCACTTTTCAGTGTTCGTCTCGTGCAACTGCCATTGCAATAGTCCAGACGCCAGAGGGGGTTCTGTGTGCCATTCGAGGTCCGCGAAATATTCTTGATGCAGATGATAGGTTTTGACCTCCTGAACACGAATATATAAGGTGTTTTGCGGAAAACCCGGTCGTTTAGTTATTAATCGCAATTGTTTATTAACAATAGAAATTGTTGTTTTTTTGAACTCGGATATTTTTTTTTTTGTATAGTCCTGTCAATTCTGAGTCGAAAAGGTCCCATACAATTTTGCTCTACAATCCATAGATTCGGAGCAATAAATTGTTGAAAGTTGCAATTAGACCAAAATTGCTCTTCTTAACAAATTAGTAACTTCGAAAATATAAGTCGTAAAAAAAATGTAAAGGAACTAATTTTGCCCAATGAACCGAGGAATATGAAAAAAGAAATGCGAACACGAGCAGAACAAAAAATAATAATTATTAATTAATTAATTAGTCGCGAAACGGTATTTTTTCTCTCATAACGACGCTCGATGCGTATGTTATGAGAGAAAAAATACCGTTTCGCGACTAATTAATTAATTAATAATTATTATTTTTTGTTCTGCTCGTGTTCGCATTTCTTTTTTCATATTCCTCGGTTCATTGGGCAAAATTAGTTCCTTTACATTTTTTTTTACGACTTATATTTTCGAAGCTACTAATTTGTTAAGAAGAGCAATTTTGGTCTAATTGCAACTTTCAACAATTTATTGCTCCAAATCTATGGATTGTAGAGCAAAATTGTATGGGACCTTTTCGTCTCAGAATTGACAGGACTATACAAAAAAAAATATCCGAGTTCAAAAAAACAACAATTTCTATTGTTAATAAACAATTGCGATTAATAACTAAACGACCGGGTTTTCCGCAAAACACCTTATATATTCGTGTTCAGGAGGTCAAAACCTATCATCTGCATCAAGAATATTTCGCGGACCTCGAATGGCACACAGAACCCCCTCTGGCGTCTGGACTACAAGTGCCGCAGATTCATGCACTCGTTACGAAAAGTATGATGTGCAACGAGGGTCAAATTGGCGATTGCGACTCGCGTGATTGCAGCCCTCGCCTCGCTCGGGCAGCAAACCTCACGCTCGTCGCAATCACCAACTTTCGACCCTTGTTGCACAATATACTATTACATTGTACATCATATTTAAGAAATATAAAAACTTCCGTCATTGACTTAATGAGATCCATTGCTCTTCTGATCAACTTTTAAAAAATGCATTTTATTACAGATGTCGTTAAGGTAATGACATAACTTTTTGGCAGCCCGTGAACCGAACGTCTTATTGAATCAATCGTGATTGTTTTTTAATGAATGACATTTTGTTTTCAGTGTAGAAGTAGGAGCAAATCGAAAGTTCTGGTATCTTAATGCTTAATACCCATCAGAATGGCTACTGTGTTAAAATATTGTATGTAGTAAATTTCAATTTGCATTGTTTCCGGATATCTAAGGTTTCATTTTTTTCTCTTTTCAATGCTTTTCTCTTATTTTACTGTGTAGATTCTGGAATGTTTATATTTGTGTACATAAAAGCTCTCCATATTATAAAATAATCTCTGCACGGTCGCCGCTCTGTAGAATATATATGGCATTTCATATGAAAAGGATCCTCCAATTCGATTTTTTTAAGTCTCATGGGCCTCCCAAGGCCTCATTTTTCTAAGTACCCTAAATTGTTGGCATAGCAACTGGTAACATAGCGACACAAAAGGCGATACTTTTCAAATATAGGTGCGCGATGCCCCCCCCCCCCCCCCCCTGGGAGAAAGTCTCAGTCTTGGAATTACTGAAGACCCGCATGGGCCTCCAAGCCCGGATTTTTCTAAATCCCCCACGGGTACCGGGGGTCGGAGCCGACGCAGTAGTACTCTTCGACAGATTTGTTCACCGGTTTGGTTTGAAAGTTACGACAAGTTTAAAACTTTACTTTTTACCTCATTCCTTTTCGGCGCACTGTATGTTGTTACAATTTTTAAAAGAAGGGTATCATCTACAGAATTTTTTTTCTTATGACTTTTTGTAGGTGATTGGGTCCCTTTAAGTGTAACCTTCTGTTTGCCCTTAATGGACCTCGTGCATAATACGCCGTAATAATAATAACCCGACCACGACAAATGTCATAAACACATACTATGGCGCCAAAAATAGGGCTCGTTACACAAACTATGAGAAGCTGAATACTTTTCGATTATTTCGATAATATAACAGTTGAGAATTGCGTGAATATAATTTAGAGATAGACTGGAAATATACCGGTTATTGTCAAGGTAAGCATGAACTATGGATAATCGAATAAAGGTGTACGATATACAACGGAAAATACATTATCATTATTTTCCAAGAATATATTCTCGTTTTTCTTCGGTAATTAATTCATTATAATCAAGTGGCGGCATTTGAATGACTATTGAATTTCAACGAAGCGCCTGATACGGTATTGGCATAATTCATTCGCCTACATAAATTTAATCCGGCAATCAATTTTTAGAATGAAAATCTCATTATTTCGATTAGAAGCATTTGTAGATTTAGCAAATCGATACCTTTGCAATATATTTTTATTTAATTATTTAATAGATTTAATATATTGAATTACATTATATTGCACAAAAAAGATCTTAAATGTACGACATCAACTTATTTACGCTCAAGCTCGTGAACTGATTAATCGAGTTTACAAAAAAGCTATCATCAGTATCGGGGATTTTTAATTGGCAGTGATAAGTATATATATTTTTAAAATGTATATGACCCCTGCCAGAGTTTATACTGAAACAATATCCCCCGAGGTCTTCTTCGCCGAAGCGGATATTCGCGACCCCCTCCCGCTGTTTATCGTGCTCGTCGTCGCGAATAATGAGAACCATAACCGTTAATCACAAATCATATGTTTCGACTTTCAGAAGTAAAAATAACATTTGTCTGGAAGGAGAGAATGTGTCGCGTGTTGTGCAATTGGTTCCGAGTGTCATATAAAATGACAGGATTACGTTGGAGGCGAATTCATTATAACGTGGGACTTTCACAGACAATTATAACGCTATTAACAATATCAGCTGCAATTATTAACAATGAAGACCTTCGCCATTGTCTTTGCAATTTGCCTCATCGGGGCCGTCGTAAGTTTCTATTTTAAATGTAGCATTAATAATAATTAACACTGTTGTATAAACATATGTAACTGTTTAATTACCTATGCAGACTGCACTTAACGACGCGCAAAAAGCCAAACTGAAAGAACACAAAGATGCTTGCATCGCCGAGACCGGCGTTGAAGCTGGTAAGAAAAAGATAAAAATTTCGAGTTGTTTTAATGTAAGTCCTGCATATCAACATTTTTCAATACATAGGTTATTACTTTTAGTGAAGGTCGACAACGCGAAGAAGGGCAACGTCGACGTGACCGACCAGAAACTCGCTTGTTTCAGCGCATGTCTTCTGAAGAAGATTGGAATCGTGAGTGAACAAATTCTTCTCTGTTATTCACGGCAATATATTTTTCTGTCATAATTTTGGTTTTTTTAATATCTTAAGACGATGTTAAATAGATATATGGTTGGGTGTTTCACCAATTTATAAATGTTCAACGAATAATATATAGTATACAAAAAATTAAGAATAAAGACCATTAGGCGTTTAGTTAAATGAGGCATCCCTTACAGTTGATCGATAGAGTTGTTTTTTTTTTGTCAGACCCATATTTGTAATAATTCTTAAGAGTAGGAGACACAGTTCTAACCAACATTTTTTGATACGATATTTCTCGTTAAGTTTTTCTAAACTGGTGAAACACCCTAATATATAGGTGCGGGAGAGAAAACCCGAAAATGTTTTTCACAGTACCGAATACTATAATAGTGACGTGAATTATGGATAATACAAGAAATACGTTATCTACTTTTATAAAACTTATTTTTTTTTGTAATAGCCGATCGAAAAGTAAACTTTTCTGGGGGGTATTTGTGGGGGTTAATGTGCGCGTTTTCCGAACGCCGTTAAAGTTATTACTTTACACACTCCATATTAATTGTAATAATTAATCTTTTACCGAACTTCTGCATATGTGCCGTTCATAAATATAATTCAGTACATACAAAATTAACGTCCGAATCAGTTGTTAGCACCGTTATGTGTGTTTTTTTCTTTAAATATCCCGTAATCCTACGTTTTTCTGTATATGACGCGATGCGTAATGTCTAAAGACCACTCGATGCTTTTCATATTTCCGCTATCTTCGATCTAAGTATTACAAGGATTAATTCAAACATGAGATTCGAAGTTTCTTACATAAGACCCTATATAAACATCATTTTGTAACATTTAATTGATCTTCTAAATAACTGGTAAAGAAACTTGATTTTTTTTAACATCAAGCTGAATACTAAAAGAATAATATATAAAAAAATCATGTGCGTGAGTTTGGATTGCGTTCACGTCGGAACTAGCTTAAAATATAATATATAAAATATATATAAAGTGAATAAAAATGAATAACAATCGATATTAAATTTTGGGGAAATCTTGTGTGATAAAATTCCGAAATAATTTGGGTATGTTCGTGGAACTCTAAATAACTGTAAAAAATCATGAACACTTTTAGAGAACATGCTAAATTAATTCGACCCACTTGGTATGGAATATCCTATATGTTTCACATTGTATGAAATTCAGTTATAGAACTATTTCGAGTTTTGCAGATGAACCCTGATGGTAGTTTCAACGAAGAAGTAACCCGCTCCAAGATTCCCGCCGATGTTGAAGAATCCGAGGCTGTGAAAGTTATTAACAAGTGTAAATCACTCTGTACGTAGAAGGTTCCTCCGATTCATTTACAGATTTGTATTCAACGAGAAATTAATATTAACATTTTACATCCTTAGCCGGTGCCAACGACTGTGAGACCGGACGTATGCTCTACAAGTGTTATCTGGAAAACAAAACCTTCTCCGTTCTTGAATAATTTCCAATTTGTCGTACCCATTGTGGAACATGGGTTGATTTTGAGTTGGAAGTAATTTTACCTTTGTAAATTGTGTAACATGGCAACCTTATCGTCTCATCAATAAACAATATCGTCAAGGACTTCACCATTCACTGTCTCTGCGAGTGCATATAAAGTTCGTTACTCTATACTTATGAGAAAAAATACATTAATGAAGATGAATCTGGACCACTGTATGACTCACCGATATTTGTAAATATATGGAAAGAAAAGTTGATTAAGTAGCCACCCATATTTAAAAAAAGAACGTACTTACAGAGAGACCGCTGGCATTAATATTTTCTTCTGAACAACTTCAGACTGTTCAATGAAGCATATGTAATAGACAGAAAAACGTTAAGGACATTTGCGACAGAAATAATGTCTCTTTAATAATGTTGGAACTAGTTAGCTATAGTTTATAAAAAAAAAGCACGTTCTATGATGAAGGAGATTTTGGCAACAAAATTACGGACTTGTTCGTGGAATGTCAACGGGAACGACCTACGTTTATGAAAAGTGGCGATAATGTACACTGCTATTCAGATATGCCTGGTTCTGCCCATGAATGGTAGGGTCGCGGACAGATCCAGGCATATCTGCATATCTGAATAGCAGTGTACGTACGTTTTTATTTGACGAAAGGGAAACAATAAGTGACAGATCGGAACACTTATTTTAAGATAGCCTATGTTCAATTTGTCAAAACTATTAGCGGTTTCACTCGAGGAACGTTTCGCTTTTTAACACGTATCAATGAGTTTAACTTAGCCCCTCTCCCGTTTCCTACGCATATCTTTGCCGAAAATACCTTTAGTCGATGTTCAAATACAGACTAAAATTATCTGCCTATCAGGGAGCTTATGAAGCTAGACTTATTTTCACAAACTTACTATGTCTAGTGTATGGTCGTGATATGTTACCTTCCCGGTAATACGCGATAGCAAATAAGACGAATATTAGTAGCAACCATTGTTCTTGCATTCCATAAACGAAAATTCTGCCATTAAGTAACGGTATTAAAAAAAGGGTTTTCTGATTTCTAAAGGAAGCTTTATTTTTCTGAATAGTATATTGTGCAACAAGGGCTGAAAATTCCGATTACGACGATGGTAATGTTTGCCGCCTGAGCGAAGCGAGGGCAGCAGTCACACGATTCGCAAATACCAATTAGTTTGTAATTATAGTCGTGCTTTAAATGGTAGTTTTGCAGGTCAAAGAGTGAAACGAGAGGTTACAAATTATCGTCTCTAGGGCCGAAAGTGAAACACACAAGGAACGAAGTCGTCTGAGAAGAAACCCCGTCTTTACAACGTATCAATATTCATCTGTGTAAAGTATTTTATGTCACACTGTGCGTAAAATGCGATTTTACGCACGCTTCGCGTGCGTTAAACTGCATTTTCTCCCATCGTAACATAAAATATCGTTCGACACTCGTGCGAAAGACTTTTTCGCACTTGTATCGAAATATACTATTATACCACTCCGTGCGTAAAACGCGGTTTTACGCACGCTTCGCGTGAATCAAACGCCGTTTACACACCTCGTGAAATAAAATTTTATACGATACTCGTGCGAAAAACGTTTTCTTAACTTGTGTGATTGCAACGCTCGCCTTCGGCTCGTGCTGCAAACTCACACTCGTCAGAAAAAGTTTTTTTGCTCTCGTATCGTAATGTACTATTTGTTATACACCTGCTCTTCAACTATTATCTTATGTTTAATAAATCATTCCTTCTTAACTTATTAATAACCGTGTCTTTATTTAAAACAAGCTCAAGGCCGGTTTCCCACGAATCGGTTCTTGTTCATCTCGTGAAGGTTATAACTCATGAACGAAGGTTCCGATCGCTTTCATATATTCACAGCATATTCTATGTATCAATACCTTTCACGTGAATCTCAAAACAAAAAAATTAGTTAACCAATCGAAAAAAGAACATGTATTAGTAGAATATTCATTAAAAATGTTTACGTCCTCCCATGTTTACATTTGTAAAAAATATTTTTGTTGGTATAAAATAACTATGTTTTTTGGTAGTGCCCCCGGAACCATTATACAATTACAGTATTAATATGTTCATTTATTTTTTTAGACCCTTAGATCGACGCCAAAGTCAATTAGTATCAATGCGTGCGTTAAGAAAAAACATGTACTTTCCGGCTAAAGCTCCGCCATTTCCTAATCCGATCGATTTTTTTATAAGTTGGCAAATTGGGTAACTATTGTACAAAAAAAAATTGACCATACATGCGTCACTTTTTTTCCATTTGCATTTGTGAATCAATCGAATACCGAAGTATTACTGTAGGATGACTTACAATAATCAGGTCCTGCCGGGGGTGTGGAGTAGTCTTCAGGGCTGCGTTCCGAATGACGAGGTCTTCTTCTTCTTTTTCTGTTTGTGGTTGGCTCCGGTTATCCACCGAATGACGAGGTGTTTTGTTGTTCGATGCACATGCGCAATGGTTTTTGCCGAGATTTACGGTGAACTTTAAGAAGTATAATAAAAGTGGAAACATAAAAAACAATTGTTTTATTTATACTGGTACTGAAGTATGAATAATTAGATTTCTCATGGATTTGCCTATTTGTAAAGAATTCAAATATTATCCTCGTCTCCTGATCGGACGACAACTATTCACCCTACTCGCGAGGTACGGCAAAAAGGTGTTGTCCGATCGTGAGGTGGGGATAAAAAATGTTAATACTTTATAAATGGCTAATCCGTGAGAAATCGAAATTCCGATATTTTGGAATTAATAGAAACGAACAAACTGTTTCCCCTATCTTCAACTTTTACTATAATTCTTAAACTTCACCGTAAATCTTGACGAAGATTATTGCGCATGCGCATCGAACAACGAGACACCTCGTCATTCGGAACGTACCCCAGAGAAACGAAGAAACACAAACGCTTTCCGAAACATTTTCCAAAAAGAAAGCGACTAAAAAGTTCGTGTATGCCCATCAAACTCCATCTTGCGGTATTGTTGATGAAACGAAATTGGCGCGTAAACAACGCATGAGCTACGCGGTCTCGGCCGTGGTCACGTGTCTTAGATACTTTAAGATGATGTGTACTGCTCGGTCGGTAACAAAAACTGTAAAGCGTTGTTCTTGGTTACAATTAATATTTCAGGCAAAATACGAGAAGTACTGACTGCATCTTGGCACTCTGCAGTCAGAACTTCTCGACTTTTATTCGAAAAATCAACCGTGGCGACGAATAACACTCCGGGAAGATTCAGCTATCTCACTCGTACTTATGGCGATCTGAGAGAGACAGACGATATGTCGAGAAGTACTGACAGCAGAGTGCCAAGATGCAGTCACAGTACTTCTCGTATTTTGCCTGAAATATTAAGGTAATGTGACACATGTTCGAAAACTGCAATCGGTATCGAAAACTGTAATCAAATCTATTCAAAGCCGGTTAATATTTCAGACAAAAGCAAATTAGCTTTGACTTCGTCTATCTACGAAGGAGTAACACCTATTTTTTTTTCATCTAAAATATTAAGCGCCACTGAGTAGTTTTGATTACAGTTTTTTATACCGATTGTAGTTTCCCAGCAGTTTTCGAACATGTGTCACATCACCTTAAGGGGAAGCTGGAGTCGAGTGTAGAAGCATGTTTTTACCGACCGAAGTCGGTAAAAACAGGCTTTTAGTAGTTTTGATTATTCTTCGTTAATACGCTACAGATATGCTTCAAATTATACACGATTGTAGTATCAACATAAACAAGTGGACGTACATTCGAATATTTGGTGAATACGTACAATAAATGAAAATATTCGTATATTACTAAGCCTGGTTCATCGCGAGGATCGCAAACAGACTACGTGGTCGTAACTTCGGTTTTGCGTAGATTCCTTTTGTGTAATTGACTTTCCGACGCTCGCGGAATATTCAGAGACCACTAAAGAATGGACGTACATTTTGTTTTTACGTATGTGAATTCCACAATCATTTATATCACACCAAACAGGTGGTGTTGTCTAACATTGACGGCCATTTTGAATTTGGCAGGCTTAGTAATACACGAATATTTTCATTCATTGTACGTATTCACCCAATATTCGAATGTACGTCCACTTGTTTATGTTGATACTACAATCGTGTATAATTTGAAGTATATCTGTAGCGTATTAACGAAGAATAATCAGAACTACGAAAAAGCCTGTTTTTAGTGACTTCGGTCGGTAAAAGCATGCTTCTACACTCGACTCCAGCTTCCCCTTAAGGGGATGCTGGAGTAGATTTTATTACCGACTTTGGTCGGTAAAAACAGGTTTTTTCGTAGTTTTGATTATTCTTCGTTAATACGCTACAAACATGCTTCAAATTGTACACGATTGTAATATCAACATAAACGAGTGGACGTACATTCGAATATTTGGTGAAAACGTACAATAAATGAAAAAAATCGTATAATACTAAACCTCCCGAAATCAAAATGGCCGCCAGGGTTTGACAGCATCGCCTGTTTGGTACGATATAAAAGATTCTGGAATTCACATACGTTAAATCGAAATGTACGTCCATTCTTTAGCGTTCTCTGAATATTCTGCGAGCGTCGAAAAGTCAATTACACAAAAGGAATCCACGCAAAACCGAAACTACGATCACGTAGTCTGTTTGCGATCCCCGCGATGATCCAGGCTTAGTAATATACGAATATCTTCATTCATTGTACGTATTCACCCAATATTCGAATGTACGTCCACTTGTTTATGTTGATACTACAATCGTGTATAATTTGAAGCATATCTGTAGCATATTAACGAAGAATAATCAAAACTACGAAAAAGCTTTTACCGACTTCGGTCGGTAAAAACCTGCTTCTGCACTCGACTCCAGCTTCCCCTTAATTGTAACCAAGAATAACGCTTTACAGTTTTTGTTACCGACCGAGCAGAAGCACATCACGTTAAACTGTTTCCAGTTTCGTGTCTGAACCTGTCAACTACGTCGAATATAAGTCAAGTGTCATTCTGTAACCGGCGTTTGTCAGCTAGGTCTAATACCTGTGCCTTTTCGTAGTTAATTAACCGTAATAGTGTGTATTACTTAATAACTGTAACATATCCTCGAGAGCATCGTATATCACATATTTTGTTATCGATAAATGCAATAAGTGTTACAGCATGCCCCCAAAAGCCGATAAGGTTAAAACGTTGTTTTGGCACTAAAAATATCCTGGGATGTGTATACTGTTTTACAAAATTATTATTCTTTCTTTTTTGCAGGAGGTTGTATTTTTCCTCGCTAGTGCTGGCAAACAACCGTACAATGGAGATGTCAATTATTTTGAAAAAGCGAAAGAAGTCATGACACTCATAATTGAGAAGAAGGTCTGCAACTATGCACAAAAACGATTATCACTTGTAAAAATGTGTAAAGATGAGAGTTTTCTGAATGTTTTTTTATCATAGATCTTCTTGAGGGAGCATGATGAAGTTGGAATCATGCTCGCAGCTCATGCAGATGATAATGGAAAAGATACAACTAAACTTTACCACCGTAACCATGTACCTTCGTGGCAAACTGTAAAAGATGTGCAAAAACTTAAAAAATCTGCCAAGATTTTTGATGATTGGAATAGAGCCCTTGGAAATACTCTTGAGCAGATAAAGAACAATGTGTATGTAGTACATGAGTATGTTAGTATTTGAGTGTATTTAACAATTTTGTAATAACAATTTTTGGTTACAGGCTTGCTGATCGCATTATTCTGATTTTGCTGTTTGACTGCCATTCTACTTGTCCTGGTATTAAAACAATAGACACACAAGATATTGCTGAATCAATTAAACATCGTAACATTCAGCTATTGTGGATGTAATTGTTTATTTTTTATTGGGACAGAAATTTAAAAAATATTTATTGATGGAGTCTTTTTTAATGTAATGAATTAAGCAAAACATTGTCATCATTGAGGCAACTTTTGAATGTACATTATTTCTCATTTAACTCAATGAGGGGCGGTACATTTTTAATTAAAAAAAAATAAAATCATTTATTGTATAAAATTAAATTGGCTAAACCATATAGTTGCTATAGTTCAATATTGGCCATTTGTTTTTCAGTGGATCAAAGCCACTAAGCGATGTTTCAGACGATAAACTCAATGAGAGTGAGAAGATTCTTATGGACATCATGAAACTGGTGATTATACTATTTTTATTATTGGTTTCTTCCGTATGCCTTCTTCAGGCTTTTACGTTTCCCCTCTCCCCTTTTCCCGTTCCTTCATAGAGACCCCTCTAGAGTGTTGTCCGCAGCCACTCATCCTAATGCACTACTGTATTGCATTTGCACGAGGGCACAGGAAAACTGCGGAAAACCTGGCCGATACAGTCGGCTTTATTTTTACTGAGTTTCTACTGTATGAGAATACATTAGAAACTCAGAAAAACTGCCTCCCGCTCAGCAGTTGGCGCGCAAATCAGTGCAAGGCTAAGCGGTCACCCATCCAAGTTATGACCGCAAATAATGCTGCTTAACTCTGGGGACCGCCGAAGCCACACACCGACCGCGCGTCCACTGCTGTCGGTTACTGGTGATTATACTAATTGCTATGCATTATCTTTTGGTGCTCCAATGATTGTTCAATTTACTTGGTCCACATTTCAGGTTAACGGCAAGTACATGATGGTGGATGAGACCTTGCCATCATTGCGTATATTCAAGAATCTTAAGAGTCGCTACGTAGCTTGGAAATGCGATCTCGAATTGGGCAACATCAGAATACCTATCTCAATGTACAACCAGGTTTGTAAGCAAATTCTTGTGAGCCTAATCTTTCTATCCCAAAATCCTTCCCTATGGATTATTTGTCGGATAAAGAAGAAAAACCTTGCAAAGTTTAGCTGAGGGTAGTGTAAAATTCAGAGAAAAATTCGGATTAGAGCTCGTATTACCAACTAATATTGCCGAACTTATCTGCTAGTGATCTTTAATGGATGGAAGCCGAAAATAATGCCATCTGTCTAATAATTTTGGGTTTGTACGGCCGATAATATGTGATAGGCCGCGGCCTCATCAAAATTCGTTACAGTTTTTGTTGTTTTATTCGAAAAAATTAAATGTAGCGGATAATAACACTTAGGAAGGATTCAGCTACCTCACTCGTACTTATGACGATCTGACGGACGATAACACATCATCTTAAGTGGCAGTGATACACCGGCTGGAATTTCTTCGCCCAATGTTATTCGCCTATAGGTCTGTCTCTCTCGCACTATTTGTTTTTTAATTCTCACAAATAAACGACTGAATCGATTGAGGAGCCAGAAGCTTAGCCCAATTCTGCCGTATTTCCGCATGTTCTATCAAAATTTGAGCCCTATCTGTCGGGCAGTTTAGAAGAAAATAGATTTGAAAATGTCTGCGGGGCGGAGGGGAGTATCACATTCTCTTAAGGAGAGGCGAAACATGTACCACGTGACATATGAGTGCAAGAGAGATAGCTGAAAATTTCCGAACACCGCCATTCAGAGGACATTGTTATTTTTTAAAAAAGCTCTATGTCACCGGACGGAGAATTAAATTGCGCTTCCGGTGACATATTCCTTTTTCTCAAAATGTCTACGGTGTCCATACTTTTGTTTACAGTTTCTGTTACCGACTGAGTAAGTTCCGCCTCGCCTTAAGAGGCAGTGGTACTTCACCCACCACAACTCAAAATTTCGAAAGCTGTTTTCTCTCAAAAAACAACACAGATTGGGCTCACATTTTGAGGTAATACGCGGAAGTATCGTAGAATTGCTTCTGCTCCTAAGTCGATTTAGTCGTTTTCTTGTGAGAATTAAATGAAAAATAGTGCGACAGAGACCTAGCTACGTGCGAGAGACACAGACCTATAGGTGTTTAACATTGGGCGAAGAAATTCTCACCGGTGTATCACATTCTCTTAAGGGGAGGTGAAACCTACTCAGTCGGTAACAAAAACTGCAATCAATCTTTCAGAGGACACCAAACGTTTTTTGATAAAAGGAAAGTTTTACATCATTGGTCTCTTAATTCTGCATGATGTAAAACTTTCATTTTTTCCAAAAAACATCAAGTTTCTGAGAATTCTTGTTCCGGAAGATATTCGCTATCTTTCTCGCACTCATGGATGTCTCACCTCCCCTTAAGAGGTAGTGATACTCCCCACCCCCCCGCATATTTTTTGAAAGCTATTTTCTTCCGAACAGTACGGCAGATAGGGTTCGTATTTTAAGGTAATACGCGGAAGTATCGTAGAATTGGGCTAAGCTTCTGGCTCCTCAATCGATTCAGACGTTATTTTGTGATAATTAAAAGAAAAATAGTCCGAGAGAGACCGATTTATAGGCGAATAACATTCGGCGAAGAAATTCCAGTCGGTGAATCACTGCCACTTAAGATGATGTGTTATCGTCTGTCAGATCGTCGTAAGTGCGAGTGAGGTAGCTGAATCCTTCCTAAGTGTTATTCTCCGCTACATTTAATTTTTTCGAATAAAATAACAAAATCGAAAGGACGATAAAATCGGGTAGCACATGACGTTGAGGTGATATGTATATACGTGATATGAGATAGAGACCATGTAGCACATCATCTTAAGGAGGTGCACACTACCGAAAATGCAGTAGAAATATTGTTATACATTTTTCTTCAACACAATTATTTAGTTCTTTATATTTGTGAAGGGCACGCGTAAACATGGTACGAAGTGAGCTGTACAATATTTATCGTTTTCAGAAAATCTGAGGTTGATAAAAATGTGCTGAGCATTTGCATTCGCGGGTTTTGTGCACCACGGGTCACTTGGTATCATATTCCACTCCTGCATCATAGAAGACATTAGATGTCCCCCTAAAATTTGATATAATGTTCTGTAAAAGGTGTTAACAAATTTTCTATTATCAGGCAGTCGCACCTCTGAAAAGAACGCCATTTCAAACGATCAGGACGGAAGTTGTCGACGAAGTTGAGCAATCTATAATTGTGAAACCAGAACGAGAATATGTTGATAGATACAAACAAGCTCATGCATTAGAAGATACAATTTCTGGATACATGTACGGGCGGCAAAGTATTCCTGTGCCTGGTAATATCTCGATAATTTTTCGATCAACTACTACTTTTTATATTTATCTGACTACCAATATTTCGGTAATTCCACAGAGCCCGACAAAGCTGGAATGAACTATAAGGGAGGTCCGAAGTCTTTCCAGGTTTACGGATTTGTACCGCGAAGCGCTATCAATTTGGAGGACCTTAGCGGCGATACCTCGCGAATCGTAGTTCCCCAATCACCGGTAATTTATCGCCCACAGCATTTATAATTACTCTGCAAATATCACAAGCGGCGCGAAATTGAATTTTTCAATGCTATAGGCGACGTCAAAGGCGCTTTACTGTTTAGCCCAAGCGATGAAGGACTCTGAGCGCGTCGCTATAGTCAGGAGAAATTACAATGTGAACTCCTGTCCGAAAATGGGTTTTTTGTTTCCACACATCGATCTTGGTGAACCTTGGGTACGCTGCATATATGCAAATTTCACGTACATAGTTTTTATTAACATATTTCAAGTTCTGATCTGTTCCGCTATATTCGTAGGGTTTTATCTTCATCGAGATGTTGTACGCCGAAGAACGTCGAGTTCAAAAATCCCGTCCTCTTATTTCTGTAAAAAATCGTTTAACGACGGAAAAAATGAATGCTGTTGGGAGTTTGATTGACTCTATGATGCTGCCTAGTTTGGAGTAAGCAGAAAAATTTCGCTATGTAATTTTAAACTAATGTCTACATGCTTACTGAATATAATTGGATTTTTATTGAATAGCGATGAAACTGAGTCCTTCTGTCCTGGAAATGTTCATTCACCGGGTTTGCAACACATGTATAATTGTCTGATCCATCGCGCTTTGAATCGCGACAAGCCTATACCGGAAATGGACGAAAATCTAAAAAAGTTGATTGAGCCACCCGAATCGATTAAAATCAATAGCAAGCCAGTATTAAATATATTAAGAGATTTGTTTCCGATCCCGGACGAGCCACTTCCAACAGAAAAGTCGGAAGACACGTGAGTATTTCTTATTTATCGATAATAATTCGTATTGGTCCCTATTAATCAGTAGTAATTGATATTGGTCTTTTCGACAATTTCTTTATAAGCAGTACGGTCGAAGTACCAGTTCCGGTATTGGATGAAGTCATGAAGATTGAAGCTAACCAGAAAATGGAGTGTGATTCACTCTTAAAGGAAAGTAATGTCGATCTGGATGAGTTGGTAAGCGACATAAAGAGACTAGACATGTATTGTTTTTATTTATTTCGAACAATTGTCGCATAATTGTATTCTTTTTCAGTTCGATGAAGACATGTGATTTGAATTACATGGCGGCTCAGTCAGTTAAGCAAAGAAAATGGACGTATATAGAATGTACGTCTATTCATTATGGTATAAGACCTTAAGGAGGTTCATAAAAAAAATCAAATCCAAGATATAATTGTAAAAAAAATCGTATAACAGCTGTAATGATAACGGACACGTACGCAAAATTTTTAAGAGATTCACCGTGTAGTTTCCGAGATATTAAATAACAAAGTTGCGACTATTTACATGTAAAGAAAAGAAAAGTGAGTCGAATATTGAACTTTTTACGTCTTTGCAAGAGCTAAATCCAAGATAGAATAATCAAAAAAATATGCAGACGTCCGGAAAAGTATTCTGAATAGGGCACGAGCTTGAAATTTGAAGGTCACCCCGAAATTGACAGAGAAATCGTTAATTTTTTGCCTCTACGCTTAACGCGGCTCGCATGGTGTCTCGCTCACGCGGCGTCAGCCCCTTACCGCGCAGCACAACAGTGCCTATCCCCACCCTGCCGCCATCACCGAACCTCCTTAAGGTGATGTGTTTCATATCGTCTATCTCTCTCAGATCGCCATAGGTGCGAGTGAGATAGCTGAATCTTCCCGAAGTGTTATTCTTCGCCACGGTTGATTTTTCGAATAAAAGTCGAGAAGTACTGACTGCAGGGTACGAAAACGCAGTCAGTACTTCTCGTGTTTCACCTGAAACATCAATTGTGACCAAGAACAACGCTTTACAGTTTTTGTTACCGATCGAGCACTAACACATCACGTTAAGGCGAGGTGAAACCTACTCAGTCGGTAACAAAAACTGTAAACAATCTTTCAGACGACACCGAACGTTTTTTTATAAAAGAAAAGTTTTACATCATTGGTCTCTTAATTCTGCATGATGTAAAACTTTCATTTTTCCCAAGAAATGTCCAGTTTTTGAGAATTCTTGTTCCGAAAGATATTCGCTATCCTTCTCGCACTCATGAATATTTCACCTCGCCTTAAGTGGTAAGATTAATATAATATAATTTTGTACGAAAGTTTGAATAATAATGCGTTGTTACATCTATTTTTATTTATTATACGTAACAATTGTACACAAATATCGCGGTATCCCTAATTTTTATACATGAACAATAGAGTATTCTCTCACGAATAAGGCCAGACTTCAAGAGCTAAAATCCGTTCACTGGTTTGTGCTGAAAGTTGCAACAAATAAGATTATTATAATTCTGCAGTAAAGCATCAATAAAAAAATATTTTGTCATTCGCATTTCTAATCTATATCTCAATATATTAGTCAAATGTGTAAACTACCCATCGTGAAGATTAGAAGTACTTTTAATCTTTATAAAAGCTCAGTCAGAACATCACCTGAAAGTGATGTACTATACAGACTTACATTCATTAGTATCATAAGAAATCCCTGGTAAAAATATATTATAGAGATTGATAGAGATCGATAGAATTTGAATGGGATTTAATCGTATGTTATCATCTCTATCTATTCGGACTTTGATCAATTTATACAAATTGAATCGTTATTAGTTTCGTTTAGTTTTCGTTTTCTATTGGTTAAATACGATAGATACGTTATCGGGATGTATGGTACACTAACGGATTTACAATATTTTATAATTTTTTTTAAACTGATTTTTTAATAAATTCTTAGACCTCTTATTATCCGAAATCGATGGTCTTATTAGTATCTTGATATGCTTGATTATTTATTAGATTTTTCTCGTATCGCGAAGTATTCAAATAGGGATAAAATAAAACTTTCGGTAAGGAATGTATACGTGAAGTATTCTTAAAGAGTTAATTAACATAAATAATTTAGTAAGAAAGATGCTAAAAAACTGCTCAATTTATTGTTACTCATAAGTACGTGAAGCGACTTATATATTATTGATGTATATTATCCTACAAGAATGAGTTTGGCTGGAATAGTTAGGCAGTCTATCAGAGATCGTGAAAATTAAGCAGCTTGACCCGTGGTCACTACAAAGATGGGTGACCAGAAAAAAACGTAATTATCCGGTCGATTTCTTTTTTTTTTGCTTGGAATAGTACATCATGAGTATATACGTACAATCATATATTTTTATTATTAAATTAAATTAAAAAATTATATTATTCATAATAATATTAAAGGATATGGACGAAACATATAGGATTTCGATCGTAAATTTATGATAGTACATCGTAAATTCACGAACCAAAGTCCATATTCGGAACGATAGAATTTTTTATAATCGTTTTCTATCATTTATTTTTACCAGGGATAGAAAACGTGGGATAAAGACATGATAGGTATATTATAATTCAAATGAATTATATGTTCACGCTCGTTTTTCGAGCCAGTATTCGCGAGAGAAACTATACCGATAGACTAGGGAGAAATGGAACCCGTGCGCCATACAGCACAGTTTATCAAAATAATGTTACGAGCCAATACCACTCGTTTTTAGTATGAGTTGAACAGACTCTGGTTGGTCCGTTTACTTTTGCTGCCTAGCGAATAGAAATTCGTGTCTGAGGAGCGGGAAAATAATTATGAATTTAAACTACTCAATCACTCAAATAAAACACAATTTAATTTAAACACTTTTAGTTTTAATAACTACTTCGATTTTACTAAACACTTTTACAAAAATACACTAAATTTCATATTGTACCGCATATTTCAGCACGTCGACTTTTATTTAATTTAATACACAGATATTATTTAAAACACAGAATTTATAAACACTTTTGTAAGAACTCTACCGCACTTCGATGCGCGACACGAAGTACTAAATTCCGGAGCGATGTTAAAAGCGCGAACGTTGTCATGAGACTGCTTGCTTGACGCCGTGACTCTTTGGAGTTTCATTTTCTCCCTTCAAGATGAAATGTTTTTGCGATTGGTCAAAAGTCAAGAAGTAAGGGTTGGTAGCGGGGGTAGAAAGTATGCGGCGGCCCAAGCGACTGAGGGTTGCATGGGTCCAGCGTGGGAAGACCGAAGGGCCTGAGATAGCCGGCGTCGTGTGTGACACAAAACAGAAGGGCTTTCGCGACTCGCTACGGGCCTCCGGTGGTTGTAAAACATTTGGCGACCAGCTTCAATCAGCGTGTGGTCGTTCAAGTACCGAGTTCTGCAACTACAAGACTTCTTTAAGAAAAACGCGAAGGGATTTACTGCTGTTCTGGTTAATGTACAATTTCAGTGAAAGTCGTGTTTGAGGAAAACACGATTCTTAATCCTGCTTTTAGTTCTTGAGTCACGTCGTTTTGCAAACACTCACATTTTCCATTTTACAATGACTACACGTGTGCAGCAGAAACACTCTAAATCCATATGCTAGTACTGTTAACATAAAAATTCTTTACTTATACGCCTTCTGAAGAGAGACTGTTCTTTTCCCTGGCACTCTTCAGATTATTATTGTTCTTGGCATTCGCTCGAGCCCTCGGGGAAACCAGGGTAAAAACCCGAGAGAGAACAACGCAAAATTAATCATATATAAACATATACGAAATTATGTACAAATAACTCAATAATTACAATGTTCTTATTATTACTTATTAATTAATTAATCTACAATTAATCTTAAGGCATGTGACATTGAGTAACGGGGTGCTCATGGTGATTTGAATATAATTCTTACATTGCGTCATAGGTGGCAGATGCGTGCCGAGCGTGCGCTCGTCACAATAAAAACTCGTAAGCGCCGCCATGTGTCGGCCATTTGTACCTTAAGTGCCGGGATAATATGTAAACACTCTTAGTACGTATTGTTTATTTCGCCGAATAGACAACACATTGTATTTATAAGTATAGACAGTTAAAAATCAACAAAAATGAGTGGTGCAAACGGTAGGTAGATAGCAGCAAATCTAATAATTGAAATATTCATGAAATTATTTCATATCGTGGGCAAAGGCCGAATATTCATTGGTGTAACCTAACTTTTAATTTTATTGTTCCAAATTTTTCTCTGATATAGAAATTGAGAAGAGTGTCGTGATAATCGTTCTGGATGTGAATCCTGCTCAAAGAATTGTCAAACAAGAGGCAAGAATTTTAACGCAATGTCTGGATTCTGTAATAGTATTTGCCAATGCGCATCTCATGAGAACACCAAGCAACGAGCTGGGTCTAATGGTGTGTCATGGGCAGGGAGCAAAATTTCTTTACCCTCAAGAAAAACCTGCGGAAGTTAGACAAATAGATGGGCAGTATGAGAAATTTACTCTAGTTGAGCATACTGTTAGACAGAAACTACAAGAAGTGGTGGCCGATATTCTGACAAAGCCAATAAACAGTGAAAGCTTGATTTCTGGAGCTCTGTCTATGGCACTTTGCTATATTGCACGTTTAGAAAGAGAAAAATTTCCTGGAGAGAAATTAAATTGCAGAATCTTAGTAGTCACTGCTAGCAACGATTCAGCTACTCAATATATGAACTACATGAATATATTTTTCACTGCACAAAAAATGGTTAGTAATGTAGTTGTACTGTGATTAATTAGTATGTTTGGCTCCAATCAAGAGTCGCGGTAGCGACTCGACGCCAAGTTAAAAAAGAAATTAATGTTGCCTTCACACTACGATTTGTCGGTCGCTACTGCTACTCTATTTATTCCGAAGGCGGCTACTCACCGGCTGTTTTCAAATTATAACTCGAATTATATTTGACCACACGTCGAGAACGAAAGATGTGTCAGGTTCAATATTTCTTTTTTTTTTTCTTATATTATTTTACAAGTATTTTATTGTCAAAAATAATAATACAAGATAATTGTAAATTGTTTATTTGTTCAAATAAGTAAAATTGTGTAATCAGGTATATTCAAATCCTCAAATACTCAACATATATTTTTTTAAATACTGCAACACTGCAAGAACTATTTTTATTTTATTAAATATTATGAAAAATCAAATTAGCATTTGTAATGAAAGGATATTTCATCTATTATCGTGATGCTTATGAAGAAGAGAGTTTATTGTCGTACTATCCTTTCTAGGGTGTTATACTGGATGTTTGTAGTCTTGATCAGGAATTGACGTTACTACAACAGGCATGTGATATAACAGGTGGCAATTATCTGAAAGTACCAGCTCCTGGAGGATTGTTACAGTACCTATTGGTAAACCTAATTTTTTTGTGTAATTTCTAATTTAGTAATAATTCTCCAATGATGCTGTGTTAGAATCGTTTTGTTTTTGTTGCTCAGTGGGTTTTTCTTCCGGATCCTGAAGTTCGCACTAAACTCGTTCTACCACCACCAGTCAAAGTGGACTATAGAGCTGCGTGTTTTTGTCACCAAGAGCTTGTTGATATTGGTTATGTTTGTTCTGTCTGTCTATCCAGTAAGTCCATTTTGAATTTTAAGAAATTTTTAACTTGGCCTAATCTAGTTATTATTGTAAATTTATCCAGTGATTGATTTTAAGTCAGTCTGCAATTTTAACACGATCAAGGATAAGTTTGCCAAATTTAATGTCTGCCTACATTGATTGTGAATTGTTGTGAATTTACTATCATTTGACATTTTAGATTATATTATTTGGGGGATCATTGTGCAAAAAACTGTTTTTTGCTGACTTTTGAATGTACTTTTGAATGTACATTTTTGTTGTTTACTGTAATTAATAAATTCTGTATAGCAAGATCAGACTTTATGATAAGGAATTTTTTTTCAGAAATCATTCACATTAGTTCACAATTAATTTACGTGCACTTTATATTTAGTGCTCATCCTTTCTTATCTAGAATACAATGCAAAAACTCGAGGCACATTAAAAATTAGTTTTAGCCGATTTTTGATGGAATGACCCACTTTTACGAAATCATTGCTAAAATCATAATATAAATAAGTTTTACTTTTTTGCAGTTTTTTGCAAGTTCAGTCCAATATGCACGACCTGCCAGTACGTATACATGCCTTATTTCAAGTAAACAAAATTCTTCTAGGCGAGCGATGAAAAATAAATATCGGAACGCTTTTTTTTCACAGCACGTTGTTTAAGATGCCAGGTCCGATCCCGATGAAGACGAAGAAAAAAAAGAAATATGTCGACATCGTACATTAAATATGTATCAAGGCGTTTTTCAGGTCAAATGTACGTATTTTATTATCGATTGCTTCGGCTCAGTTGATAAATTATTTGCATCACGCGTGTTGAGATCGGTGATCCTATTGATTTTCGCGGTTTTCCGACCGCCCTCATCACGTTACGCGCGGTCGAAATGTTTCACATTGAAAACCCGCTCGATTGTATCTAATGAAGCACTGATGGGTTTGAAATTGCCACGGATTTTTTTTTCGTTTCGAGGATCCTGATTGAATGAGCCCCTATGCCCTCATGGCTAATACCATAGCATTGCTCACGTGAGATAGACAGAATACATTGCGCCAATAGTATCTTCAACTCAGAGTATTATGTTACATTTATTGGGAATTGGAGACACAGAACGGCCCATGCGGTTGGGCTGGACAATTTACATGCGATTAGTCAGCGGCTGCCCGATTCAACAAAAGAGTTTGGACCTGCCTTCCGATACTAATGGAGGTACGATTGCCAAGAGAATGATAATACCATAGATTATATTTAATGATGCCCGACTGACAACAAAATATCTACGTTGATTATTTATGCAGATGCAACAGTATGTTAGTGTGATATGTAGGATTTGCGGATATACGTCTTCCATGTGGTTGCAGTAATACGAGTGTATACGCTTCGCCAGGTATCCACTTTTGTTAAGAGAAAAAAAAAACTAAGAGATAAACTATAGAGGTGTATAAAATTGAAATAAAAGGAAGAAAACGAGGAAGTGCAGAGAGAAGTATGTATTGCCGACGAGCCGGAAGTATAACACGCGAGGGACATGGGGGAACCAGGCGCTCGGTGTCGCTGTAATTAATTAACGAGGGCGTGGGGAACAATGAAAGCGAACGGTAACGGCCGGGATTTCTCGTACACACGGCGTAACAACATGCGCACGGGCGCGTGTACGAGGGAGCCCGCGATATCGAATGTTACTAATGATTCGCGTGGTTCGCGAGATAATTCGTAATATCTCTAGCGCATAGGTAGAAGAAGTAAGCGGACTCTAGGGAATTCTCCGGGCTTCCTTTTCTCTCGCCTATGTCTTACTCAGTTTCGTTTTTTTTCTCTTTCATTTTACCTTTTTATTTGCCGGCAGGGGCCGTTGCACACAGTGGGCTAAAAATTCTCACTAGTGGCTCCAGGAGTCGAGGCAAAGCGCAGCAGAGCTCGAGTGGCTCCGACTAATTAGTCGACAGGGCTCGAGGCATTCGAGTGTTCACGCCTCGGGATCCCGTTAAAGATGTCCTCTCTTCT
The DNA here is from genome assembly GCA_963970395.1 of Ephialtes manifestator. Classification (NCBI taxonomy): domain Eukaryota; kingdom Metazoa; phylum Arthropoda; class Insecta; order Hymenoptera; family Ichneumonidae; genus Ephialtes; species Ephialtes manifestator. Next base: position 6,499,477 of record OZ019976.1, read on the forward strand.
CTAGAGTCGGGTTTTCGCTCGGTTCTTCTTTCTTTCTCCGAAAGGTATCCAGTTTGCCGTGTCTTTCGTCGCGCTACACATTTTTCTTTGTCATTCCATACCATACCGTACACACCGAGCGAACGCTCAGCAGTTCATTCTTTACAGAATCGATTGCCTTAGCTTTGAACTCGAGGAAACTACCCTCCCGAGTACACACAACTGTTTAGTGGGTATTTCGTATACTGGTGTACTATGTTAGTCGGCTGCTGCTGTTACCGCTTTCGCCTGTTACCGTCGATAAAGCGCACGGGATCACAATAGCCGGTTTACCTTACAGTTGTACATATACTACAGGGTCTATAGTTGAGCGTGCTCGGGGAAGCGGTTGGCTTGTGGTTAGGGGATTTCCTTGCACCTGATCTCTGTCTCTCTCTTTGCTTACCGTGCAGATACGTGTAAGACCTTTGGTACAGGGTCTCCAGACTTTATCGTTTCACGAACCTTCGTTGTATCCCGCAAAGTCCATGCAGTATGTATTTTATGGTTTTAAGATAAATAATGCTTTAGCATACAGTGAACGTAGTTTTCAGAGAACCTGACTGCATTGAACTCTAACGTAGCAGCAGAACACTGAAGCGATGACTATTAAATAACTCCACCAAATATGTTTTTCGCTATTTTTTACAAAAAAATATTGGACATAGGTATACATTTTCAAATAAAGTCTTAACTTAATCGAGATATGCGTACTTTGAGATATATATATCCTTGAAAATCATTATCATTAAACGCAGTAACGACGTTGATTTTGAATAATATTACTTTCAAAAACATTTGGATAATATGGTTTTTAAAAAGTTGTTAACTTTAATTCCGGAAAAGGTCGTTTTTTAAGTCTTATAAATGAATACACCCAATTTTCGACTGTATAGATACTATTACTGTGAGAACTATTTGTGACATTTCTTTTGCAAAATGATTAAAAATTCATGATTTTTTTTTAGATGTTTTCATAGAAAAGTTATATTCTAGAGATATGGAATATATATTTATGTCCCGTTTGTATTCTATATATCTATGCTGATGCAGTTAGTTACTGTGATGAAGATGAGGTATGATGAAAATGTTCAATTTTTCGCTATTGATAAATCGCATAACGAAAATGTTAATGCTGACAATTGTTAGTATGTTTTAAACGATAAGCAAATCTGTAAATCAGTATTTAGTAGATTTGCTGTTTTACTTAGACAAGAAAATATCAAAACCCCTGTTTTTTGAAGTCGTGATTCTTCAATATTGACTCATTAATGTCCTATTTTCTGAAATTATTTTATGCAAACATCTAATTTTCTACGCAGTACCGTTTTCGAAATGTCAACCACTTATAAAAAGATCTGGCGTATATATTTAAAAATATATTAATCGTCTTCGGACTATGTTTTCTGCCTAATTTAAATTTTTTGCGGCTTGAAGTCGGCTTAGACCATGAAATATATAAAAAGGAATGCCCTGACTCACTGATTGACTCATTAACGTCCAGCGTAAAACACTAAAACCAAAAAAATAAAATTGAAAGGGCATATTTTTTCCATGAGATAAACATCCGTTAAGAGGGGATTTTTCGAATGTTAAGGTTGTTGAAATTCGTCTTAAATGGGTAAAAATTACTCCTAAGAGAGATTAAGATTTCTCGATACCTGTTAGGTTCGATGCGATATTGACTCGGTTTTATGCTTACATGGGTTACCTATACAAATGGTTAAAAACATAATTTAGGATTTTGCTCTAAGCAAACCCTAAAGAGGTGAATCGATTTTCGGACGTGAACTATATCAGCCGTTGCATCTTCTGTGTATGTAAAGTTCAATACAGGTGCTTTCAAATTCGTTATAAGATCTTTCACACTTAGATGTGTACACAGGGGCTAAAAGTAAGGAAGTGTCTATTTGGACCACACCACATAATTACGGTATATCTTGACCCAACACAAGGTATAATTACATTCTTCGAAAAATTATATCGTGCACGGAATAGGTCCCTACGGCAAACGGTATTGGAATTTAAGCTAAATTAGACCATGCCATGATACCGTACACGGTTTTAGAGACACTCAAAAAATGTACGGATGTTCTGGAGGAGGTAACTATGAGATGCCGTATACGGTTTTGCCGCACCTTCTAAAAAATTGTCCTGCTAAAAAATTGACTCACGGTCTCGACGAGATGACCGTAATGCCGTGCACGGTTTCGCAGCTTGTATATATTTCAAAACGAATGAAGTCAAAGTTGCCATAGGTTTAAGCGAGTGTCGTTTCGTTCATGTAGAAAATAAAATCTTGAAAAACATTATTATGGAACAAAAACTGTTTTATCTATAGACTACGATAAATCTGCTGTGGATGAGCAGACAGCCGTAACACCAGCAACCTGAGAGTATTCGATGATCATATTCATCTACTTTTTCCATTTATAAATTATTCTGTTGATAATCGCGTTCATTCAAATTATAAAAGTAATAGGCTAATTACACGCGCTGGCGCGTGTGCTTGAAAGGCTTTTGCGCTGCTGCGCTCTTACAAAGCTTTAAAAGGTTACGGGGGCTGCAGCGCCCGTCCTCTTATGTCAAATTTGACACCAAACTGAACTTGTTTACCACGGACTTTCCTAGCAACCAATCACAGGACGAATAAAACGATGACAATGCTTTCCTTTACTCATGAACTTTTTAAAGGAGGAATTAAGCGGACTCGGGCACTTAAGCGCCTCAGTCTCTTTCTATAAGTTTTAATATTTGACATAAACAAAACAATGAATGCATGATTTTGGTCCCGATCGCAGTGTGACTGCCTGACGACACCGCCGACCAATCACAGCACGAATAAACCGACAACAATTAAATCTCGCACTTTCGATACTAAAACTCGAAAGTCGATATATCTCGCCACCAACTTTTTAAGAGAGGATAAGCGGACTCGGGCGCTTCAGCGTACAGAAATGTACTCTTTCTGTACTTTTGACATTTGACATAAACACAACAATGAATGCATGATTTTTTTGGTCCCGATCGCAGTGTGACTGCCTGACGACACCGCCGACCAATCACAGCACGAATAAACCGACAACAATTAAATCTCGCACTTTCGATACTAAAACTCGAAAGTCGATATATCTCGCCACCAACTTTTTAAGAGAAGATTACGGAATATTAAAGGAGTTCTGCCGCTACGCCGAAGTCATGGACCCTAGAGACTAAATGTAAAAATTATGACCTCAGAATATTATAATAATTAGTTGCGCGAATAATTAAGATTTTTCACGACCTAATTTAATTATATGAAGCTAATTTTTGTTATAAAATTGTAATTTTTAATGTTAGCTTGACTTCATTCAAGTTATGATTATCACGAGCTCGGGAAGATGGTCGGACACGTGACAACGTTGTAACGTGAATCGTAGGTCGCGGCCATTTGCAGTGATGTGCAAACTCTCGTGCGACGTTCATGTGAGGTTATGTCCGTTGTGTACAAGGTTATAGTTTGGTGTTTCGGGAAAAATGAGTGCTGTGAATAATTTAAACTATAATGTAAGAGCCGAGAATAGAAAAGGGAAGGGCAGATTTATTAATTGCAGATTTATATTTCAATTTACACGATTAAAAAATAAATAATCAAGAAGAAAATATAATTGTTTAATTATTGAGATTATAATTCGCGAATATGATTTTTTTATAGCTATCGAGTAAGGACTGTACGTCAGGCTGGATTTTTTTTCCCTTCCTTTGTTTGTAACTAAATGACATTATCGAATTGCAAGTATCCATTATGTTTTATATGAAAAAAGTTTTGTAAATAAAACTGATAAATTCTCAGTATAGGTTTTTCACTTTTTTTACACCTAATTATTGAATAATAATAGATATTCCAATAGATTCATTGCAGAAAGTTGCATGTGATTATAAAATTTGTCTTAGCATTGCTGCTAACTACAATTTCGTCAGAGAGCATTCGAATGGTTCTACTTTATTATTATTCGAAAATTATGATTAACTCTATAAAACGTGGGATATCAGCATTTTTGAAGGTGCATTACCGATAATTCTTCCTAGAACAAATAGTTCTTTTGTTGCTTCTAAAAGTAACGCACCGTTATTTAAACCGACAATTTTCCTGAATCGATTTTTATCCAGATATCGCGCATTGTTTAGAGTTAGTTATTAGATCAACGGAAAATTCAAAGTATGAGTCAGGAGGTTTCAATAGTTACTTATCAGTAGTGGAGGATAATTTGTGTTACACAATTTGTCCTTACGTAATGACTTTTAATAACCCTATTTTCTCCTGATCATTATAATAAGGTACTATCGCGCGTTTTTGTAATGAGATTCAATGCTTTATTTGATAAAGGCTAAAAGAATTTTAACAACGATTTGTCAGAGAATAAATAATATGTACTCATTAATATTCATAAACACAAACATAATTTTTCTAATTAATAAATATTAATTGTAATAATTAATCTCTGACCGACCTTCAGCATATACGCTGTTCATAAATATAATTTGGTACATACAAATCTACCGCGCAAATCAGCTGTTAGCTATAGGCTTCTAACATGAAGCGCTGTTGCCAAACGTACACGCCATCTTTCTAGATTACAAACAGCCTCATCTCCGCGTATAATTAACTCCGTTAAATGTAATTATTTCTTCAAATATGCGGGTAAACCTAAGTTTTTTTTTATTAGACGCGATCCGTAATATCTAGGGAACACGTAACGCTTTTCATACTTCCGCTATCTTTGATCTAAATATCAAAATTTTTAACTGAAACATGAGATTTTCTGAAATACGGAAGTTTCTGTCATAAGAGCCTATGGAAAAATATCATTTTTTTAAATTTAATTATTCTTCGAAGTGACCGGTAAGGAACCTTGGATTATTTTTAACATTAAGCTAAATACTTAAAGAATAATATATAAAAAAATCATGTGCGAGTCTTTGCATTGCGTTTGCGGCAGAACTACCTTAAGGGGATGCTGGAGTAGATTTTATTACCAACTTTGGTCGGTAAAAACTGGCTTTTTCGTAGTTCTGATTATTCTTCGTTAATACGCTACACACATGCTTCAAATTGTACACGGTTGTAATATCAACATAAACGAGTGGACGTACATTCGAATATTTGGTGAAAACCTACAATAAATGAAAAAAATCGTATATTACTAAACCTCCCGAAATCAAAATGGCCGCCAGGGTTTGACAGCATCGCCTGTTTGTTAAGATATAAATGATTCTGGAACTCACATACGTTAAATCGAAATGTACGTCCATTCTTTAGCGTTCTCTGAATATTCTACGAGCGTCGAAAAGTTAATTACACAAAAGGAATCCACGCAAAACCCAGACTACGTTTACGTAGTCTGTTCGCGATCAGAGTGGGTCAAGAAGAGCGCAAATGAAGTTTCCCGATTCGAACACAAGTGGCGCCGATGTAGTCTGTTTTCTTTTGACAAAAGCTCCGAGTCTTTGCAACGTGACCGTAGTATACACTATACATAGATCTGGCTTGTGTATTTGACATTCTGATGATTTTCGAATATTCAGAAATCATCACAGAATTGACGTCCGGTCTGATTTTACACATCTAATTTCCAGAAACTACTAAATCTTACGGCAAAGGTCAGCTGACATATCGTGTGCGGCCATATTGCTTTTCGGGAGATTCAGTATCTTTTGCCAAAAGTAAACAGACAACGTCGGCGCCACCTGTGTCCTGATCGAAAAAATTACCGACCAAAGTCGGCAAAAAAATCTACTCCAGCATCCCCTTAATCATAATAATGGTGGCTTAGAATATAACATTTTCCTTAAATTTTCTTCTTCATCCTTGTAGATCGATTCGCTCGCACAATGAGCAAAACCACACTTGTTCCTTCATAGTGTGCGAAGATGATACGCAATCGTCATGCCACCGAAGTAAACAGCCTGCGCATAGCAGTGATGTAGCGTGTCATTTTTTAGTGCTCTTTGGGCAGGTGTAGCCACTCAGTGTCTTGTTCGCGCTGATAATGCTGAAATCATCGAACGCCCCACTGTAGAAATAATTACGCAGTATTTGGATGCTGGCCTCGTGTGTTCCAAATGAGTCTCTCACTTTCAAACGATTGAGACGCAAATCCGTGTTTTTTATTCGGCATGTTCCGTTCAAGGCCCTCGAAGCAGTATCATCAGAGATCTCTAGCCACTGGAATATCTTTTGTACACAGAGAGAATTTTCTAGTAATCACAATTCAAAAAGTTTGACGATGTTTCCCATACAGCATAGTAAATTCGGTTCATTCGACCAGTCTTAAGACAGAATTTTTCGTGTCTAATATACAGTATGGCAAACGGTGCCAGTTGTGTTCACGAGTCACTTATCAACGTTATATACTGCTGATTAAACCCAGCATAGTGAAGATTGCTAGGCCGCTTACGTACTTTCTTCTGCATCGTATACCAGTTTATCTCGGGAATTCGTGCAGCTAAAATGATACTCAAATTAATAGAAAGTAAAGGTATGTAAAGGTAGGATAGGGATAGATTACAAAAATGTAGCATAAAAAAATACACGTTGTTTTATTCAATTATTAAACATTTATTTATTTTTCTTAAAATGAAATGATATTTTTCAAGTAAAAACGCCATCACCATTTTTCGTCCTGTTTTCGGACGTCACTAAAGAGCAGGTTATGTCACGTTACAAACAGTCCAGGTTACGCACCGATTTACAACGACGACGACATGTGACGATTTTCTTATAGTATAGACGAAGAATATATAGATAATATATCTTTAAAAACGACGTGCACTTGCTTTTTCGTTTTCACAATTCCTTGTTCGTTGCACTACACTATCGAGAAAAATGGGCGTCTAACGCCGCTGACGATGTAAACACACTCAGCCACCGCCAAACGTATAGCGGTCACCGCACATCTTTCGTGTATAACTAATAAACTGTTTAGAACTTTAGCCTGTGATTGGGAATTCGTATTTCTTTCGAAACCGATTCCGTAACTATAGATTTTATTAATAAATTGAGAGATGAACTTCTTCATATTACGAATCGTAATCACTGTCTGTTGGACGTCACGACCATTGTCAAGCTTTAAGATGTCTTCGAGGCACTTTTGCGTATACATCCTTACAAACTTTGGATTATTTACAGTACGGTTTAAAAACCGAAACATAGTAACTATTCTTGTACGGCGTGCAGTACACAGTAAAACACGATACAGTTCTCGATAGGAAAATATAGAAATAGATGCCAGAGGCGCTGAATAAACCAAATTTACTATACTAAATCGGGTAATGATTACCAGACTCTTCTCTCCGTGTACTTGCAATTGAACTGGCATATCCTCGAGTTTCGCAGGTGTTCATTTTCGAGAACGACCTCTGCGAACCGGTGTAGACGTAACGTTTACAGAAACACGGCTGTCGGTTGAAGGTCCTGGATCGAGTTTGGTGTCGCTTTTGAATCGGCGAAGGCCAATGACGTTGATGGTTTTTGATCCACGGGGACACCCTCTGCGAACCACGTTTTGTGGCATAAAGATTTTCGTGAAGTCATATTCTGGGGCTTCCGTAACTGCGTCTTCGGTACCGTAAACGTTACCATTTAGATCTCCTGAAGACATCTCTACCAGTGAAAATAACAGAGCATTTCATATCGTCAACGTTTCTGGGTGTGCAGGTATAACGGAGTCAATCAATTAGTCCATTTGGCTCTCATTGAGCGGTTCGCCAAAAATGAGATCCTTAAATGAATAATTGCTTAACGGATTCGTCGACGCTTCATGCGGGATTTCAACTTCAAACTATTTCTAATTTTTATATTACGTCACGGTTATCCCGTCGAGACTATGTACATTTTTTCGAAGGATACCGTACTGCAAAACCAAGCTTGATATAACAGCGCGTAAATATAGAATTAACGGTAGATAAAAAATCCCATTCTTTGCTATAACTATAACTTATAAATTATCTATAACTATAAATTTTTTCTGATATCTCATTGAATAGATATAATTTTGAATATGCTAATAACTTTTTTTTATTACTCAATGTCAAAGTTCCAGGTTACGTCAACATCGTTGATTTTTTTTCCGTTTATAAACGTATCATAGTTTTCATGGGAATATATACGTATTACATTACTTAATATGTTCTCTGACCGAATATTCTTATGACATCTAAGGGTTGAATTTATAGACTCAAGTTTGAACTTGAGTTTGAAATTAAATATTAAGAAATAACATGTGAAATTCGATTTGAAACGCGAACTTGAGCCGAACCCAGGACCATAAATTTAATTCTAAGTAATAAAGCAATCTCGTTATGTTCCGTTGTGTCATCTGTGCCCATTTTCTTCAATAAATTTACGAAATAGTAGTTGGCCTCTTTAACGGAGTCCACGAGCGCGTGTACATACCTACTGTAAGGCCATTATTTTCTCACGAGCCACTGTTGGAGTTTGAATCAGGTTGCATGAGAAAGATAAACGGCAAGGATGAACATGGAACCCGAAGGTGTGCATATCATGAGGTGCATTAACTGCTGGTACTAAACGTTGAATAAGAATACAGAATTTATTTTAACTCTGTCCTGTATCATACGTCTATCCTGTGGCTCTAGACCGCGGTTTTCTCCATTATATCTTGGCCCTAAAGTCAATTGTAAGATAGGGCAAATTTAACGTAAGATGAATAATGTGAGGAAGAAATTTAAAAAAAAAATAAGCGCTAGGCTACTGTAGGAAGAACACCGGGCCAGCAATTTTGTCATCGGAATTTGAAATGTTTTCATGAATAAAAATTGTCCCTGTGGTGAGAGTTGAAGATAGATATGACGTTCGTGGTTCGTGCTCATGCACCGATGTAGTTGGCACGGTTAGATGGTGAATGAAAAAAAAAGGAAAAAGAAAATACGTCAGAGCGATACCATGCAAACCATATGCACGCTGTCGAAGCATTGATCATGGTAGTGAATAACTCGCCCTCAGGTTTCTAGTTTTCCGGCGCATAACACAGTCACCCACGGGCTCACGGTTTATTCGATATGTGCTTTATGCATGATGTATGTGCTGGAATTTCTAATGTTTTTGCAGGTCGGGACATGTGATTTTCAGCTGCTATCCGGACCATCCACACTTTCTGGCGTAGGATCGTTGGGAACCTTTCGCGGATATTCTCACATGGTTGTAATTGTGACGTCAACGAGAGAATTCATTAGCGCCTGAGCAGCTTCGCAGCATTGCAGTATATTTCAAGGTCTATCGAAGGATAAGAGAATTGTATAATACTGTACAAAGTTGGAGTGTTGCAGGTAAACCATCCCGCTCGCTTCCATTCCCTTGGTTGCCTACGTCGCTCCCCGGTGGTATAACGAATTCTCAACATATCATAAGTGAAGTAAAACGTGATGTGTGGCTTTCCTCGACGAGCCAACGAGTGGAAAAGTTCATTCGGGGCACTAAGAGACACCCGGAAAGTAAGCCTGCCGCTGGTGCAGCCCCTCGTTAAAATTAATTGACCGCGGTGACATCGACTTTTACTTGTCTTGTACAGCGAGCTTTTGCAAATCCTAATACCGCAGCGACATTAATCCGATGCAGCTTGTAGCTATGTACTTGAAATAGGGTTAGTGGTCAGAGTATAGTATACGAAAAACACCAAACAGAAAACGTGAAATGCAGGAAATACGGTAGCGGAAAATAAAGGTGAAGATAGAGCGGATTTACTTCGGTCAATGATCTCGAACTTTGTAACAAAGCAAATAAAGGAGTAACCCTACGTTTTTTACATCCATTTCCGAGTCTCTGTCTTTTTCTTCAGTTTAATGTCGCTCAACCGCGTAATTTTTCGATTAATTTTCCATTACTATTAAAGGAACGCCATTATTTCGATACTTTCCATGACGGATCCACGAGAATCCATTGGTGACCCTTGAAACAACTTTGCACAGCCCTTCACTCTGACAATGCGCAAGGGTTCTTCGACCCTCGGGCAGCCTTCTCTCCTTATTTTTAGTACAGGGCTCTCTTCAACTTACTTTTCCTTCGTTTCTTTGAATCCGATGTGTCTCCGAGGTTGCGTACTACATTCCATAGTTTTCCGGCACAGAGTTGTAGAGCTCCGGAACACAGCAAATCCGTTGCAAACTTAAATGTGTTTTGTTTCGAAGTCTTGGCCGGATCTACACCCACCCGAATAGGGACATTCTTGTGGCATGCGAGGGCAGTGTGCACGTTAAGGCGAACTCTCGCGGGCCGTTAGGTTCTCGAAACGTTCTTGGGGGCTGCCTTCTACGACAAGATGATGTGGGAGACTGTGAAGGCGCCCCAAGCCCATGAACGAGGAACCAATTTCCGATTAGCTTTCGATGCTCGGTTTATTCCAGTCACGGGCATCTTAAATATGTATACATATAGGGTCGAAACAGAGACGCGAAACATACGCTAATAATGCAACAGTCGATTTCGCGATAGGTCACATCCTCGTTCTTGAGATTACTTCTGGCGCTTATATGACCGCATCTTATGAATAAGACAGGCGTAAACAATGAAATATGCACGAATCTGGCGGTAGAGCGTTACGCGCAGGAATCGTGCTGCCTTCGATATTGCCGTTAAGGCTATATTCGCAAGTGGTGTGGTTGAAGATGTTCGAAAACGACGAGAAAACGTATCCCTCGAGGGCTTCGTAAAAAATTTACTTATCCATAAGGATAAAAGCGGGTATCATCAAAGAAGCGCGATATGAGACAGAAATTTTACGTGCATTATCCAGTTTAACTAGAACGTAAAAAAATCTGATGTCGCACGGATGAATCGCTCTTCCATTTGGCTTTCCTTCTCTCTCTCTCTCCCTCTTTGTCTATTTTGAGCCTGCAAAGTCCCAATAGACTTTGGTTTTACGCCTCTTTCTATTTTCCTCCATAAAACCAGTTTTATAACGGTGCACGGGGCTTTCCACGTGACTGATCCGGGAAAACGAAGTTGGGTACAGAGGCGCAACGAGAACTGCGCTCGGTATGGAGGAGATTCTGTAGTAACTTCGTACTGCTTCGGAGACCAACACCGTACGTGCCCTCGCGGCACCTTCTGAACAGCAAACAGCGTTACTGCTGCCACACTGAACATCCACCCGCGCTTTTTCTCGCCTGCCCCCACACGTATTTACGTCGAAAACTTCTTTGGCAACATCGCACTCGCAGATTCGTTCTTCACTCTCTTTCTCTCGTATTTTCCCTTTTCCTTGGTCGTTCTTTCCATTTGCTTTCCTCTACTATATTTATCCCGGTTTGTCTTGAAATCGTGGGTACCTTTTTCACTTCGGATATATTCTCTCGTGTACCAGCGCATTTCTTCCTAACGTTTGCCCCCGTCCTATGCTTTGGCTACTCTATACGTACTCTCATAATTTTCTTGAGAACTCGTGGTTCGGTCAGACCGAGCACGTACCTTTACTACTGCTGTGAGTCTCACATCATTATTCATTCAGTGGTACAAGCCAGGAATACAAGGTCCTTCTATAATCGAGCTTCGCGGCTTTCATTCACTTGAAAATCAGTGGAAGTGGAGGGTAAACTCGGCAACCAGGATGAGGATAGAAACGGTAAAGAAAATTAATCTTCTACGATGCGTGATACCGTTAACGAAATTAATCAGAGAGAGAATTTGATACTGGCGAGCTTTGTGTAGCACAGGTGCGCTCTCGGTACTTTACGGAGCAAGGCAGTGACTCACGAGCGAGCCACTCGCTCGCCTGTCTGTTTCCACTTCCACGAAATATATATTATATTCTGAAGGCTGCACTGAGAGTTTCTCGAGAATATGTCTGACACGGTTTGCTCATAAGTTTTCAGCAGTAGGAGCTCTGCTAGAGCCGCCAGAGCACCGAGCCCGTAGACTGTGGAAATCATGCGAGCGCAGCCGGCACGTATATACGTTTATACTGCTTTCATGAATCTTGCAGCATGTACCGACTTTCTCAATAGAATACAAGCAGCTTTGCAACGCGTAGCATTTATATTCCAGATGGGAATAATTCATGACTAACATTGATATGATTAACAGAAATAATTGTAAAATATAATTTTAGCTACCCGAACTGATAAATTCTCATCTCACTTAAAAATATCATTTTTACAGGAATTGAATTCCGAAGGATCATTAGAATATTCTTGTAATGAAACTTTCTTGCTTCGTCATAGAGGAAGCTTTGTTTTCGTCAAACCATTTTTTTCGAAATTTTAATGTCAGAACACTCGGAATGGTAAAAAATGTCGAGAAAAGTGATTTAGAAAAAATGTGTGTGTGTGTGTGTGTCCGTGCGGGTATGTGCAGATTTCCTTGTAAGCACGATAACTGTCGTAATTGTAGATGCATCTTCGTGAAATTTGACACGCAAGTGAGCTGTCATTAGTGATGCGGACGAGCGAGACGAGCGAGAAAAAGTCAAGATCAAGACTCAGTCTCGGCATTCAACAGCTCGATTGTCATTTCAATTCGAGATTATCAACATAGCAAGATTTTTCCCTCGTTCTCGTCTTGAATTTCGTTCGAAATCTCGTCTTGACATGATTTTTATGGTTTTCCTTTTTTTCCCTATTAACTTTTTCCCTTTCAATTTTTTAATGACTTCCGATGATATTAATGTTTCAGAAAATGGATAACGCTGAGAAGAATAGGGTAAATTGTGAAATTATTTATATCAAATATCTGGTGCTGTTATTGTAGCCTTGAATCAATGACATTATGAAATCATTGGAGTACATCCACCGCTAAATTAAAGGTGCAGCTTACGTTTTTTGTTGAATATTAAAGAGTCTTTTTTCACTTCGTAGAACTACGCTAACGTTCTGAGGTTTTAGGATGACGGTTTCCTAATGATAAACGTTTAGATCGGTTTTTAGGTAGACCTCATCATGTACAGGACGTTTGAGATCTAAGTCAGTTTTCAAGGACGATTCCATGCGTAGGTAGTCTACGATGATATTCAGAATCTCTGAACAATCCGAAGACATGCGTAGTCCTCGTGTAATTCGAGACTCAGATCCATTTTCACGCAGTTGTCGTATTCAAACTCGACCTGAACCTTGGAATCTATGGAGATGACTAAATACGTGTCAGAACGTCGTTCTGATACGTATTTAATTTCATTGGCGAAGATTTCTGTGATTCTACGAAACTTTTTCGCTCGGTGTAGTCCTTTTACATCAGACTTTTACAATTTCATTTTGGTGATCGGTGGCAGAGTCTAACGAAGCATATCCTATCGTATCGTGCGATACTGTCGTATTCAGATATATAACATAGCCTCTATTTTTTGGACAGTTTATATGTCATAAGTTTCAAGATCACGCTCGATCTCGTTTGTTATTTGAGGCAAGATCGAGCGAGGCTATGATTTTTTTTCATACCGCAAGCTCGAGACAAGAACTTCAGACAAATGACAAACGCAAGAAAAAACGAGCGAGATTCGAGATAGTCTCGTCTCGAGCCGCATCACTAGCTGTCATAAACCAACGTTTGGGATTGTAGTTGACGTAAATCGGCAGGAAAATTCAAATTTTACAGCATTTTGGCAGCATTATTACATATGGTGGTTCTACTTTTATTACAATTTCAATTTTTTTTAAATGTTTGCAAAGATCTTAACTCCTGTAAATTCTGAGATATCTAAATTTTGTCAAAGAAACTATCGATATGTCGATAAATTTTGATTTTAGTAAAAAAAAAGAAAAAAACGCCATCGCGAAAAAAATGTCTAAATTTTTCACAGATTTATCTTAAATTTGGTTCACATATGGACTATCATCGAAAATCATTTGAGTACAAATTTAACGCAAATCTGTCTGGCCGTTCAAATTTTATGGCGTTTGGAATTTTTCGAAAAATATCATTCTCCTGCTAGCTCCTGCAAATTATGAGATTCCGGGTTCTAATTTAGTCCATATATGGACTACCATGGTACAAGGTTTTAGTACAAATTTGAGAAAAATCGGTTACACGGTTAAAATTCTTCGACATTTTGAATTTTTAGAAAAATGTCTAAAGCATCAAGAAGCCTGCAAAGTAGAACTTCGAAAACTGCTTCCTCATTATTTTTCGGTTTTCACAAAGCTTCGTCTATGAGGAAGCCAAAATCGATTAATATACTTCCTCATAGAGGTAGCTTTGTAAAAAGCGAACAATAATGAGGAAGCAATTTGCGAAGTTTTACTTTGCAGGCTTGTTTGTTTTATTACATGAATTTTAATATTTTCCCGTGTCATGAAGGAAAATTCCGTTTTTTTTAAAAGCGTTATCAATTATTTTATAGTACCAATTTCAAGCTCCATTGAATAATTTGTTCTTTACGGGGATATAAAAAAGATTCCAGGGCGAGCATCATAACTTTTCTGCTGTGTAATACGTTTTTCTATCTTCGTTTTCCTATTTTTCTTTTCGTTGTAAAAGTAAGCGCTTTTATTTTGAGATACATTCCAGTAGCTTATTTTCGCGCACTTTGAAACGTAGTTAGCTTTGCAGCGTTTACCATCTCCACTTTCCGTGTCCCCGGTGCTTTCTGCCTGTATTGGCTCTGCACCAAACAGAGTTCAACGCAACGGAAATTGAATTATGCTCGATGCATGCGATCATTAGCGAATCTAATCACAGGTAGTTTCGGCGTGGCGACCGAGCGAGGGTTCAGACAGAGGCCCGGAGTCTCGCTGGCGGCTGCGGTTCCAAGTGCTCGACGTACTCCACCGTTATGGTCCGCCTGAAGCTCTCGATGAGGCTTCCACAGTCAGTCAGATTCTATCGATTACCATCCTGTATACGTGTCCAACTTGCTGACGTAGATGCAAGTGTGTGCCTTGTGTTAGACAATTAGTAATGCCCTCCGACATGCTTAGCACGCACACATCACGCGCATAGATATATAAACGTATTTAGCATATAGAATAGGCACTTGAATAAACTCTCTCTATCCTATAGTTTCGTTTTCATCCACTTCATCCACTATTGCAGGTACTGGTCATCGCTCGAATAATTGAACGAAGTCACCACGAGCGTATGCTAATTGTTCATGAACGAGCGCCTTGCCCGGTCATCCGGTGTGCATCCGTCCGGTCGTTTCTCATGCATTTTGAGCAAGTACGTCCTCCTCTTCAACTCGTGTCAGTAAATGGTTCGCGACTACTCGGTAAAGTGCAAAGGGAGAAGGCCGAGTGTAAAAGAGAACTGGAAAAGGGTAGTATGTAACTAGGAACGGACGTGTGGTCGAAAGGATCGATAGACAATGAAGTCTGGTCACAAATGAGAGGTAGACCAGGGTAGAGCATTTGTCTTTTCGAATGGAAGGGTGCATCGTCGAGAAAATGGAAAAGCTAAAGGGACACTTGATTGAAGTGGGGGATCTACTTCTTCCTCCTTCTAATTCGTTTCCTTCGTCCTTGGTCGACAGTTACCCTTCGTTTTCTTTTCTACTTCAACTATATCGATGCCGTAACCTATAGCTATAGTGTCGTAAGAACTGTAACGTTTTTTCTGTCCATCCTTAACCGAACGTGACCGTTCCTGGGCACGTGAAGAGCGCTTCTACTTCTTCGTCGTCTTCGTCATCCTGTTGTTTTTTTTTGCAAGTTTTTATTCGCAATCCTTCATTGTCCCATTTTCCTCTTCACATTACTGCATGAACTCTGACGCAGCCACGGTAGCTCTTGTTAGGATAACGTAACGGTAAGACGAGACAGGCTCCCAACTTCCTCCTTCCCTGTGTGAGTTTGGTCTTAAGCCTTTGTCTATATATTCTTCGCTCTTGTATTCTATCTTCTTCTTCATATTGCACCCTTTGCTCTTCCGTATACCAGGTGACTCAGAAGCGAAGCGAAGATATATTTCTTCCAGAGTAAATAGAAATATTGACACAATGCATTTCTTTACAACTATGATTACTCCAGGGATGACTACTATCGAAATGAAGGCCCATTTAGATATTTATAAAATTAATTATAAGGACTAATTATATTCTAGTAAGTATCATTTTTATGCTTTCTTTTTATTATTATAGTACCATAAATGATCAAATTTCGTAGACATTATGATTCATAATTTGACTTACATATATTCACTTGATAGTTGATGTGGCTATAATCTGAATGAATCAACTATCTGTTTTGATGGTATTAATTTATTTTTATGTCGTTACGTGTAGTAATGAGAAATAAAAATAAAATAATTACTTAAAATAATGATGCTCTGTTTTTAAATGCCCTGTAGAAATACTCCAAAGCCTATTGCTTTACCGGAAAGTTCAATGAAGCAAAGCAGCAACTCATTGCTACGCTTCATGACCATGGAGTAATCAATTTACCCATCGTGAGATGGGGCGCGTTTACCATCGAAGTTTCACGCCCTTAAGCTCTCAGCGTAGCTCTCTCATGGCATGTTCTCTTTTTGCTCGCTTCTCTTATTCCTGCCTCCGCACTTAAAGCTCTCAACGCAATGTACATTGCCTCGGGCGATTTCGTGCGAAATTCCGTCTTTCATCGCCCTCTGTACAATCGTATGAGCCTCACTCCCGAAGATTCTGTACTTACGAAATTATATCGTACCGATCATCTCGTCGCGAATATAATAACGTACATTGGGGGAACTGAGCGAGCGATTTTGTTCATCGGAAGACGAGACAGTCTTCCTTACTAAAATACGTAGTGATACCGTCGAGACGAGACGAGACGAGAATTCGCTATTTCTCGTCTCGTCTCGACAAGTTCAAGTTCTCGTCTCGTCTCGAACCGACGAGATCAAGTTCTCGTCTCGTCTCGAAGACAATGGCGAAATATATTTCTCGTCTCGTTTCTCAGAAATCTCGAGAATCTCGACAAATTCTCGAGAATCTCGACAAATTCTCGAGAATCTCGACAAATTCTCGAGAATCTCGACAAATTCTCGAGAATCTCGACAAATTCTCGAGAATCTCGACAAATTCTCGAGAATCTCGAGAAACGCGAGAATCTCGAACATTTTTCGAGAGTCTCGAGTATCTCGAACATTTTTCGAGATTTTCGAGAATCTCAAACAATTCTCGAGATAAGACGAGTAATTTTTATTTCTTGTCTCGTTTTGTGAAAATAACGCTTGGTTCGTTGCAGTGTCGTAACGAGGATTGGGGGAGGGGGGGCGGACTGCTTTCGATGGGAGACGAGCCCTCGGGCCCACCCACTCACTACGTCACTGGTCCGTTGGCTACTATTGCAAAAAATATATTTTCCACGTTTCCACGTTTGAGGATATCTGCCGAGAGCAATACTGCGCAAATTGTATCGTTCAAACGGTATCACAGCTGAAAGCTGCTTCACAGGACAGCGTTGATGGTTCGTTTAATTTATATGCGCTCTACGAATCGTCTCCGCAGATTGATCACGAGACTAGTTGCAATGAATGGACACTCGAGTTCGACAGATATTGCAGAGTCAAACGAGCAAGCAGAGATGAGAATATTTTGCAGTGGTGGCGCAACAATGCAAACTCGTTCCCAAATGTGGTGCGAGACTTCTTGAGTACTCCGGCGACAAGTTTCCGTCCGAACGTCTCTTTTCCACCGCTGGATTAACCATCAGAAAGCACAGAAACCGGCTGAACAATCAATCTGCGCGAAGGCTTTTGTTCATTCACGGATGGGTAACGTGCAGCCCAAAGTCAGAAATTCAGAAGAATCTGAATCATCAATAAAAGTATGGAACCCCCTACGTTCCATATATAATCGTGGAAAAAATTAATTGTAATCGGTTTCCAACCCGACGATGAAATTATAACATTATTGAAATAAATAAAAAGTGTCATTATACGAGACTATTTTTATATATTATATCCTATAAAAACTGCAAAATTATGTTCAAACACATAAAATAATTTGAATTTGAATTTTGTAAGTTTCGCCGAAAGTCTCGTCGCATTCTCAACGAGGCGAGAAATATTTCTCGTCTCGACTCTTCGAGACGAGAATTTTTTTTTGGTCGAGACGAGAAATTTCTCGTTCTGGTCTCGTCTCGCCAAGAATTTCTCGTCTCGAACGGCACCACTAAAAATACGCTAAAACGGTGTTCCCATAGATATTAACTTATGTTGCGTTTCTCTTTATCGTGTTCTCCAACTCTCGGCCACAGTATTTTCATTATCCACGTCCTGGCATCGTCTGTCTATCTTCTGCTGCTAAGCAACACATGAAGAATGAAAATACGTTGTTTTGCTCGATGAACATAGCGTGAGAGTGCGGTCGACCGAGCGTGATACTTGAAAAACACACGAAGGCAAAATACGAAGTTGATAGTGGAGAGTAGAGTGCAGTTATAATAGCGTAGCGGGCGCTCCATATTTTAAACACAATTTTTTTTACAACGTTCATGTTTCTCCATCTCGCCATTGTTACGAATTGTGCTGGTTATAATTTAAATACTATAATACAAATAATAAATCGCAATTATTGTTACCAATGTATGATTGGATATAATTACATAATTACAAATTTAAAGTGTGTACTGGTGATGGCAGAGTTGACACCATAAACTCGTCATCGAAATTTAATATACAATTGTGGTATAAAATTCATGTATTTTGCAGTAAAGTTAAAGCGAATTATTAAAATTCAAGTACTTTTACTGACAAATTAAAGTAAATTATTGAATGTGCTGTACCATACATTAATTTTACATTACACTTGTAGACTAAATTTAGTATACTAGTTTATGAATAAAATCTTCCAGTAAAAGTACACTAAATTTCAAGTAGATTTTTTTTATATATATATTTTTCTCTCGGTGTATAAAAGAATGTGTAGACCTCAAACAATGTCATTTGGTCTGAGAAATAGTTAAAAAAGCGAGTTGTTTTTAATTCCCTGTACATAGTAAAGATATACAGAAGTAAGTTGGATCCCATGCGACTTAATAAATGTGTAACTGCATTGTGTAATATCAGGAAAACGAGGTACTATAACCGACAGATATGTAGTGAAGATTAAATGAATGGGGTAAGAGAGCCAACAATTATTAATCCACGGTTCGCAAGAGTCACGAGGGGATTTTCTTCGTTCGGTTTACGCGGTGAACCAAACGCTTTTCAAGTTGCGCTCGGGGCTCTGCAGCTTGTTTAATGTGTATGGAATATTGTGATGGAGTGCATGTGAGCGAACGAGGGTTTGAGAACGGGTAGAGGAGATCGTGGTCTTCCCCGAGGGAATGGAAAGCTACGTACTGCAGAAGCAGACTGCCACGTACGATCCTCACACACTATGAGCGTTGACGTGTGTACCTCCTCAGCTACAGAGATGTATGTGCATATGTGTGTGCACTTTCGAGCCACGTTTGGTGCGTGCTCAAATTAATTGCTCAGCTCTCGATTAGCGCGTGGGGGTGGTTATAGCGTAGATTAGCCGTACACGGTAGGCCTCCCCTTGTTCCCTTACCTCCTTCTCTCCACCTTCTGTCCATCGCCCTTCGTCTCGACGCTCTGTTCCCGCAGTACCTGCAATACCTTAGTTATAGTGTATGTCGTACTACGTGCGAGAGGAGTCGCCCTTAGTGAGCTATGTGTCCAAGCCGCTGCTTGCTCCTCCTGTGTACGCCGTGCACCAGGAGTAACACCTGACCGACGCCCTCGATGACCCCGAAGCTCTCGCAGGTTCGCGACCTAGCGCAATCCTCCCAGTTGCTAGGTACACCTTGTTATCGAGCCCGTACAGATATAACTTCACACTCTCGTAGCCAAGTCGTGCTTCTTCACGCTGAAACTTTGCTATCACAAGATGTTTGTTTTTGACACTTTAATATTAAGTTGCTTGGAATAGTCAAAAATTAGATTTTAGAAGGCTCTAGTTTTTTTTTTTTAATTTTATAAGGTAATTTCTATAAATTGATTTTTTTTACTATTCTTTCAATTTCGTCAACACACACAGTACAGATGAACCGTTTGTATTTCACACTTGGCCTTCACTGTTGAATGACATTAAAACTATGTTACGAAAAATCTCACAAGCATATCAATAATTTTGTTCCTGCAGTCGTATAGAGTAAACTATACATTTTTTTAAATATTGATTTCTGAGTTTTGTGTCGAATATTATTCTGTAAATATTGTACCCGATTGGAGAGATTTGCAAAGTTTTTACAACGTGTACAGTTCTGATATATTACAGTATTTCTGATGAATAGTTTTTACACTATCGACCTTGTACAATTTTTCTCAATATTCATGGCAAGGACGGAAAAGTGAAAAAACATCCGCTTACGCAAAATTAAATATCTTGGACACTATGTGGCCTAGAATGTTTCATGATACATAGAATTGAAGGTAATCGGTCAAGCTACCAAATGCTGCCATGCGTTGGGTAGTTTAGATAAGAAAGATTCGGCTTTTTACGAGGTAATCAAATGGGAAATACAAAAGAGATGGCACGTTGTGCCACCTCTACAAAAATTCCTACAAAGTTTTCCTTCCACAAAAATATAAATAAAAATTATATCAGCGAATTTTCCGAAATTATGACTTGTAATATCACAAGAGCTTTGAAATTATCGGATATTTCCTGACAGGTTCGTTGCAAACAAATGAACGAGTCAAGTTTTCCAGG
The DNA here is from genome assembly GCA_963970395.1 of Ephialtes manifestator. Taxonomy (NCBI): domain Eukaryota; kingdom Metazoa; phylum Arthropoda; class Insecta; order Hymenoptera; family Ichneumonidae; genus Ephialtes; species Ephialtes manifestator. The sequence continues at coordinate 6,520,116 of OZ019976.1, forward strand.
TTATTATACAGATTTTTCTGGAAAACTTGACGAGTTTATTTGTTTGCAGGGAACCTGGAGGGAAATATCAGATTAATTTCGAAGCTCGAGTGGTATTCGGGGGATTATTTTTTCTATTCAAATGGCGACAAATGGAATTGCACCATGAGACAAAAATTATCATTCTGAAAAGGAAATTTCATAATCAGAACAAAAACCTTTTAATTCATGTTTAAAGTATTGCAGTTAAATACACAATTGTTATAGACATTTGTATATTGATTCCAGACTGAAGTTTTCAATTTAATCGTATTAACAGGGACATTTCCCTTTACTTTTTCATCAATAGTTTGCAAGGATTCAACTCCAAACCTACTCATATCAAATAAAAATCCTTTGACTGCCACAACAAAATTCAATCTGTCAGTTTGACAGATGGTTGACGCGGTTAAATGATTTTTTGTTTTATATATATAACCAACATGCAAAATTATCAAAAAATTATCAGTATAATACCGTGTAGCTTGCCCCACGTGACGTCGAATGGTGCAATTCCATTGGTCGAAATTTGGATGGGAAAAATAATCAGAAAAAAAGATCCGAGCGTTACCGAAAAATATATAAAGATTTCCAGAGAAGTATTTTCCACAGGTTAATCTGTTACGTTTTACTGATTAACTTTAAGCACTTGAGACTAAATCCACCGTCGCAAAAATAAAGGATTCCGACTTCTAAGCCAGGCATTAAGAAGCCTCGAGCAGAGTTCATAGTTCACAGAGGCGAGTCGTGTCCCTTAGGTACATCGCACCCACCAAGAGCACGTATAAGTACTTGATACCTTCCAGAGACACCCGAGCAAGACACCTTGAGACCAAGTCTTGCGAGTTTGTGCGATGACGCTCCATCTTTCTCTCCTTTCTTAGAGTACACCACGAGCGAGAATACGACAGTTACCAAGAAAAGCCGATGTAATTTATAGCACTTGGATGCAGATATCCTGAAAAATCCTCGGGATCGTTGCCATACCAATCTTCTCTTCTAGGTTTTCTGTGGCGACTCCAGTCCGCGAAGTGTATACTCTGCAGGCTATACATTTGCGGAATTTCTCTTTTTCCTTCGTGGACAACGACGTGGACGTATAGTCGCCAACTCTGTAGACGATTTCCATCTTTTTATTCTTCGCGTTTTATATTCTTCCCCAGTTACCTCTTTTTTGCACTATCTCTGCATTATGCATTCTTGCCCCAGAGGAATATTCCTGGATACTTCGAGTAACGTTGTACGCTCTTCTTCTTTTCAGTTTGCTTATATACTGGTGTCGCGGGAGCATTGAATTGCGCGGGTAAGCCGCTGTTGTTTTTCTTTTTCGGAAGTCTTCTTCGTAATTCACCGCGAGAGTAGCAATAGCAGCAGCTACTCGGCCTCGTTACACTCGTATAGGAACGTGTCGCCCTTTTCTGCACACCGGAGGGGCCTCTTCCGTCTCCTCTTCATCCACTCCTTTGCCACCATTGCGGCAGGAGTTCGTGGTACGTGACGCAGTCGCACGTATCGCCGCTCGATAAAATAATGACGACGAACAGTCCCGGAGGACGCGGTTAGATGGCCAAATTCAATTCTGTACCGCGAAACTTGCACGGACTGGAGGTATCTACAGTGGGTATACGTATATTCAGTAGCAGCGTAGTAGTCAGTTAAGCCAACGGCACATTTTATATTCCGTCGCCCGTAGGTGAACGTGGACAGCTTCCGGAAGCAGTACTCTCTTTCTCTGAGTCTTCGTCAATGCCTGCCCAGAGTTGGCCAGTAAAGCTAAGTAAAACATAAAAAAATAAGCCAAAGTACTTTTTATCGTTACCGTTTCTTCGATGCAGGGTTCGAGGATTTTAGGTCAACCCTTGTTGCGTTAGCACAATTTATATCGTCAGCATTGTTAAAAACAACCCGAACCACATAGAATAAAAGTTGGTCTATAAATTAAAATATGTAGAACTTACTGCCCTTAATATATACACACTTTATATGTGCACAAGTTGGCTAATATGATTCTGCCAATAGGCACCTTTGCTGAGCGCATACATACGAACAATAGACAAACGAACAATACTTAAAAACTTTTTACGTAGTCTAATTGGTTTTTTCAAGAGTACAGAGTTGTGGCCATCTTCGATCAGGTCATCAAGAAAGTATATCGTTCGTTCATTAAGAGAAAAATATAGTATCTATATAATGTATGTTAAAAAATCTCAAATAAACTTCCTAATTTACCAGGACTAATGATAATTAGTTTCAGGAATACAATAGCATAGTTTAAATTACTTCTTTACCATATTACAGTAGTTGAAATTACTTAATTTTGTCAACGGGCAACTGTGGACAACTGATAAACACTTTTCGTAAGTAACGATTTTTAAAAACTCCTGATTGCAAAAACCTTCAATAAATGGGATGTTGTGTTCAAAGATATTAAATGAACGATGCAAAGTCGCATATTGCTTCTTCATTAATATCGCTTTTTATACAGCTACCTTTATAAGAAAGTATGGTGACTTTGGCTTCCTCATAGAGGAAGGTTTGTAAAAAGTGAAAAATGATGAGGAATTTTCAAGATTATACTTTGCATCGTTTGATATAAATAAAAACACATAATAAAAAGCTGAATTTTAGTCAAATTCTAGTCGTCAAGAAATCCCTCTTCAAAAAATCAGTGGATAAAATATCTTGTATTTTCGATATAAGTATTGTTATCATTGTATTCGTTCCGTAAATGGCTGTCGTACCAGCGCGAAGTTGATACTCCTCGACGAACAGCTTCAGGCATATTATTCATTTTGACAGTTCTAAAATTGACGCACCGCGCGGTTGTGATTTGTGTTAGGCAATAGAAAATTCTAATTAGAAATGGAGGAGGATAGCGACAATAGTGACAAGATATTCTAGATAGATACCACAACAACAACAAAAAAATGACAAAAACGTGGGCGATTTTTCCTGGGCTTCGAACGGTCGATGACGCGAGAGCTTCTTTGGTTGGTTATCACGAGTAGTACGATTCTAAAATTCTCATCATAGGTCTCAAGGTTTGAACTTCGAATGATCAACTTCGTTTCATAAATATGAAGTGTAATGTTAATTCATCACTGCAAGTTACAGAGTAAGTATGATATTGCAATGGTACTATAATTTCACGAAACTAATAAAATGGCACGAGTACTTGTATGGAAAATGCAAGTTATTTCATCAATGATAATCTGTAAAAGTCACAGTACGCTAATAAAAATCTTAATACCGAGGTTTGATAATCAGTGCGCGGAGGGCGCATCCGTTGCTAGTAATTTGTTAAAAATCGTTTCCTATAGGTAAAATTGGAACTCACTGACTTAAGGGAGCCTTCTATTGTATATACCCATTTTCGAGGTGGTTTTTGGGATTTAAATTTAGAAAAACGGTTAAATGTACGGTGTTAATGTTTTACCGTTATATTAATACATGTTTGATGCAACATCTAGAATTTTTTCAAAGCATTTTATTCGAAATGAGGCAAGATATTAAATGTTGCGCACACTGAGAGAAAACTTGAAATCCTGACAACCTTGCACGGTGGTTGGCAAATATTACTTTGGCTCAAAGAAATAGAGGTTAACACAAGTACCCATTCGTCGAAGCAATACAATGCATTTTTTGAGAGAACTACCCCATGTAATTGAACGTCAATATAACAATATTTTGGCTGAACATTGATGCTGTGCAGAATGGCAGTGCAGTTTGTCGGTATTTAATACGCGTGTCACGAGTGGTTGAGACAAACCGGCGTGTCATTCGAATCAGGAAAATGATTTCTATGAAGCAACTGTATTGGAATGGTTACAAGAACTGTTTTATGCTTTTGAAAGAATCTCGGTGTAACTGGCTTCTACGAAATATAAGGTTGATTAAACCTCACGTCCTTTTGTGTGGAAGCCATTTCTGAAGATACGAGTACTGATTTTTACAGTCATCCCGGTTTACCTATCCAACTAATGACAGCCAGAGACAGCCAGGTGACCCATCCTAGTACTGACCCTCAGGTCAGTCAGACGATCATCCACCCAAATACTAACGAACTAATTCGCGCAAACAACGAAACAAGCAACTCCATCGAATATGTTTATAGATGGCAACAACGATACAATTTACCCTCTTAGATATAACCGAGTGCCGTGAAAAATAACTGAATGTGCTTTTATTTTTACTACACCAAATGGCACCATAAAAACCTAAAAAATTCTGACTGTATTATACTAAGTTCATTTTATATTTCATGTTACCGATATTTAAACAGACAAAAAAAATGTAGAATCATATGATCTGAATGGCTGAGTGAGCTAAAGCGCAGCGCAACAATACTATCCGGAGGGTTCGATTCCCGTCAATGTAAAAGAAATTAAATATGTTTTTTTCAGCGATTAATATGTACCATCATGAAGAGAAAGACGTAATATCTAATAAAAATGCAGGATTACTCGATTGAATAGGCACAAAATAATATTTAAAAATTAATTTTCTTTATTATTTTAGATTCGCTCAAACATATAATCAATTTAATTGAAATGTGAGTGTAGTTGAACCAAACGTGTCGATAGTTCCAATCAATCGATTAGAGATTGATGCAAGAGTGTGCATGGTCTGAGAGAAAACAATGTTAGAGTTACAATAAATGCACTGTGGTTGTCTCAACCACATGAAACATTTGAATCGAAGAAAGTCCGACGACCATTTGGTGAGTTTGACCCAACCTCCTCGTTCCATTCGCCGTATATAACCCCTCGGAGAGGTTGATTCAACCTCTATTTCGTTGTGCCCAACAATTTTTTCTCTCAGTGCTGGTCATGTCGCGAAAATTCTTTTTAATCGGGCGTTGACATTGTGGCCGTCCTGGTCATCTAAAACAAACGTTTTTTTAATTCTATTTTTTTACGAATATGGTTATCGTTCGGCCCTCTAATAAAAAATTTTATGAAAAATTTACAAAATGGCGGCGCTTCAAAAACAGTACACTGATTGTCACAGTAAAATTTTCACTTCTCGTAGCCCGGGAAAAAGTAATTATAAAGCAATAATAAAAATGGAGGGCCGAACGATAGCCCGGCATGTATTTTATATGTGTGCGAAGTTGCATGTTGATTGGCCCAGTAGTTTCTGAGAAAAATGCATGCCCGATTTGAAAAATGTCATTTTGAGAAAAATGCGTTTAAAGTTTGTCATGCAGTTATAGGGTGCATATTAAGTGATTTCAGCAATTCACCTTTTGTCGAATATACCATGGCCATACATGATACCCTCCTCAGCTTCGAAGAATTCATGTTCAGCAGCTTTTTTATTTCTTCTGGCAGTCCTTGCTACACGCTACGCTGGGCATCATCTGCTTTGGTATATTTCCTACCTGGCGCGCGAAGACCCCACGGAGAAAAGGGTGTAGTTGTAGGAACTACGGAATTGATACGTGCCAACCAAAAGGCATGGTAAAATATGGCATTAGCAAGTTATTGCGTGCCAGAACCAACCGATTGGTAATGCCAACTAACCGATTGATGTGAACCAACTAATTGGTAATGCCAACCAATCTACATCTAACGCTCCAAGCATTTAAAGGTTAGTTATCTCAACTAACTCGTTTTCTCTCTGCCGGTTGACGCGCTCTATAGAGTCGCAAAACCTTCGTAGCTCGGCTATTTTTACGAAAATCACTTCAAAATTTTTGAGACACATTCTTAAGACCCCAAACTATAAGAATATGAAAAAAATGTTGACCAAACACACTAGAAGACTTCTTTAAATATTTATCTAGACTCATGATCTTTAGGAGAATACAATAATTTCATGATAGTTGAAAACATTTTACATAAAGACTTTTATCGAAAAAGTTTTTGAGAACAACAAAGTTTATAGTTCTTATGACCATAAATATTTACAACATTCCTTTTTTTACATTCTGAGTCAAACTAGACTAAACTGAGAAACGAAAATTGTTGAATTGTTGGAAATTTTGTTAACTCAACTGAATCTAGCGGTCACCGGCTGTCAACTTGGGTACAGTTAGGAGAACAAAATCTTGCAATTCCATTTAACAAACAATACTTTTGATTTAACTGAATAAATGCTTGAACTGACAGAATAAACTAATACCCACTATATACAAATAAGTTATATTGATATCACTTATAAATATCACAAAAACAAAAGTTATGTCCACTTTTTCATATCGCTCACCGAGAGAAGTGACCGCTTGCGGGATTCGAACCTAAGATTTATCAACCTATCTACCTAACGATCTAAAGAAGAGCACGCTAACTAGTAGTCCACTAATTCCATATTAACTGCAGCACAGTTATCAGACAGATTTAGATTACACTGTATCTTTGGTGGGGGATCAAGTTGCTGATTCCGAATCTGTACGCCATACGTGATAATTCAAATCGACAATTATAAGTCAACTAAATATATTTCTTTGGATTGACTATTTTCTTTCCCCAGTGCACTGTTGCCGCTGTACAACGATGCAAACTACAATGTTGAAATCATTCAATTCAACTGACTGATACTATGAATCACGTTGACCGTCAAACTGATACAAAGTCGATGACTCGATGAAATGACCGGGGCCATTTATAGAAATATATATGTAATTCCCATAAGAATAGTTTAGTTCAATCAACTTCGATTGCAGTTATACCAATGAACATATTGCATGGATTATTTATTTGATAGTTTTGTTCTTCGAAGCATTTTGGCTGAGTGAACGGAACGAAACATTTAATTGTTTAAAAAAAATCTTACCTGTTGTTTGAAAGCTCATGGTTTCAGTTGTTTTAACAAACGTTTAGTGAGCTCAACATTTTGGTTTAGTTGCGGCAATTAATGACATATTCATTCAACTGCACGTTGCCAACTGCTTGAGTTGGTTCATCGAATCCTTTATATTGTCTACTTAAAACATATTTACTTATTTTGACTCCATCTGTGTTGAGTGAACCAATTACAAGTTAACTAAATTCATTTATTGTATTTGGCTACTTTCTTTTGCGAGTGTAAGCCGAACACTTGTGTCAAATGGGAGTTATTATTATCTATTATTAAATAATCACTGCACCTATTACTATTGCATATCCGTTATCACTAGCAGGTTGACGTTTGCTGCGCGAACGATAGGCGGAGAGGGGATATGACAACTATTCTGGTGATGAGAGAATGGCGATGTTGCTCTCTCAACGTCGGGAAGTAGACTGACTGTGGAGACGTTGCGGGTCTCCATTTATAATTAAAATAAAACTTCTGCGGTGATCATTTTATTAGGTAAGATGCGGTCACTGGGTGAGTGAAGGATCGACTTTTCAACTTTTTACTTTCTCATCACATACGGAGTATGGATAAAGAGAAAGTATTGCAATCCAAAAAAAATTCGACTTCCAGATTTTGATGGAAATAGATGTTTTGAGTGTCCTAGATTCCAAAAAACACATTACCTCATTTCTGTCCGTCCGTCTGTCTGTCTGTCTGTCTGTCTGGCGTCTGTATGTGCCGTCCGGAAACACAATAACTTTTGAAAACATCTATGGACTGAAATGAAATTTTTTGTGTGTCTTCTGCATTCAAATCCTGGTTTTGGTATTGAAATCCAATCCAAAATCTCCACTGCTTCTGATACTTTACCTTAAATACAAAATAAAAAAAAATAAAAATTTTATTTATTTTTGTACCGCAAGTTAATATAAAAGATATTATGCTTCAATGTGATACATACAAATAGTATTACCAGCAAATAAAAAATGAACAACAAGAGATTTAGTATATAGAAGATTTTGTTTTTTCAATCACCCACATAAGACATCTTAAACTGTTGTAAAAAATGTATTGCTTGAAATATGTTACTTTCTTGTGTTATTGTGTTACACATTCACTAAAAAAAAGAACTGCAATGATCTTGAGCAGTTTTCAATGATAACATACTATGAATATTTACACCATATGTTAGATTAAAATTTAAAAAAAGAATGTAAAAATACAAGAGAAACACATTTGAGGTTATCATCACTCTTGATGTTAGACTATAAACACTCATGCACTCATCACATCATAGTTTTTTTATTTATTTTATCACTCGTATAGCATTTTATACCAATTCCAAATGCTGCTCATACACACCATAATATGCGAAACGTTGGAAATATCAAATAAAATGTAATTCCGACTGTCAAACTATCGCAATGCCGACGATAATAACATCAAAGGGAAAGAGAGATGTGAAGGCGCGCGCCGGCGCGCGATGTCACGCTCGCTTTCTCGCGCGCGCGAATTTCGAATTTACAAACGCGTTCTTGACAAATCATAGCTAAAAATGGAGATTACAATTAATGTGCGAAATTCACACATTATTAATCACTATAACCCAGTAAATTCACGATAAAAATTTTACACCAGTAACAAATTTTTACTTTTTCATCACATGCAAAGTATGTAAAATAATATTTAAAAAATAGGTCTAATTTTTTTTTTTTTTCAAAAATAGACCTAAATTTAAAAAAAGACCTAATTTTTTTTTAAATAAGCCTAAATAAGCTAATTTTTTCAAAAATAGACCCCAGAATTTTTGTGGTCAGTACTTGGATGGGTGACCGCTTCTAACCCGAATAAGTCCCTCGATTCTTGACACGGCGGCGAAGGCGGCGGCGCGATCTTTTTATAATATAGAGAGATATTTATTCATATATAACTACAAAAACGAATATTACGAACTAACTTCACAAACTAATTTCACAAACTAATTTCACAAACTAATTTCACAAACTAATTTCACAAACTAACTTCACAAACTAACTTCACGACAGTAACGTGACGCCAGTAACAATCGTGATGAGAAAGTCACGTTTTGCGATCACGCCAGTAGCAAGTTTTTTTGTACATAGTTTAGTGGAGGCATATGACCGAACGCCGACCATGAAAAAAAACTACGTATATATATATTGTTACGAATATGAAGATTAGGAATTACAGATACACTCGGTAAGACATTGGACAAACAAACAAACGACGGGTTAGACTATGAAGTCAGTCTTGACGTGACTTTACAAGCAAACATACGTGTGACATTTCACGATCGTAAACATTATCCAGAATTATAATCAAGAGTCGCGGTAGCGACTCGACGCCAAGTTAAAAAAGAAATTAATGTTACCTTCACTCGACGATTTGTCCGTCTGATCTTGACTGGACGGGCTGTTACTCCTGACTTGACGGTTGCTACTGCTACTCTATTTATTCCGAAGGCGGCCACTCACCGGCCGTTTTCAAATTGTAACTCGAATTATATTTGACCGCACGTCGAGAACGAAAGATATGTCAGGTACAATATTGTTTATTTTTTTTTCTCTTTCAAATGAGACCTGTGGTAAGGAAATCTGTTCATTTAATGCTGATATCTGGTCATTTAAAAGTTTTTCGCGTTTAACGCACTCACACAATCTTCAATCACGTACATACATTATATAGAAGCGCCGCGCGGGCCAGGCCGCCGGGTGACGTCATGTCACCCGGCTAATCGAGTTTTCTATATATTTAAAAAAGAATTAATTCTAATTAAAGTGTGATATCAAGGTTTTTATTCGTACCATAGGTCATTTTTTTCTATCAATATATTAAAAGTTATGGTTTTTTAAAAATCATATTTGGCTACGATTTCATCACTAAAGTTAAAGTCTTTCGTTTATCGAACGAAAATTTCTCAAAAAATCTATGAAAAATCCTTAAAGTACTTAGAGATCTCATCTATGGAAGGGCGTACAGGAAATGTTGAATTGTTGAGTTTTTTATTTTATTATTAACAAAATACACAACTTCACGATCTTCGCTGTCAATAATGACAGAAAATTTTTTAAATGCTTAAAATTTATTTAAAAAGTTAAGGAATGCAAAATGACAAAAAAAATAATTTTAAATGTTTCAAATTTCAATTAATAACGATATTTATAAAACCCGCTTTTAGCTCCACTTACGTGTAATACACGACGTAACCAAAGCTGCTCAAAGTAAAAAATCATAAGTTTATTGCTGTTCATGAAAAGTTATAATTCTTTACATGCTAAATATATCTATTAAAAAAAAGATTTTTAGTTCTTTTATACTTATACGTCTCACCGTTTTTGAGATAACAACAATTATTTTAAACTATTGTTGTAAAAAAACAATGATAGTTATTGACTTCCGACTAGTCTCATTATTCGTAGTATAAACGAAAGTCATTACGCAAATTATTTAAGAGTTTTCTGTGGCGGAATCTAAAATTTATAGCGAGTTGAAGTCAGATGAAATAGAAAAAATCTATGAAAATCATACTTTTAGTCATTTAAAAATCGATAATAAAGGAACGGGTCGACCGAAAAATTCCGTACTTAGACATTCATCGCACAACATACTACGTTTCATAATAAGTGTTATCTCGTATTTCTCCGATGGCAAGAAAATTGATTTTTTCAACGAAGTATCTAGCCGTCCGGTAACCGGCCGAATAACTGAGTGTCATTCGTCCGGCTATTGTTGAAATTCACTCATTTTTTATGGACATAAACAAAAAAATGAATGCATGATCTCGGTCCCGACCCCAGTATGACGACACCGCCGACCAATCACGGCACGAATAAAACGATAACAATGACTACGAGATTTTCAAGATATCTCGAGCCACCAACTTTTTAGAATCGGATCTATTATTTATCGGTCGAATTCACTTTTTTTCACTCTTGGACGAATTTTCTCATTTTTTTTAAAGATTGTTTTTATGCAAAGTTTTATCGATTTTTCTCATCTAGGTGACTAATTGTATTTTGTCCGTTAGGATAATCTTAAAAATCGTTGAGAAATATATCCGGACGAATAACTGAGTGTAATTCGTCCAGGTAATGCTAAAAATTATTTAAAAAACCATATTCTGACGAATTCTCGTATATTGTTCGTCGGAATATGTGTTTGGAAGATTCTTGAGATCTATTATGACGAATAATCGTATATTATTTGCATGCTGTTCCTCTAAGTTCGCACCTTTGTCCCCAACCCTCCAATATTTTTTTTTGTTAAAAAAGGCATATAGTTGAGCACGCAGGCGGGGGGAGGGGCCCGCGGACGAAGCCCCGATGGAGTCCCGCCTAATGATCTAATAAGAATTAAAATTATTTATGCCTGATGCTTTATTCCATGCTCTATTTTTTTCACGACGTTCTAATTTTCAAAAAGACATCAAATACAACCAAAAATCTTTTCTCAAAACAAAAATTGTACGCCAAGTGAAAAAAGCATACAAAAAAATACTTTAAAAAAATTGCTCACAAACAAAATCTCTTGCAACAATATTAATCCAAATCCCATATATTAGGCAAGTAAAACTCGCTACAAAAAAAACTTGGCGTGCCAGCGACTAGCTCCCGTACATAGTCCATTGAAGTAAGGATGGGAAGACAACGTACTTCCAATTATGGTTGACCTTTAAAAACCTTCGCTTACGTGATTTTACGGGTACCACCACGTGGGCGGTGGAAAGGAGGGGGGGCTCAGTAAAGAAAAATAATTTTTTTAAGATTTATATATAAAACCTGCAATATTAGAAACTGAATAGCTAATTGAGTATCAGACAATAGAAAGTGTATTACGTTGTCAGATACTTTGAATACCGAGAAAGATTTTCTGTGAAATGAAAAGTTCAAATTTTTTTTATGCTCGCGAGAAAAGAGAGATTTGTTCGGGAAGGTCTAACAGAGCTGCGGTACGAGTTATCAGTGGGGGAGGAGGGGATTCTAAATGTAGCAGGGTCCAGGGGCGAACCCCCGGTGGGGGGTCCGGGGGCCGCGGCCCTCGATAGTACGAACAGCATTCTTTCAAAGATTTATATATATCAAGATATTAGATTAAATGTGGTGAAAAGAAAGTAGAGGTACTGACTGATAAATTAGACAAAAGTAATAAGTAAGGTACGATATGCAACGCGAGCTCACGCTGCAGGTTCGATACTACGAAACTCGAAATATCAATAGGAATTGTTTTCTCCCGCACTTACTTCAATGGACTATGTACGGGAGCTAGTCGCTGGCACGCCAATTTTTTTTTTGTAGCGAGTTCTGCTTGGCTAATATATGGGATTTGGATTAATATTTTTGCAAGAGATTTTGTTTGTGAGCAATTTTTTTTTAAGTATTTTTTTTTTGTATGCTTTTTTTCATTTGGCGTACAATTTTTGTTTTGCTCAATAATATCCGTGACAAAACCAAATATACGCTTTATTCATTCGCTCGGTCATAACAATATCTCTCTATATTATAAAAAGATCTCGCCGCCGCCGCCGCCGCCGTCGCCGCCGCCGCCGTGTCAAGAATCGAGGGACTTAGAATAATTCGGGCTCAGGGCTTGGCGGAAGGGGGTGGGGCTAAAGGCTTGGGGCTAGTCCCACCCCTTTCCGCCAAGCCCCGAGCCCGAATTATTCTAAGTCCTTTTCCAAAAACAAAGGTCCCCCAAGGTGCGGACACCTTTGGGGGGGCACCCTTCGGGGGGGCATCCTTGGGTGGGGGGCGATTGCGAGCGCGCGTAGCGCGCGAGCCACAATAAATTCCTAGTATATGCATATATGTAGTTGTTATATGTAAACTCACACTCGTCAGAAAAACTTTTATTGTACTAATATCGTAAAGTACTATTTTATAATTCATGCACGGAATGTCCCGCGTTCCGTGCCTCTAACGCGTGGCGGAAATGGCGGAATACAAAAAGGTATGCGAGAATGTTACTGCGCATGCACACCACCGATGTAGATACTTTTGCGCACGCAGAAGGATGCAGGAAAATATCCAGAGATGATAGTTTCCTCGCATACCCGTTAGAGGCGCGAGACACGGGACATACCCTTTATTCGTTATAAAAAGCAGTGTGTGATACTTGTACGAAAAAGTGGATATACCACGGCTGTACTCGCCTTCTCCCGCGCTACAAGTAACACTCGGCGTTGCAAAATGTCACTGTAGTGTACGATTCGGCCCGTGCTTCGCTTCCTATAACCTTCGTAGAATATCCGCTTTTCCGCACTAATATCACAATCTACTATTACATTTCAGATACATTTAGAGTAAAATTAAGAACTCTTTTTCTCTCTTCTTGAAAATGTTTGAAGTCCAATTCTAAAAGTGAATCAAATGAAATAATTTTGAAACAGCAATTTCAAAAGCTGTTTTCTCCCGAACAGTACGACAGATAGGGTCCGTATTTTGAGGTAATACGCGGAAGTATCGTAGAATTGAGCTAAGCTTCCGGCTCCTCAATCGATTCAGTCGTTTTTTTGTGAGAATTCAAAAACAAATAGTGAGAGAGAGACAGAGCTATGTCCGAGAGAGACAGACCTATAGGCGTTTAACATTGGGCGACAAAATTCCAGCCGGTGTATCACAAGCTCTTGTATAATTATAGGTTTAGGGAATTTTATAATTAACAGGGCCTGGGTGGAACGTAAGGAGCTTTAGAATACTCCAGATCAACGGTCATAGGGTTGGGGGGGGGGGGAGATGTTCCTTTTTTTATAAAGCATCGATCATAAGATTTTTTCGAAATTTTGGATGAAACAAGAACTGCTGACATTGCTAAATATGTATTGATGCATGTTTTAAGAATGGTCTATTTTTTTCTCAAAATATCGGGGTTAAATTAAACACTAGAGATTTCCCATAATCCCAAAATGGTCAGAGCAACCGCCGCGATAGCAGCTGCGAGTGAGATGACATTTTATGCCACCTCGAAATTTATGAGCGCTATACAGAGCCAAAATAACATCTTAGTATCGATATACGTAATGATATATAAAAGATATCTAGACAATGTAGAAATCTTTTTGTTCCTTTGCTTGGTTTTTATATTCTCGTATTTATCTTGATAATACATTATTGTAGATGAGTTATAATAAATTTATGGGTTTTTACAAATTTAGCGGATTTCCAAGATAACCGGTCATGCAAATATTCCTAAATAATGATCAACTTCCAGAGAATATTGACATGTCCCTTCGACATTTAAAATGTAGTTTTGGTATTGAAATCCAATCCAAAATTTTCACTGCTTCTGATACTTTACCTGAAATATGAAAAAAAAAAAAATAAATAAAATGTCCAATTCATGTTCTATGTACGTGGTAGCATTTTCTTAGCTATTATAACGTAAATACGGCGAAATCACCAGAACTCGCTATAACAATAGTGCAATAGGTTGTAAAATGTGCGATTTTTTTCTCCTAAACGGTGCTGTTTACCGTTCTAAAATTTCACCAGACTATTTGCAAAGGGGTAATGAACATTCGTGAAAATTTTCATGACAGTGGTAGCATTTTGACTTGGCCCCACAAGAACCTTAAGTGAAATATGGATTGTATTACAGGTTTACTAAATTATTACCACTAATATGTAACAGTTTTCAATAAGAAATCTACTAATAATATTTATATTAAATGCTAAATTTTCAAATTGGTTTAACAGTATTATTGTTATAAACATTCTTCAAGTTAAAGTTATAAATACCCATACACTAGTTTAATTCATTATCAGACGGCAAGCTGTTTGAAAGTTACTATGTTTTTAGGTTATAAACCCTCATCAAGTTGGGATTATAAATACTTATATACTCATATTATGAAAGTTTTTATGGCTTCCATAGCTTTTCATACGAAGCACAAATTATTCCGTCCTACTGAGCACTCGTAATTACTATAACTTTTGATATCTTTGATATTAAAATGACCGAGATGTAAATTCAGCTTTCAAACAATCGCAGCAAAGATCATAATACTACTAAAACGAGTAAAGCCTTGAGGTGTTTAAGTCCGTTTCACGTTGCGTCGGCTTGAGACTACGTCGCCTTTAATTTATTGCACAAAATTACTTCGATACATTTCGAAATAATAAACACGCAAATGGCATGCATATACGCCAAGTTACTTTCGCCTGAGAATGCGTTTGCCTTTTCCTAGAGGGATGTCGGTAACGTAGACTCTTACGATCTACCCGAACCGATAACAGTGGACGTGTAGTCAGTGTGTTGTTTCGGCGGTCGTCGGAGTCAAGTAGCTTTTCTAGCTGCCATAACTTGGGTGGGTGACCGCTCAGCCATCCACTGATATTCGTGCCAATTGCTGAGCGGTGGCAGTTTTTCTGAGTTTCTAATGCATTTTCATACAGTAGATACCCAGAAAAATAGAGTTGCCTGTATCGCCAGAGGTCTTTCGCAGTTTTTCTGTGCCTTCGTGCGGTACAGTGGTTTACGATGAGTTTCTGCGGATAACATTATTGTAATTATTTATTGAATAATTAGTTACAGAATAAAAATTGAGGAATAAGCGGCTTGATAGCAAAAACAGAAGCCAAAGAAGTCAAATATACGTCGGAAAACGAAAAAAAAAATCTATTCGGGAAAAAAATATTCATATATGAGTACCCATAAAATTATACTTATATCATCATATATGAAAACATGTAAGATCTTACGCAGCTACACGGAAAAAAAGGCTTGGTTGGAACAACCAAGTGCTATGGTTATATATGCGCCAGACAATTAATTGGTTAGACCAAACAAGTAATTTGTTAGGTTACCAATTTCTTGGTTGGTCTAACCAAGTCACTTGGTTAGCTTACCAACTCACTTGGTTAGTCCAACCAAGAAATTGGTAGCCTAACAAGTTACTTGGTTGGTCTAACCAATTAATTGTCTGGCGCATATATAACCATAGCACTTGGTTGTTTCAACCGAGCCTTTCTTTCCGTGTAAACTTGGAACGATGCATGATCATATATCATATAATACAATTTCCACCGAGTATTGTACAAAATTTTACTTCACAAGGTGGGTAATACGTCCATTATCGTAACGAATGAAGTAAATTATTTTTTAAATAATTCCATATTTTGATCTGACAAATTGGCAATTTTTTGGTCATTTGCTTAAATGAAAAAAAATAATATGTTGTAAAACTTGGCTATTTTTTCGAATTTCGTGTTATGGCTTTATTAAAGCATCGATACATCTGAATTTATCTGCCAAAAAAACCTTTTTTTTCAATACTTTGATCTGACCACCTTCCCTTAAAATTTTCATATGGTGTGTAACGTGAATGGCCGTTTGTAATAAAGTAGTGGTAAAATGATTGTTGACGGCGACACTTCGATGTGTAGAGAATTACGAGCTTGTAAATCTTTGGATTAATATTAAAAGCGCATGTTTGAATGACATGGTATTAAGTTAATTTTTGAGTTGTTTATAGAATGTGGTATAAAATGTCGTTATTAAACTCTATTATAGCTGTGCACCTATTATATTATCATAATAGGAAAAGGGAAAGAGGTTGCAGGGGCGAATCGGGCTAGCTAAGCTGCACAGCCCAACTTGCTCTATTGTAGTCAGTGAAATTAGGTATCGATCGATTTGTTCTCATGTTGCGAACTGCTGCGGCTACATGTGCTATATATGCGTATATACATATATACATATCCCTCTATATAATAAAAAGATCTTGCTGCCGCCGCCACCGCAGTGTAGGATAATCGACTATACATATATATAGGCCTATGTATACTTATATATATATGCATATAGGGCATTCCATGTCAAGTCCTCCCTATGTATGCTCTACGCGGCCCGGATTTTTTCAAGTCCCTTATGGGGTCCCAAGGCCCAAATTTTTCGACAATAGCCCCAGCTGAACATGTTCAGTTTCAAAATTTTCAAAATTTCGAAGAGTCGAGGGTCGTTCAAAAATTGACCTCAAATCACCTGTCGTTGAGGGATAGATGGGGGGAGGGTGTTCAGAGGTGCAGAGGAGGGGGTGGGGTTCCCAAGGGATAGAGGAGGGGTTAAAGTGGGATAAAGGAGGGGTTCTCGAGGGATAGAGGAATTTCAGACGAGTAGTATCATGTCAAATGACACACTGAAGCCGGAATATTTCTATGTCCCGCAAAGGGCCCCCGAAGCCTGGTTTGTTCTGAATTCTTCAAGAGCTTATATATAATGCATTCCATGTCAACTGGAACATTCTTGCTCGAATTTTGCGAAGTCCCTCAATGGCCCCCAAGCCCGAATTTTTCGAAGTCCCGTATCAGACCAATATTTAGAAGGCAATTAAAGCGTGCGAGGCGCGTAAGTCACAATAGCCCCTATTCATAAAATTAAAAAAGATTAAAAACTTCAAAAAAGAATTCAAAATTTAAAAAAGAAATCGAAATTTCGAAAAAAAGAATCAAAATTTGACAAAAAGAATTTTTTATTTAAAAAATGTTGAAGAGGTCATTTTCGCGGCATAGACGAGGGCTTCGCATGGGATAGAGGAGGGGTTCCCGAGGGATAGGGGACAGGTTCCTGAGGGATATCAAGTTGACCATGGGATCTCAAGTGAGTGGTTTCACGTTGGGCATGGAATTTTAGGCGAGTGGTATCGAGTTGGCCATGGAATTGTAAAAAATAGATTCGAAATATTTAACCGAGGTTTCGCGGTTTTTTTAATGGGGACTTTGTAATGGCAACGTAAAGTAAAAATTTCGATTAAAAGTCTTCGCATATTAAATCGGATATTAAAAATAAACGCGCCGTTTTATCTACTTCATAGTGGTGTAGAAACAATAATATTTTGTAGTGTGAATTCGCTGACAAATAATATTTAGACGTGGTTCAAAAACGATCTTTTTTTTTCAACAAATTCCGAACAAAAAACATAAAAAAATTTAGTCTCGAATTTCGTATAGGAGATGAATATTGATCTCGGTATGCATACTTTGGTAGTAAAGACTTTTATTTTTAAATTGTTTTCATTAAAAAAAAAATTTTGTCAATTTCGGCTTCCTACTGCTTATTATCGCACTTTTTTTTGGTCTTCATGGCTTACACTCGAGGGGCTGACCTAACAATCGACTGTGCCAAAGGAATTCACTGGCAAATAATATTTAGAGGTATCTCAATCGTGATCTTTGTATTTCAACAAATTCCCAATTAAAAAAATTATAAAAACATTAAGTCGCGTATTCCGTATAGAAGGTGGATATTAAGGTCAAAATACATAATTTTACAGTAAAAAAATTAAAATTGTTTTTTGACACACCCTAATATTTATATTACGTCCCTTGCATAATTCAATCTTTTTGCATCGTTTATTATGAAGTTTATAGCGATTTAAGCTAGATGCGATAAAAATAATAAATTAATGTCATGTTTTCAATCATTTATAAATCAATAATAAACAAACCAGTGGTCCGAAAAATGAAGTACTTGGCGGATTAACCAACTCTGGTAGGCAAGTCGAGCTATCTTTGTGAAAAAATATTGGTTCCAAAATAAAAAAAAATATCTAAAAATCTATTAAACTTATAATCACCTACCATTACAATTTTTTGTTTGATGACTCAATATTGCATTTGTTTGCGCTCTTCAAGGCTTAAAGTCGAGGTGTTGACCACACAATAAACTGTGCAGAAGATAAGCGCTGGTAAATTATCCTTAGAGGTCGCCCAATCGACATCTAGTTTTAGTATATTCAGAAAAAGATACTTTGAAAAATATTGCCGGAAGATTCTATATGAAAAGGTGCATATGGCAATCTAGTTACAAACTTTTGCAAGTTTAATAAATGAATCGAAAAAAACAATATGTGCGACACACCGTATTGTATATATATATGTATAGGTGCTCTGTATGGTTAGGAAAAGCGAGTGAATGCAACGTCGTAGCACGTTAAGGCAATCATTAGAGAATGAGGTTCCGGGAGCCTGTGACTCTATTGGGTCCTATACGGAAAGCTCCGGGCTCTCGCGTATTACCTCTACCACAGTACCTACCATCCTAACTTTAACTTCATTTCGGCTTATCCAAAACAGTTGGAGTAATTGGACGTCTCGTTGCGAGTAATTTCCACTTCGTTCTTGCTAATCGTGTATAAAACTTCCTACAGCACTACTACTGCTACTATAAACACTATGCCTAATAAATTTAGAGAGAAAATGTCCGCCATCTCACTGACAATTTAGTCTGTAGACTCATGCAATATTCTAGTACAAATTGCAGTATGATCCTGTTCTTCTCTTTATCTATTCTTCTTACTCACAAAGTGATACTCGTACTCCTCGTATTGCAGAAGCCAAGTACTCAAGTACCGTATTGCCTCTAGGAGAGCGAGGATTACGAACACTCTCGAGAGGATCCACCCCTTCGTTCTCCGGTGTGCTCGACGCTGGATCGCGTCCTTTATCCGCCACGTGTACTCACTCTATCCGTGAATTTATCGATTCTGCTCCTGCTTTTCTTCGATCCCTCGACTTTTCAACCTTCTCGATTATTTGTGCAACATAACCATATGGTAAAGCTGATTGAATTACTGAATTTCTCGCTGCAGCGCCTCGACTAATCCGATCAACCTCATCGTGGTGACCGAGAAGAGTACACACAGCATTAGAGTACAACGTACACCTGTATACATGTCGCCGACGGCCCTCCCTTGCTACGATGCAAACCGCATAATTGCACAGTATATATCCCTTGGCTGGTCTGATTAACCCCACTTGCACGTCAGATATTTCAATTGTGCAGCACGTGCAACGTATCCAACTCGATTTGCAACCCGATTTTCACCGCGATAACATCCACTGTGATATCACTGGTCGTATATCAGTCGGATGAAATCTTGGCTTTAGTTCTCGTAACTATTTCTCGTACGATATTGCCCGCGAATGACCTTTTCCACGTTTGCACGATTTTTACTACCTCTCCTTACGGCATACCTACCTCGTTATTGCAAGATGTAGCGTCTCCATCTCGGTTAGCTATTTCCTGTGCACCCTTACTGTGCGTGTTTTGCGATTCATTTTTCATGACTATCGCCGCCATCTCTTTTCTTAAGGGTATTTTTAATAATCTTTCAAAGTTATTGTGTACTTTCGTGGTCAATCTGTGCCACAGTTAAATCAAGTTCCAAGCTTTATGAGTCAGAAATTTATAATTATTTTTTGTAATGAACAAAAGTTCGCCTTTCTTTTTCCAATCGTCAGCACTCGACGCACGGTCGGTGCGCAGCACCAGCTTCAATATGTTGTAGTTGCTGTGGCCGTGTATTTTGTTGATGATACAGCTTCGGCGACGGTCGGCCTCACGGAGTCAATTCTCTTTCTTTACGTTTCGCCCTATGGTCGGGGCCTCTTCAGAATCATTTTATTATCGAATTATCTCTTAATTTTTCCTTTCTATTTTAACTATTTATCCCTCGTTTTCGGCGTTATTGAATGTGATGTTGATCGTAATGTATATTTCCTTCGTTTTCTAGGCCTTCGCGGTCTCCGGTCATCGATGGAGAGGGAGGTTATAATATCAATCTGCTTTAAGCAGATGTTTTTTTAGTGCATGGATTGTTATTAAACAATGCGAAGCTACTAAACGATTATTAGACCGGAGAATCCGGTGCACGTGCCGTCACATTTTTCGAGGTACTGTGGTCGTATTGAAGAGGCCCCGACCATAGGGCGAAACGTAAAGAAAGAGAATTGACTCCGTGAGGCCGACCGTCGCCGAAGCTGTATCATCAACAGCACCAGCTTCGGCTGGTCCCAGAGTTAAGGAGCATTTCTTGCGGCTGTAACGTGGATGGGTGATCAGTTAGCCGCGCATTGGCTTGGGCGCCAATTGCGGAGCGGAACGCTTTGGAGTTTCTAATGTATTCTCATACATTAGAAACTCAGTAAAAATAAAGCCGCTTGTATCGGCCAGATTCTTCGCAGTTTCTCTATCCCCTTGTGTGAATGCGATAATGGTAGGGCTTCAGGAAGAATGGCTGCGGCGTAACGGGGAAACCACCATGCGAAGGAAAAATCGAATAAAAAATCCGCCATTTCCGTAGTTGAAGTGGCTTCTTACAATCGGTTTGAAAAAAGATTGCGACTACGCAAGACCGCTTTCTCTATTTTTTCATAGACTTTTTACGTACTAATGCGGAAAAGCTACTTTCTCGCACGCTTTCGTCACACTACAGGCATAAAAGAGGAAGAGTTTTTGCACCTTTTATTTTAAAAAGTAGTATATGATACTTGTACGAATATCATTCTTCTGACGGCGGTTGGAAAGTCCGTTTTTTTGCACTGGTATCACACAATACTATTTTTTATTGAGCATCATAGTTAGAAGGAATAATAGCTGATTAAACAGTTTTTAACTTTTTTTTGGGATCCGTTTTTCCATACACCGAGAGAAAAGATTTCATTGACGCCAAAGAAATGAGTGGATTGATTTTTTTTCATTGATTTCAACGAAATATTTCTTTGATTTCAATGAAATAGTGCATTTGAATTTCAAAGAGAACATTTCATTGCCTGTAAATAATGATTTACTTAGTGAGCATATAATAAAGAAATAGTTTCATTGTTTTAAAGAGACTTTTTCATTGGTTCACAGAAATGTATTTATTGATCTCTCTCTCGCACCTAACCTCACTTTTATGTTTTCCGGTTCTCCCGAACGAACGGCTTCGAGTTTCGAGGAGCCAGAAGCTTAGACTATTTCTGGCGTACTTTCTTACATACTCACAAAATTTGAGCTTAATCTGCCGCGTACTTCAAGAAAAAATAGGTTTCTAAATTTTGAGCTGGTAAGAAGAAGGTTTCATTGAATCAAAGACGATATCTTTGAAATCAATGAAAAAGGTTCATTGGTTTAAAGAAATGTTTTTTCGAATCAACGTCACTGCTTTTTATTGAGTTTGAAATCATTCAAAGAAAAGATAGTATTGAAATTCAAGTATTTTATTTCATTGGCAAAGATTGCCGTGAATCAATGAAACGCTTTCTCTCGGTGTAGCAAAATGTACCTTGCCGGATTAAAATCGATAAAGAATGACGGAATGCTATTGGAAAAAACTCAACGGAAACGTACATTACTGCCCCTCGGAAGTAAAGAATAT
Source organism: Ephialtes manifestator (assembly GCA_963970395.1). Lineage (NCBI taxonomy): Eukaryota > Metazoa > Arthropoda > Insecta > Hymenoptera > Ichneumonidae > Ephialtes > Ephialtes manifestator. The sequence goes on from OZ019976.1 coordinate 6,542,068, forward strand.
ATGATGGAGCCGCAGTAGTTCGGCCGACCTACGGTCTGACCCTCTCCCATCCGAGCGAAACTTTTTTCTTGTTTTTCTATACGTTTGTATCGAAATGTAGTTTTTTTTACACATCAGGAACTTCTGGATTAAGTAAACATGGTGTAATGCAAATCATAATAAACTACAATTGGCGACTCTGTGAAAAAATACATGAGAATCGAATCTGGGATGATAGTGATGCGTTTGAAGAGATTCAAAATTCATTCATAGCCGGTGATGGCTATGTCGAAGAGCCTTCTTCAGTCGTTTTGTGCGAAAAGCTATGCTCTTGGTCGAGTGTATATGATTGAAACATCATGGAAAAACCGTGTGAATATTAAAAATGTGCAGAAAAACCAGTGTGTACGACAGAATCTGTTTACCAAAGGATGTGTAAGATCGACTTATGGTTTACATCTTCATAACTCCATAGCCATTAGATCCTCATATTTCAGTGTTTGAGCTTTCCCAAGTCCGTGAACCAGTGAGTAGAATATGTACCTCTGGCGCTATGAATGCCTAAACCATAAATCGGAATAAGGTCCTGTAATGGATCGAATTGTGTAGGATAGAAAGGCAGCGCATGTATTTATTAGTGAGATGGGCTCGTCTAACCTAAAAGCGCGTGCTGCCATCCTAATATGCCTTAAACATGAATCGATTTTATCTATCGTAGTCATAAAATAAAACACGTGGAAAGAACTTGAACGAGCTCGAGTAAAGTGAGCGCGTTTTTGCTGCAGAGTTTTAAAAGTAACTAATTTTAGTGGTTTGATTAAATTCTTTCGCCAGATAAAATAGGTACACTATTGATGGAATGTTTATTTAACGTAGAGACTCATAAATATTAATAGCTTTTAGTACATCGAGATAATTAATCTGCATGTTGAAACGTCGTCCACATCATTTGAGACCTACGTTGAGCTAAAAATGTAACATTTTTTCATTTACAGATTAAAATCTTTTGTATAATATATAACGTGATGTTTTCCTAGCGCCGCGTTCCATTGATTTAAATAATTGATTTTGGTAAAAATGGTCCGCTGGTTTTCTCGCCAAGGATCTATTTTTTGTAGTTTTAAGTAGGATTATTTTATTTTACTTATCGTTATTTATTGAAACTCGACTCCTCTCTTGCCCCTTCAAGAATATGGCCACTAAGGGAGTGCAGATAAATTAAGAAGCTACATCTCCGTTTTCTGTTGAGGTGATGTCCATTTCCACGAACGAGCACTAGCCCTAATAAAGTGAGGAAACCTAAGAGTGTGAGTTTATAGCCTCACCTTCACGCGGCGTGGATGCCAAATGGAGGTTAGATTTCCCGACGAGACCATTAAGACAAACTTAACACTGTCGCGTTCTGCTATGTCCATTTGCAGTAAAGAATCTATTTTTAGGATCGTTGTTTAACAGTTGCAGCTATGGGTGGAAGTGATATCAAAAGGAAAACGTATTGAATGCATTGAAACTATGTCATAAGGAGACTAAAATATTTATTGATTGTTGACGAGTATTCTGCTATGATATTGGATAAAATAGGCGAAGCTCGTTGTAAATATAAAACCACTTAAACAACTACAAAAATGAAGAATTTGTTAGGTCGTAACCGATATACATATAGTGTTCGGTCGACCGAACATTGCCGCACACATCTATACACTATACAAAAATTAAGCACTGATTATACCAGTGCAGAGCGCTTCAACCTTCTTAAGCTAAGTTAAATGTAAATTTGGTTATACCACTTTACTCTGATGTGTCACCTCTATCGGAGTTTCATACTCTAGTCTGGCAGCCACGGTTGAAAGAACTCGCATAAGGCGAAGGTAGGCGAAGAAGCACACATAGTGGAGGTGCAGGAGGTTCCAGCGGCTTGGAGTGCAAGGTGGTGTATGATGACGGCGCTTAAATCGGGTTATCCGCACAGGGCTTGAAGCTCGACTACCCTAAAAGGGAATAAGGCAGAAGAGGGTGTATGTAGAGCAAAACTTAACCACCCGACGTCGGATTATTTCGCGGATATGCACGCTATGGCACGAGCTAGAGAAATCGTGCACTCTGGGAAGTATACCTACACAACGCTCTACTATATATATTAGTAAGGCAGCCCGTTATATACCACAGCGAGATAATCTGTGCTCTTGGGGTTTGGACGGAATCTCATCCTTTTAGTAGTTTTACTGCGTGGAATCTTAATTGAACTGAAGTTTTGCTCGTACTCTCACACGTTACCCCTTTCACACTTTCCTTATTCGAAATGCGACCTTTGCCACCCTTTCAGTCGGTATCTTCACAACCGAGTAGTGCTTTTAATTTACGCGAATATTCTGTGACGTTTTCGTCTCGGGCGCCAACGAAGAAGATCTTTCTTCTATTCGTAGTCGCGCAGCGTAGCTACTCGACTGATTACGATTCCCTTTTCCGTTCTGTCTCGTAAAATATTTCTTTCTTTATTACGTTTGTGTTGCACGTAACTAGACCGCGGGTGATATATATCGTCAGGCTGAAAACTTTTCTTTGTTCCTCTTTGTCATCCCTATTTATATATAGTATAGTATATAATCCTATGTTCTGCAAATACATGCGGTATAAAGTATATAGTATATATTACCTAATGCTATTTCACCTCGTTCCGACCACCGCTGCGGTCGTTACGACTTTTTATTTACGTTCGCATTATTCTTCGTTCTTTTTGTCCTTCTTTATTTAACTCGCTGCGGCCAATCTGGTCTATATATATGTCTTCACTGCTTTCCGTAGCAATTACGGTGGAACAGACTGAGCTGTCCGTCACGTTGTCCGGAAGGAAATACGCGAACATCTCTCTACAGTTTAGAAAACTATCAGCAGGCCCTCAACCCTTTGTCATCAATTATTTTAACAAATGATTCTCTCATTTGCCACTTTTGTAGTATATTTTTATAAGCCTCGAATTCTTTTCTGGTGTTGCGACGAGTCACTATTATCGTTTCGAACCTCCGAACTTCATTGCCATGTGTTTTTATACCTTCGTTCGCGTGATAGTTGCTGAATAAACTGCAATAAAAGAAGACGGGGAATAATTTCTCGAGGGATAGACTGACGAGCGAAAAAGCTGTAACAGAAGCAGAAGGAAAAGCAGGCGAAGAAGAGAAAACAAATTCGATTGTTCCAGCGGCTGAATGGGATAAGTCGAGGGCCCCGGGCTAAGGTCACCCCATCGACCGTTAACTTTGGAATAAAGGGCGGCCAAGGGTAGTCTCTCACTCTATCCACCCCCCACCATCATTCCCGGGCATCGCTCTCCCTCTCGTTTGCCTGAGAGCCCGAGACACGACGAGAGTTTCGCTATATTAGGCACAAGCAGAGCTTATCAGTGATCGGTTGCCTGCGGCAATTTCCGCCTTTATCGCTTATCTGCCTGGTGGAATCGCTCGACGCTCGCGTTCTGCGCTCGGCTCTCGACCTCCCTCGGGGTGCATTTTCTTCCTCCGCCCCCCCCTCCCCCGTTCACCCTTCGCTCTCAGCGATCCTTTAACTCCTACACAAATCCAGCCAGGTTCTCTAGTGTACATTTTCCGCACGTAGGCAAAATATCCGAATAAGATTGAACGTAAGGTTGGGGTTCGCGGAACGCAAGCACAGGGGTTAAGGAACCTAGCGTGTCGATTTTAATGTGATTCTCGTGTGTACGAAAAAAATCTACCCTTCAAACGTTTGGTCAGCAAAATTTACTCCACAAACTTACGCTGAATTGAAAAAAAAAAAAAGTTTTCCCATCTTACTAGAAGTTTCGGACGCAACGTTGCTTTGATTTTCTTGTTCTTCACACTGAATATACTACTGAGAGAGAAGACGATCATGTTTACTCTCTAGAGGGTAGTAGAATACATATTGGTTCTGGATACCTTGGATGAACATCCGGTAGCTACGAGTTCTATCAATATATTAAACCTTAAATATTGCAACAACGGTTTTAAGTCGTTTTACTGGTACGAGAAGGCAAAAGTTCGGTAAAACTATAATCCATCGCCCAACAAAGCTTGAAAAGTTACCATACAGTCGATTAGTATAATACCAACATACAACTTGAACAATCAGGAAACAGATGATAAAAACGGTGCTTATTAAGTGAGTAATGCCAATGCTCCTACAACCGATCATGTCCCAATTACTGGAAGAGGCTCTTCACCAATCATCACCGCCGTCTTTTTGCCACCCGGTCAATAAAGAGCCAACGATGGTCTTGATCAGTAATAAGCTCACTCGTTCATTCTTATTCATTCCTATTAACTTTTACTGGAAGCATTTAAAAAAATTTAGTGGTGTATGTATAATAGAAGAACTAAAATTGAAGGAGACGGCAAGGGTTCGAAGCCGCTGGTCCAACACGTACTTGGAATTTTTATTTTTACTAGAGTCTTCTTAAAATCGGGTTAGAAGAACGAACATTAAATGTGTAATTTTCGCAAGAATGTTGTTTCGATTGATGGAGATTTATAAAAGATTATATCGTCCTTTTCATTTTGTTCAACAAAAAATAGTGCACTATTATGCATGAAGGTAATGATAAATTCTTTAACTTTTTAAAATAATATTCTCTAAGCGGTGATGTTAATCCAAATTACTTGGTGTTGAGATGTTATCGCGCCTTTTGCTGGAATTTTGCATTTAAATGAAGTTTATTATATAGTAATAATAAAAAATACTGTTAACATTTCAAGACTGCGTTAGCAACGTATCTTGTTAAGAGACACACCTACTTCGTTTTGGAATGTATACATCGTTTTATTTTATTAACCTAGTATAGCAGACTCTGAATAAAAGATCATTACTAATTCTTACCTAAACATATATTCAAGCCCGTCATTATTTCATATCAAATCAAAAAGATAGTGGGTATATCTGGCCTTAGTTCTTCAAGAGACTTTTCATTGTGTTTTTAATTTTGCTACCATGGAACTGAAGTATGCCGCTATCCTCAACATCTTCTTAATCAGTCTTGGTGTCAAATTACTTAGCTTGCTTTATTTACTTAGCAGGAGAAAATAAAAGAGGTAGTTAGAAGAGTATTGCTTGCCAACACTATAACTCTTGCGTCGACTCTGGCCAATAATACTCATCAGGACTTTTCCACGAAGAAACAGCATCACGAGAACTACAAAAGAAGACGAAGCAGAAAAATATAGACAGTCCGACACGTCCATTAGTACAGAATTTTTATCCATTAGTGGGTCCCGAGTGTAATCCCGAGCTTCCAACAATTATATTGATGGGACGTCGGATTGTCTCGCATGTTTGTATCTGTGGTACTACTACTATTACAGTCACTATCGCTTGAACTAGAAGTAATAGTCGTAGTAGTAGTGGCGGTTCAGGACATCCAGCAAAAGAGTCCTCGAGCTAGACTGAGGCTTCTCTTGGGTGTCCCACGCGGTATTGTTTGTTTCTCGCTATGTCTTCTAGCTGGCTCCACTCGGAGGTGCGCTTCTGCGCTCTCACGAATCTTGGTAAAACTTCGGTCTGTTGGTTTTTCCGTCTTTCCCACAGCTATAACTCACTCTGTGTAGGTGTAACCCGCTATTCTGGACCAACTACATTCCCACGAAACCGGAATAAAGAAAAGTGACAAAAATGCGCGTGGTAAAAGCGTAGTTGGAAAAAGGAAAGAGATGCAGGAAAGAGGTACAATAAAAATAGCACAACAAGTGGTACGATGAAAAAAAGAGTAGTACCGATGTCGATAAGAAACAACTTTTTTTCCGGAACAACTGCGGGCGAATGAGCGAGCAAGTCGTGGAGGAAAGGAATGCTCTCTGCGCCCCAGTGTTATACAGTAAATAAAAGCCTGTAGATAGTTGTGTACCGCTCGACGATTCTGAGTCTGTTGTGTTTGGGCGTGCGAGAACGGAAAAGGTAAACTTTTCTCCTGAGCCGTTCGACTTATTTCTTCTACTTCTTCTTTTACTTCTATCCCTCGCATAGCAGGTACACTAAAGAGTATCTGGTGTACACACAAAGTACATTACCGGTGCTCCTAATCGTTTTACTACTTCCTGTTACAATTTCTAGGGGGTCTGCGTTCCGGGGTATTTAGGGAGAAAGAGGTTGTGCTGTAACTCCCGGCGTAAGGGCCAGGCTTTCTCACGGTTTTACGGATTACGGAACTGCCATACCTTCGTTACAACCCCTCACGGTTATACTCCGAATCCTGTGGTGCGCTTAGTGGCAGCTGTTCCTTAGGAGAAGTAAAGTAAAGAGCTTGCAGTGCTTAATCCGCGAACGACGTCCAATGAAAATAACGAGTCAACAGGATCTCCCGTTCGGATGAAGCATTAAAATTGCGAGTACATTTCAGGCTATATGCTACTCCTGGTATACTATACGAAGGTTACATAAAAGCGCAGAGAATGTTGACCTTGACACCATCTTGGTATATCATGGATTTCCTCCCTGCACCTTAGAACGTTTTTTCTTTGTTCGTACAAAAGGGACTAAATGGTCGTATGCTCACAGATGTTTTTTGTGTCATTATCAGAGTCAAGGATGAGCTGTCATCAAATTAAAGAGTATTTTTAATAGTTTTGTGAATTAATCACTATATCACAGATTTCTACTATCACGTAGCATTGTAATAAAGAAATTTCGGGCTTGTTCACGTGCTATTTACCTAACGACTAATTGTTACTAAAAGAAATTAAAAATTTTTATAGGGAAAAGCTCCGATCCACATTTCGATTTTAGATTTCGTTCCTTCAAAATCACTTTCAGAAATACTGCGCGGAAAAAATTCCGACACCTACGTAACATTTTCTTATGTGGTCTAACTTGCTCTTTCTCCTCCAAGCTTACCTTGGTCCATGCTCCGTGCGTTAACCTGATTGAGCTCCATCCGCTAAGGAGGTTTATCAAATTGATAAAAATATGCTCCAATTTTTGGAGGATAGTCGTCGAAAAAAATCACATCTCCATGCCAAATTTCATATCAATCGTCTAGATGGTTATCGATAAATTAATTATTGAAGTTACACTCATAAATATAGGCGACATAGGGGAAACTATACGCACATCCAACGCTATGCTCGAAAAAATTGTTGATAACAGAACTAAATTATTCCTTATATTTTCGAGAAGAACTTCTACAAAGACCGAAAAGATTCGTCTGCTTGGTTGGCGAGAAAACGTAAAAACAAAACTGTTCGGATTGTACAATAATGTACGCCAGCGAACGCGGGTTACGGACCTCTCTCTCCACACTATCTCCTTGACAACCTGCGCACAAACCGACCTTACAGTGCACCTCCCCGCCAGAAAGACGTTGTTCACCTTCCTTAAACAACAGCCCTAAAAATACTAAGCCTGATACTACTCAACCAACAAAATAATCATCAAATCCACACACGAGGGGCACAACCATAAGGGCTAACTCAGCCCGTTCCGTATTTTAGTCAATCTAATGCAGTGCTAAGAAAAGCGACCATTACAGTGGTATTACGTAATGTGTCGGTTTGCGGCTAGATCACAGGCCGGAAAAATCGATCTTTTGACACAGGAAGTACAAATAGTATATTGTGCAATAAGAGCCGAAAACTGGCGATTGCGACGAGTATCAAATTTGTCATCGCAAAAGTTGTAATTGAAAATTTCGGCCCTCGTTACACACCATACTTTTTATAACGAATGCATGAATTAGTAGTGCTTTGTATGGATTTACGGGACGGACAGTGATCAGTGAGCTTTCTGCTTCATCAGCATTGAATGTAACTGCGATCACGTTCTCCCCGCAAAAGAGATTCTCTACACTGAGAGAAAACTTGAAATCCTGACAACCTTGCGCGGTGGTTGGCAAATATTACTTTGGCTCAAAGAAATAGGAGTATAAATACGAGTGCAATGCAAAAACCGAGTTTGTCCGACGTTTACAGACATGCAAAATGAGCTGCAACTGCAAGCAGTGAGTAAAATCCAGCGAACAGTGTGCGAAATCAGGGATACAGTGCGCAAAATGTTTTTCTCACCTCCGGGCCGAAAGCGACAACTTTCGTTCCGCTGCGCGGAACGAAGTTCCCGGTTTTCGGCTCCGTCGATGAGAAAAATCGTATACACTCCTCGGGCAGTAAATAAGAAAGCCTCAGATCACATGTTTGTCAACCTCGGTTTCGCCTCGGCCGACAATTACATGTGATCTGAGACATTTCTTACTTTACTACCCTAGGTGTGTAATATACTATTGCAAGCTAGTGCGGCAACCGGCCATTTTGCATGTCTGCGAACAGTGGGCAAACAAGGATTTTGCATGCATGAGTAAAGAAAATGATTTCTATGAAGCAACTGTATTGGAATGGTTACAAGAACTGTTTTATGCTTTTGAAAGAATCTCGGTGTAACTGGCTTCTACAAAATATAAGGTTGATTAAACCTCACGTCCGTTTGTGTGGAAGCCATTTCTAAAGATACGAGAACTGCTTTTTACAGTCATCCCGGTGATCACCAACTACTGACAGCCAGAGACAGCCAGGTGACCCATCCTAGTACTGACCCTCAGGTCAGTTAGACGATCATCCACCCAAATACTAACGAACTAATTCGCGCAAACAATGAAACAAGAAACTTCACCGAATATGTTTATAGATGGCAACAACGATACAATTTACCCTCTTAGATATAACCGAGTGCCGTGAAAAATAACTGAATGTGCTTTTATTTTTACTACAACAAACGAAACCATAAAAACCTATAAAATTCTGACTGTATTATACTAAGTTCATTTTATATTTCATGTTACCGATATTTAAATAGACAACAAAAAATTGTAGAATCATATGATCTGAATGTCTGAGTGAGCTAAAGCGCAGCGCAACAACACCATCCGGAGGGTTCCAGTTTCGATTCCTGTCAATGTAAAAAAAATTAAATATGTTTTTTCAGCGATTAATATGTACCATCATGAAGAGGAAGACGTAATATCTAATAAAAATGCAGGATTACTCGATTAAATAAGCACAAAATAATATTAAAAAATTAATTTTCTTTATTATTTTAGATTTCTTCAAACATATAATCAATTTAATTGAAATGTGAGTGTAGTTGAACCAAACGTGTCAATAGTTCCAATCAGTCGATTAGAGATTGATGCAAGAGTGTACATGGTCTGAGAGAAAACAATATTAGAGTTACAATAAATGCACTGTGGTTGTCTCAACCACATGAAACATTTGAATCGAAGAAAGTCCGACAACCATTTGGTGAGTTTGACCCAACCTCCTCGTTCCATTCGCCGTATATAACCTCTCGGAGAGGTTCAGTAAACCTCTATTTCGTTGTGCCCAACAATTTTTTTCTCTCAGTATAGGTGCGAAAGTGAAACAATTGTGAACTGCACACGCACGGAGCCATCATTTCAATACTGTCATGATAACAGACATTTTCGTCTGGCAAAACTGTCATGCAAAGCACCGCGGTGACAAAAAAAAGGTGAAGCGGTATGAAGAATGAAGGGGAAGGAAGCTGCAAGCTGAAACTTGTAAACTGTTACGAGAAGCTTAACGCAATGAACAAAGCTTTTTCTACGAAGAAGCTAACATTATTGATCTAATCACTTCCTCGTAGAAAAGCTTTGTACATTGCGCTAAATGTGTGTAGTTTGGATGATAGAACTTGGAACTATTTTTATTGTTGTATTCGACATAAGGGCTCGTATATAACCTAGAAGTCAATTAGATAAAAAGCTTTTGAAGAGGAAATTTTTTTTACATGTTTTCACCTATTACAAAGCATAGTCTATGTATACACGGAAAGAAATGTTTGGTTGTGGCAACTACGTTTTCGATTTGCTGTACACAATGTCTAAAAAATGAGTTGCCTCAACCATATCGAATAGTAACCTCAACTATTCACGATTAGTTCTCGATTGGATTAGTTAGGTTAACTAATCCAATCGTTGGGACTACCACTCAAATAGTTGGGACTACCATTCGAATCGTCGGTATTATCATTCGAATCGTTGGTATTACCATTTGAGTTGCTAGGGAAATAGAATAATCGATTGGTTGTGTCAACTCATTTCTTGGTTATGGCAACTAATCTTTTTTTTTCCGTGTAGAACAAAACGTGTACAAAGTGACTAAACGATTAACGTGTCAGACGCGTGTTGAAGCAGCACTCTTGTTTTTGAGAGGGTAATCAAGCGAAGCGACACGAAGTTGTGAAGGTATTTCTGCAGTATCTTCCAGTAAAAGGGCTGCTTCACTATTTCTTGGATCCGGTATTAAGAATTTTATTTTTCATTACTACATAAACATTCACGATCTGCACATGCACATTGATGTTACGAGATACTAGAGTCGTTCGCACGACGGACAACATTGGTCAAGCTTAAGATCCACCGCTAGTCTCTAGCCTGCCCTGTTAAATGTTGTCGGTTATATAGAATATCAGGCACGGTATCACTTGCCGCTTTTTTACAAGCCCTTCATTTTATGACTTCCTTCGTCCCTATTCTTCTTCGTGTCATCGTGTCGTCTCATTTTCCCGTCCGCCACATTTTTTTTTCTTATACCACCTAATTTTTTCCTGCCCACTCGGATGCCGATCGAGGATAAAGGCGTGAAAGCGCGATTCCACTACGATGGTCAGGTCTCGTTGGAGATAAAGGCGAAAACAGCCTCCAGGCGACAGCATAGCTATACTATACACTCGGCTATTAAAAGCCGTCGTCGCCACCAGCAACGAAGGGGTAAGTCACATTAAGCTGCTACCAACGATGCGAATAAACGGGCCCGGGAGACCGCGCTGCCGAGCCCGGAGTAGTAGTGAGTGGTTTGCTGCACTGAAGAAACGCAAGGCTGAAGCTCCCCGTGGTCCGGGGAAAACGGGCGGAAACTGCAAGGCGTAAAACGTCGTAATCCGGAGAACGCAGCGTGGCGTGCAAAGGCTACGAGAGAGCTAAGGAGTTGAGGGTACGTTTGTGTCAGGAAAGAGCAAGAGGTGCAGGCAAAGCTTGCAGAAATGAGGATATAAAGAGGGATAGAAAAAACGAACGAGCAATTCAGACGAAGAGAGGAAAGACGTAAGGTTCAGAAAGGTGCAATGGCTATACAGGAGTCCACGAAGCTTGCGGTAGTAAACCTTGAGTATGGGCTGTATACCAAGATGGTACCGTTGCTATATATGTGCGAAGCAATACCGAAGGTATAGTAGTCGAAGGATGTGAAGAGAGAGAAGGACGAATATATGCAATATAGGGTTGAGGTATAGGGTAATACCTAACTACCCTATGCGAAGGCTAGCGGCAGCCGGATCGTCGAAGTACATCCTGCCGAGCTATGGCCCGGGACGTGGACGCTGGACGAGACTATAGTCTTGTATAGTTTATATCTATAGTTATACGACTGGGCATCGTACACACTCTACCGACGATGGTTGCACGGATAGCCGGGAGTAGGCTGAGCCGAAAGGTATGTACTTCTATGCACGTACATACCAACGCACAGTGGATACGTATATAAGTGAGGCTTTGTCGCTGTATAAGTCTCTCTGTTGTGTTATACGTGCTTGATGCAGATTGGCCCATGGTTCCGGCGATCTCGGACCTTACTGCCCCCTAGAATTATATTAATATATTAATCCTTCGGCATAGTATAACGAATTTGTGGGGAAAGGCCTCCCTGGGTGTAAACGTGGGTACCATAATACTAACCAACTTGGTACAGTCGTATATACCTTGCTCGATGATACGTAATGCCTGACTGCTATAACACATCGCGTCACTATATCGACGCTCGTATATAGGGTCGTAACGTTAGTATAGTAGTGACTGTCGAGCTGGAACGTGCACTGGAGTATCGTAGAGATTCTCTGAGCTCGCAAGATTGCATTTATACGAGAATTAGAAATTCGTTTATGGCAACACGAGTAACACACGGGTCAGAGATTACTTACTCTATATTACTCTCAAGGTTTCCGTATGTTAACTATGCGGTTTATACGTTCATCCGTATAATCTGAGACTGGGTTGAGAGCAAGCTGATAACCGGTGCCATTTGAGAACCAGGTATTTGAGCAGCGGCGAACACATAGGAAGTTACCAATGAATGAAACTAGGGAAACTACGTACATACCTAGACAAACTATGGTGCAGATAAGGGAGAAAGAGTGGGAATAGATTGAAATCGAATTGAAGTGCGAAAAGCTTTTCGTCGATTTGGTTTGATACAGTTATCGTTACAGTAACAGTTACCTATATAGCCTCTTTGAGGATATTGTGTAAATGCGAAAACTAAAGAGTTGGGTTTAAAGAAACCGAGGGGGGAACGAGATAGACTCTTCCGCGACTTGGTCGAGGTGATTGTCTATTTCTACGAGAATCCAGGTACACTGTACAACTCCACGGGCTACACACTATAGAGTCTCCCTAGCTTCTTTCCCTTGCTACTCTATCCTCCCTTACTCGCATTATCGATACCGGACGAAGAACTTATGTATCAGATATCCTTGAGCGCATTCTACTCACCAAACCCTTCAAATGTTATAGTAGCTGCAGCGATGGAAACTCGATGTCACTAGTTTCTTGACCCAACTACCCTCGATTGAGGAAACAGCTCGTTTTACACATGTATCGTCGCATCACTCGATTGTTTATTCCACTCGACAAATTTCTTGGAGGCAATACTTCAGACTCGAATTCGTTATTGCGTCTATTTCGTCGGTCCACTCCGTCGTTCCACTCTGTCATATGCATCTTATTATTAGCCACGGTATTATCCTCTAGGTTTTCCATTCAATTTCTTTGATAGCTACACTGGGATGGGAACGGAACGAGACCAATATTCTCTAGACTCGCATTTTCTCTTTCAACGGAGGGTATATACTATATTACGCATACTTTTCGTCCGTGAATTTGCATCCTTTCCCCAACGATCTTTCCCTTTGGAACGGTAAATTCTATGTTAACATATCGTTTCTGTATTTCCACGTAGTACTTTTACCCTCTTTGAAAATTGCTTTCGGCATCCGAATCCCTTCGGTGAGATTAAGCAACCCCTATTTTCGCCATCTCTTTCTCTATGTCGATTCAACGGTTTCACATGTCATGTTTTCTGTATTACATGACTTTTCGGCTGCCTTTGAAGGAGACACTTGGAAAAATCATGTTAGGTCTGGAAAGTACTAGTGCTAGCTTATTAATCATTAGTCTATGTGAATTATTGATGTATTCCGTCTCCTATCGAAGTAATTTTATTTGCCTACAATTTTTCCATCAAAACGTCCGAGAATTGGGTTAGAAAATACGTTCGGACTTATGTGTGCATATTGATACTGAATTCCGAAATTTCCTAAGGCCATATACGATCCAATCGTCGATTGCAAACGCACCATTTGCAAACGGCTTGACCAATTTTACTCAGTTTCGGCGCATGAGTAGGACATCAACCTGTTTTAGAAAAGGATAAATATGACATTCCTGAGGGATGGAGTACGGAGATTTTCCGTCACGAGCGAACGCGTTAGCCATTATAATCTCTAGTTAAGGAATATTTTTAAATTTTTTTTTATTTGCTTTTCCCCCCGGCTGGAGTGATTACGCCTATTGCAGGGTCGGCCCGGATCAGTAGCCAGCCCCCCCTCGGGGTCTGGTCCGGAACAGTAACCAGGCCCCCATGCGGCCGCATCCGACTTCCGCCACTACTCGCCATAGCATTTCTGCCATGGGCATAGGGAAACTGCGGAAAACCTATGCCGAAATACCCGGTCTCGAGTTCGCCTCACGGCACCGGAGGGAGGTCACATTTCGTCGAGAACGTAAACACGGACTGCAGCTGTATAGATGTGTCCTCCACAGGTAGAAATACCTGTGTGGGTCTCATGTATACGTATGGAGCCATTTTCGACGAAAATCGACGGCACCGGGTGTAATGTTCAATATAATATTCAATTATTTTTAATTTATCTTTATATATGCATACTAGGATTGTATTGTGGCTCGCGCGCTGCGCTCGCTCGCAATCGCCCCCTCCCCCCTCCCCCTCCCCGCTTCCGCCAAGTCCTGAGCCCGAATTATTCTAAGTCCCTCGATTCTTGACACGGCGGCGGCGGCGGCGAGATCTTTTTATAATATAGAGAGAAGAGATATGAATTATGGAATTTTTTACTATAAGAGATTATATATGTACACGCATATTATTTCTGAGCATTTAACTTGAAAATGATGATGGCCTCTAAAGTAAGGTATTCCCGAATATAAATAATCAATAAACACAAAAACAGGGTACTAATAATTGTGGACACTTTAATTATGAACATTATATGCTAATCAAGATACATAAGTTTTCTAAACCAAACTAGGTTTCCTAAACCAAAATTACGCATAATTTTCTTATCTAAATATCGCCAATGATATGTCACATATCAGATTTCGTTCAGTCAAAATATAACGGCCGGTAGCCACTTCGCCCAAATATCATGACGCCCAATTTTGTCCTTCTTACCGTATTGCTGTTCATTCCATAGTTTTATATTGGGTGCCAGGTAATCTATTCCATCCCGATTACCAGGGAATCCTGTCCCGTGGATACTCACTTTGCCGGCTATTTAAGGGGGTTGGATGGTTCAAGGCGTTACAAAATAATTTACAGCAAAGAGCCAGTGTGTTGCTTGTGAAAAATACCACGTCGCTTCGAGCGGCTTGGCAGTCTATTTATTATTAAAATCCTTTCGCTGACAAAACGCGGAATACACCAGTTCTATTACTACGCGGTAAGGCATCGAGTCTGTCTAATACCGCACCTCACTCTCGCAGCCGCGGATACTCGAGCACCGTTCCAGGAAACCTCGTCGCGGGATCTCAACGTGCTCGGCTTTGCACCGGTCCTAACATTTTTGCTTCCTTACCCGAGCCCATTGCTCGGCAGTCAACGGTCCGATCCATACTAATGTATTCCCCGTATCGCGTGGCCCGGCGTCTTCGCGCTTCTTATGACCGGGGTGGGGGGTCACGGTCTGAGATCAAGAGTCGCGGTAGCGACTCGACGCCACTAAAAAAGAAATTATCGATTTATTTCGTCGATCGTCATCTATCCTCGCCGTTCCTCTTTCGTCATCCCTCCTGCGTCTCTCCCTAGAATCGAGCCTAACCGACGCGACATTACGAGAAATTCCCCTCACACTTAACATTCACTCTCTTCAACTATTTTACGTAGTACGTTGGGACAGAGTGCGTTATAGCGCCTCGTCACAACATATTGATTAATTAAATATGGTTTGTCATGAGTAAGGAAAGAAATCTCGCTCTCTCAAGCTTCGTCAACAAATAAATTAATTTGTATTATATATTTCTTTTACTTATCTTAATGCTATTAATGACGACCGGCCGGTATATGCGATTTATACGTAGGTAGATGAAAAAATAGCTCTTCCGATTTCACTAGTCGTCTTCAAGTCTAAAAGGCCAGGCACGTCTGCCCGGTACCACAGTTGAGAGGCGAGAGAGAGATCTTATGGCACGCGACGAGGACTGTAATCTGCGGATTCGTGCTTTTACGGAATTTTGCCGAGTAAACACGAATTCGCGATCGATCCTCGTGCAGCAATCGATAAATATTAGGCGCGTTACACTGAGAGAAAATTATGGTATTAGTAACTATAAAGTGACAACTATTCATTTATGGTTGGTACAACAATTTTTTTATAGTCGACACAACTATCAAATAGTTATTATAACTAGCAAATAGTTACCATAACTATTTTCGTAGTTATCGTAACTATAAAAATAGTTGCATGTAATAAAAATGAATAATTGTCACTTTGTAGTTTACTATACTATTACGATTTCTCTGAGTGTAGTTTAAGGTGGTTCATGCACTAACACCAAATAAAGATTTGTCGCTAAAAATATGAAAAATGGAAAATTTACTATCACTAGAAAATGTCTCTGAAGTTTAAGATAGTCTTACCGTACTGATTTGGAAATACATTGCTGTAGACATTGTTCATTTAACATGGCAAGTATAGGGAACGCAGCTCCTGCAGCATTTTACCTTTGAAAACTTCCAACTCTAAATGTAGATAAACCGATACAAAACTATACGTTCGAGACATTGAACATTCAAAAAGACAGTGTCGAAAAACTAGACTGATTTACCGTACAGTATTGCAATGAAATAGCATTCAAGACCATAATCCAAACGAAATGTATGCATAACCTTCCAAAAATTGACAGTCGTAAAATGTCAAGCGAGCGACTTAATTCTGATAATTTTATCATTTTTATATAACAACAAGCAAATATAGAAACGAGTGCTCGCTAATCGATCACTTAGAGGTATCTGTAACTTTTATTAACGATAAAATCAATTTCCATTCGTTTGTTCGTAAAGAAGCTGAAAATAGACCTACATATGACTCATAAGTAGTGCAAGAACCACCTTAAATAGGGTGTGTATCATTACACGGGAATCGAACCCGCGACCTACCGATGGTCTGGACCAGAGGCCAGTACACTGACCACCAGACCACCGCACCGGTTAGTTAAGGAATATAATAGAGGTGAAGTTTTAATGTCGCAAAGTTCAAAGACCTTTTTGAATTCTCAAATACCGCGAAAAACAAATCAATTTTCATGCCACGCAGCAGTATTCGAGCCAAATGCAGATGACAATAATAAATTATATTCTGGGGAAATACAATCTTGTACCTTGCACTTACGAATATTTCTGATGGACAAAACTTTTTTTATATACGAATAAGAATTTAGATCGGTAGGAGCTCCGGGAAGAATACGTTTCATTTTTAAACAATCGCTCACTCATGGTCGATCAATAGTAACTGTTGGGATTTGTATTTATTTTTTTAGAGAAGAAAAAATTTCTGAACAAAAATATAATTTTTTATATGAGAAAAAAAAAATTATAGCCTATAAAATCTCCAGAAGATATTCATTTCGTCATTCATTCATCGTTTTTGTAAATGGGTCGAACATCTCGTAATGTAAATGGAGCATCTACGGGTCTTTATTCTTTTTCTAATAAAAAAAACATTTTATTCTTCTCGAGAAACATGTGTTTTTATAAGGTACAATGTTGTACTTGCCCTAGAAATAATATGTTGTGATCTGCAGCTAGATCCAATTCTGCTTTGCGGCTCGAAAATTCATTCGTTTTTAAGGGGGCTGCGTTATAACCGTTTTAAACTTTATCTTTAATTTAAACTTAATCTCTATGCTGCGATAGGAAATGCGCGGATAAACCCGAGGGATATGGCGGATAGTGTGGACGATGAAGCAGCGAAAGCGTAGTGTCGAAACGCAATAGGTAGGATACGTTTTCGAACTAGCAGCTTTTTGGCAACGAACCACAACCACCGTGAAATCAATCACTCGTTACCCCATCAATATGTATTTTTATTACATTACATCCACGTGTTATAGATGACGTAAATCCCTACCGCTCATGTTCTCGATCCGTCAGTCCGTCATACTGCTCTCCCCATTGTGTGCGCTCGCTAGGATAAATATTGCCCACGTATCTGTAAGTGTATAGCACATCTCTCGTCGTTGGATGATCGACCCTCGCACTCGTTGGATTTGGGGAAAATTATTATTTTTTCGTTATATTTGTAGTGACTCAAGCAAAAGCCGACGGAATAGAGGATCGAAAAGGTTTTGAAAAAGAAAGACGACGAAGAACAAGGCAGTAACGAAGATGATGGGTCTACGTCGAATAAGATACGACGTGAAAGCCTGAAATTGATTTTCCCTATCAGAAATAAATTACAAATGTTCTATTCTGTGCCACACTATACAAGCTTTTATCGAGCACACTCATCGATCATTTTTCATTGAATAAATATTTTTGTATCTGTGCTACTCTCGCAGTGTACATGAATTTTTATTACATCGCCAGAAGCGAGGAGATAGAGGGAGTCCACAAGCTCGGTGCTGCTGTTGCTTTATCGGACAAGTGAAATCTCCGCTGGGTATTGTCCGTCGCGTTCACCTACCTTTCCATTGTCTCCTTTGGGATACGTTGGTAAATATAGGGCACGTAGTATAAACACGCTAGTGTAACTCGACGAAAATAATATTCCACTGCGAGATGTATAGCACAGGCAAAAATGGCCAACGAAAAAGGGAGATACAAGTATAAAGAGGGTGAAAATTGAGAGTAGGGTGTATATTTACATTAAATTATTAATTCTTCGACGATGACTCGCTAATTGATGACGCATTGTATCTCCCGCTACGTCAATTTGTCTTTCATCGCCCCTCGTCATTCCTTTCGTATGAATTATTCCTGGAAGTCATTGTATTATTGTGGAAAGAGCTGAAAGACAGAATGTGGAGCCCTGGATAAACAATCTATCGATCATGAGATCTTCCGTCGACTGACATCTATTTATTATGTTATTCAATTATGTGCTATCCCCTCTTCCTGATTACCATTAACTTCTGTGATTATTTTTTCTGTATATGAGGCATCTCTGTCATAGTTAGTCATTTTACAGCAAAATTTTAGAAAATCCTGCATTTCTAAATAGTCCACATATGTCGGAAGCTAAATATCACAGAAAAATAATATCTTCAATTTTTAATTATGTTTTTCCAAAAACTTTATTAACCTGTTAACTTTTATTTTTCCACAAGAATAGTACTTTTGTTGTTATTAAAGTATGTCATTTTTATTTCGCTGTAGAAATTATCGTCTAGATTTAAAAAATTAAATTCAAGTAAAATGAATAAAAAACGATGTCACCATAGGCCAATATTTTGTCATATAAAAAAATCCTCAGAAAGCTTAAAAAGTGTCGAACCATTATTGGTAAATAAACTACTAATTAAAAAATAATCATTTAATTACACGGGTTAGGTGACATTTTTTTTTTTTTTTGTATCGGGTGCACTTTTTTCGTTCGCAGTAGCGTGCGCATACATTCACTGCTCGTTACGAGCAGCTGACGGCCCTACCCTGACGCGTACTCACACTTGCGCAATGAAATTAAGCTTTTGAACACCGTACGTGAAATTTTACTCAGTTTCGTAAAATCTATACGATTCAACGTGTTCGGGTTCAACTATAGGTTTTTCTACAGTGTCCTCTTTCCATCGATCCATTTTAATCAACTCATGGCATAACAATTTTTTGTAGACTCTTGATAGGAGAGACCAGGACAAGTTGAAATACTCATGTTAAAATTCGGATGTACCATGCAACTCTTGAGCGCTGTAAAGTTTTGCTCACTGTACAAAACAACAGTTTATAGTGAACTTACAGAAAAATACGATCAAATCTCTAATAAAGTGAATTTATAAAGTGAACTTATAAAGTGAATTAAGCGTTGTAAATTAAACTTTTATCACGATGGTTACAATGGCTTTACGAAAATACATTTCTTTTCTTTATAGCCTGTACTATTATCTACATTTCAAGTCTACATAGATGTCATTCGACGTTTCCAACGTCGGGAGGATGCGCGTAGAATCGATGATTGATTTGAATTTAAATATCTTAAGGATGGGATGATGAGCCATTTTCCGAACTCGATTAGTTCAGAAGATGACACACTTTCATGATAAAAGCCACTGTTTGTAAAAGTTTTTCACCATCGAATTTCTTTAATAGACTTTCTTTCATCCGCAGTTCACTCTCGTCTCATTGTCTCGTCGTTCCAAATGCAATTTCGTGAGCTTTCTCGTTATCTTCTTATCTGTCGATGCCCTGGAGGAATTATCCGAGGTAGGTCAGAAGTTCGTACGACCTTAAGCCACGGGAATTCCCTGGGAGTGTCGCAACAGGAAAACCGCCGGAGCTTGGGGTTCGCTCCACCGCATGGAGTCTTGAGATTCGAGGTACAGCTTTCGTGAGCCTCAGTGGGGATATACAGTCGAGACTAGAGTGAAGTCCAGTAACTCCTATCCCGCAAAATCCGCTCGGTGTTGTATTCGGCAGGTACGGTCGAAGTAGGTATCCGGGCAGATACGTACTCTGCTGCTTTGGAACAGCAACAGAATATCGGAAGGCGACTCGATATTCCGTCTCGAGAGGAACGCGAATCCTATTGATAAAGCCGTGAGGGACGGAGGGACACCGGAAAAACCAAGTACGTAAATGGAGAAAAACTTCGAGGAGCGTCTACGAGAGAATAGAAAAAGAATGGGGGAATAAAAAAAATGGTGTGCGCGAAAATACTCGATTGGAGAGCCGTCAACAGTGTTATCCTTCGCTTCGCGTCGTCGTCCAGTGCAAAAGATGAAGGGAAGAAAGAACGAAAGAAAGTAAGTGACTGCAAGCACGGCGGAGAGAGCTCTGGGTGTGCTGAGTCCCGCGGGATGGCTCGGGAAGAGATTGGATTAAAACTCGAAATCGAGTTGTCCTCGGCTTACTCACGAGCGGAGGTTCGCGCTGCTCCTGGTTCCTGCGACTGCAGCACACAACGCAGCGCACCCTGACCAAATTTACTTTGCGAACTTTCCATATCCCGTTCGACTGGTCGCTGGCTTTCCGCGCCCGAGCGAGCCGGCCATCGTAGAAACGACATCGACCACCAAGTCGAACTCATCGACGTCTCTCAACAAGTTGCGAGCTCTGAACTATACTTCTTCTTTCTTCTATTCACCTCGGTTTTCTTGTATTTTTTTTCTAATTTTATTTTTCTCTCGCTTGCGCGCTTCTTCTTTCGCTCTGTCGACCGCCGTCTTAATCAATGGCTGACGACAATTCCATCGGACGACAACGCTGCAACGTTCGGACTCTCATTCTAGGTCGTTCTCTCGCTCTTGTACCAGTCTTCTCTACCCCTTTTTCCCCCTTTTTGTAGCCGCTCGTTTCCTATTATTCCCCATCGCTCATTTCGCTCTCTTCTTTCCTCCCATATACTTTCTCCTGTCATAAAGCATGATCTATTCAGCTCCATCTGCAATGTCGTATTACTGCCCGTGACTCTGATATTGGAAATGGAAGTAAAATACGTCAATTGAGGAACTCAGGAAAACGCGAAGTACGACCCATGAGAAATAAAGAAGAACAAAAAGGTTGAGAAGATAGTGAATTTTCGGATTGAGTGCGGAAGAAATGGAACCATTCTACAGATTGTACGACAGATTTTGATTGTAATTTTACGATGAACAATCGGTACACGTATTATGGTAACCGTTGCTATTAAGACAGTACCGTACGGTATTATAGATATATCAATATTGAATGAAGCGGCGGGACCCTGGCAGGTTTGGTACCACAGTTACTGGTAAATATTTGTATGTCCCTTCGTAACGTAATTGGTCTGCCGAGACTGCCGACCACTTAAGGGTGGCCTATGACTAAACCATTTAGTCTATTCCACAAAGCAGTGGTGGGTCGAGCACCAGACTGCTGCCAGCAAGTAGTAAGTAGTAATAACCGCTGCGGTCAAACCGGCATTGAAGCTCTCACGGTTGGTACCGAAATAGTCAAGTTATCAAATCAATTATATATGTAAACGAGGAACGATCGAAAATTATAATCTGTCGTTAGTAATTGACAAATTGCCGATTGGGTTGGCATATGACTCATAGTGAAATGTACTATTGACGCAATGAATAGTACATTAACCCAGCAATCGGATACAGTGTGTTTGCTCGTTAGACAGTATAATAATAATAAACATATATATAATGCCGTAAGCGGTCAAAAAAATTAATCTGCATACCAGCAATATATAGTCATGATTAATGGTTGCATATAGGCCTTACTGTGTTACGATGATTCCAGTGGGAATATTAGAAAAAATGTTTTCATTAAAATTCTTATGATAAATAGTCAGTAAAATAACATGTATACCAACTAACACTGGAAGCGCATTTTTAGTTTCGCAAAATCACGTTATTTCAGAAAAAAATCATTGTGACCAAAACACAGTATGTATATGAATAACCAGCATATATATTGGATACCATTGCTAACATATAATGAATTTGGCAAACGTTTTAAAACATGAGGAAACTTAAAATCGATGATGGAGAAAATTCTCTTTCATATTTTTTCTTGAATGCTGCATCCTAATCGACGTAATGCCACCATGTTGATGGTGGCATTATCTCCGCTCCGACAGTCCAGGCATTAAAAAAATTCTTAGAAATTATTTAATTCACCATACTAAATGGGATGAAGGGATTTACTTAAGTACCCAAAAAAATATATATCGAACGTGTTCCATTCATGTCAGTGCCACATTTCGCGAATATTATTATTGAATTAGAGGGCCACTGGAACGAGCAGTCGTTAAAGAAGTGAGACTTCGATCCGATGAATTATGTTAAATTTTTTTCACTCGCAGTTCCATTCACTCAGCTATCTGTATTCAACGTGTACTTGGCTATTGTTCGTTTCCTTCAACTCATTATAGCGTTGCCTCTTTACAAGCACTGAAGTAATCAAAATAAGATTGCAGGCAATAAAGGATCTTCTTTATCTTGGTGCTTACCACAACAAAATTATTTATTCGCAGAGAGAGATACTATCTTTTGGTCTATAAAGCCACGAAATAGAGTCGAGGTCGAGACAAGGATCTGAAACAACGACAACGTCGACGACGTCTGCTTCTGCTGCGGTAGCTTGTGTGTCTCCAGTGGCCACCGCTATGGAGCTCAAACGTACGCGGCGAGCGCAAGCGTTTTCACGCTCACTGATCCTTTAGCCCTTATCGCGGCCAGGCCAGCATCAGTCCAGTCTGATTACGTTCGGTTGGTTACGCTCGACTTCCTCTCAACACATTCAACTACTAATGTAGCATAGCCCGAGCTACCAGTGGCAAACTCCGAAGTACCTATTGCTGCTGTTACCGCTTGTGGCGATGTCAGAAGCGCGATTCTACTGCTGCTGGACTGATTCGATCGATGTCGACTAACAGCTGTCATCGAAGTTTCTCTCAGTCGACGTGGCCTTTATGGAGTTATTGCATACATGGATAGTTAGTCACTCTGTGTGTCTAAGTTGAGGTCAATGAATTTTGCAGAAATTCTTGTTTTCTCATCACTCCAATTTGCATCCAAATTAAAATAACGAATACAATATTTATTTATACCTTTATTACTATATTCATCAGCTTTTCACGTTGATCCTCTTGAAATTGCATAGCTATAAGTACAAGCGGATGCTTCATAGAAAGTGAGAGGGAAGACGCTTTTATTTTACTTTATCATATTACGGAGCACTGAAAGAAAGATAGAGGGAGGGAGTAGTAGCCGAGAAGCCAGAGATTGTACAGAGTATAATAAGAAGACCTCTTATTCAGACTTATTATAAGCCACGGCATGTATTTATAGAACTCTGCCTTAATATTAAAGAAGTCTGGTACTCTGCAAGGAAACGCGGTGCCTCGCTACCTCAAGGAAGTCTCTACTTAGCATGCAAACCTTGGGCTCTCGGGTCAGAGCGCAGGATACACGCCGTGGCTGCCAGGATCTTTCAGCAAGACATATTCAGCTATTACGTAGTCTTTGAAATTTTCAGAAAGCCATAACCACAGAACTCTATATAGTCATATGTACGTAGAAAATCAGTTCGATCTAGAAAATTTTATTGTATTCAATCGATAACGTAATGTTGTACACGGCAAACACATCCTCATCCTTTCTACATAATTTATTATAGTTTAAAAAAATTTGTTCCGAGATAAGCCGATAAAAACTATATGTAGATCTAAGTCAATATACTCTTTAATTTCTTGGTGATACTACTAGTACCTGATAAAAGGAATAGGAATGAAAAAAGAAAATGAAGCACTCCGAGTTTCCATTAGCTTGGCGTGTATTTCGCAAAATCTTAACTCCTGATCTTTAAACACTGAATCAAACCCTACTCAACAAACATTTATACGTTCAACGCAAAAAAAAACAAGTTCACGGAAAAAAAGGCTTGGTTGGAACAACCAAGTGCCTTGGTTATATATGCGCCAGACAATTATTTGGTTAGACCAACCAAGTTATTTGTTAGGCTACCAATTTCTTGGTTGGTCTAACCAAGTCACTTGGTTAGCGTACCATGTGACTTGGTTAGTCCAACCAAGAA
This sequence comes from Ephialtes manifestator, assembly GCA_963970395.1. NCBI lineage: Eukaryota > Metazoa > Arthropoda > Insecta > Hymenoptera > Ichneumonidae > Ephialtes > Ephialtes manifestator. The sequence continues at coordinate 6,566,103 of OZ019976.1, forward strand.
ATTGGTAGCCTAACAGATAACTTGGTTGGTCTAATCAATTAATTGTCTGGCGCATATATAATCAAGGCACTTGGTTGTTCCAACCAAGCCTTTTTTTCCGTGTATAAAAACTTCGCAATATACTTAAAAAATATATTTATCTCTCTATATAATAACAGTATCTCGCCGCCATCATCGCCACTGCCGCTGTGTAGGAGGATCGACAGGGAGGTGGGAGGAAAAATCCGTGGCACGAATTTTTCTAAGTCCCACATGGGCCCCCAAATGCGGATTTTTCGATGTCTCTCATGAGCAGCATGGGCGGGGTGGGGGGGGGGGGCTAGTAGATAATTAATGAAAGTTCAACTAAGCACTAAGTTCTAAACTAAGTTCAAGTAAGTACCTTCAAAAGTAGGAGAACAAAATTTCCAATAAAAGTTACTGCTTACGACAACAAAAATATATAAACTGAAAAAAGCGAAATAATTTTTCTTTTTGTTGAGTAAATTAATAGTGAAGAAAAATTAAACCCCAATACTTGATAAGTTTGTGAAATACACTGAATGGGATCATCTTTGAATTCTGATCTTACCGTATTAATCCGCCAATAATTAATAATGTACTTGAAAACATGCTTATGTACAGTTTATTTTTTTTAAATTTTGCACACATACGAATGTTACTGACATAAATGTGCTTACCTCATTTTTTTCACACATTGTGTTTTTTTAGGGATATATTAATAATTATTTTATTTTTGGTTCCTGATATTTATGGCTTTATTTTAATCACCTACTATTTATAAGGAATTATCCAATTTAACTTCAATATTATTTGCGACATTCATATTTCATATATTTAATCTATTCCTCAATATAAACAAAAATGAAAGTCATTGATTCACTTCACAGATGTGGCACAATGCGACATTTGGAAAACGGCTAAATATGGAATTTACTACAAAGCTATTAGTCCAAAATTTGAATCAGTAGTCAATTGCATTAGGGTTCACGTGTCTCTTGTGCCTCTATGGAAACTTATGCTTACTCGTGATGGTACACGATCAGTATACACTACAGAGAAACTCGATTTGAACGCGGAACTGGGGCTTCTTCACTTGGGAAGCGAATTCGGCATACAGGATCTAAAGCAGCGTGCCTGGGACGCTGCAGAAGCTCCACTCCATGCATAGATCGTGTTTGTCATAGTATAGTGGTCGCCTCTTGGTATGCACCTGTAATTTGTATGAATTACATACCTTGGAGACCGCTGCATAGGGGAAAGCGTCGCACGTATGGTCTAATGCAAATTCATGCCTTCGTAGGTGAATAGTGGAACACGACAAGAGACTTCTGGCAGGTAAGAGCACTTGGCACTTAAGAATGAACTAAAGTACCCTTATGTCCAGGAATGGGTACCATCTGAATGATATTCATGAACAGTTGAAAGGTTTGATGTTTTATAAAAATAAGTAATTATGATTAATTATTCTCTTGAGATGAAAAACTTTACGTTGTTGCAATAAATATAACTTAGAGTAATTACTCATTTTCTCTATAAGTTGTGACATGTCAAATATCCCGATTATTTACTACTACTTACCGCGAATTTCCACAATGACTGTATCTTAAAGATAAAACGTGATAACACTTTCTCAATTTAACCATTAGTTACGAATCTTACCTTCTTTAACTATAAATTCTGCACAAACTCACCACCTGTAACCATGTACATAAAAGAAATAAAACCATGTACTTCAGCGAAATATTTAGGTTTCATGGTGGATATTGAATTGCATTTCAATTAGTATACTGAAATAGTAAAAAAAAACGTAAAACGCTATGTGTTTCGCATTTCAGGAACATCACCTATCAAAATAAACTCAAGACCATAGAAAACGTCACCAAAATCTAAAAACGTACACTGTAAATAAAATCTTTCTTAAAATTAATACTTATATTGGAAGTACCGTATGCATAAACTGTGCATTAAATTTCATAAACCTTTATATTGAATTTTCATTTGAACGGTATTGGAAAAAATGTAGCTTTCGATAATATTACGACACAATTATGATGAATATGTTTGAAAATTCATAAACATTACTTTTGACATTTAATGACCTTGTATATTAAATTTCATAAACATTTTTGTTGAATTTTCATATGAGCGGTATCTGAAAATTCAAATACATGTGTTGGAAATTTAAAATGAACATAAAAACAATTAAAAAAATATAAATATCAGTCGTACATTATTTTTTTACACAAATTATGTCATCAGAAATTTTTGGGAACTGGTTTTCGCCACAGAAAATTTTTCGCTTACACTGGGGTTCGAACCTCCGATCTACCTACCTAAGTATCTTACAACGCACGCACGCTACCGACTACGCTATCAACAACTTAGTAATTTTGAATATCTAAATGATATAAGTGTTATACAACTATTATTCTCCCAAGCATACTCATAATTGACATAACAAAATACTCAATTGATTGCAATCAGAGCGCAAAGTGGGTTGGAAATATTTTCAAGTGAACATAATTTTTGGATGAACGGAATCTTTTTGAAAATCTCGATTAACTTATCAAAAGTCGGTGCCAAGCAGTAAGTATTAGCGATCTAATGCGGGTTTTTTTCGTTATTGGAAAATGTGTATTAAATTTCAAATCAGTCACTAAAATTCCAAAAATTCATGTTGATTTCCCTGTACTCATTTAGTAATGATTGATTTAGTAACCATGTGTTGTAATTTTATATCACCGGTTTGGTAAAATCCATACAAGCATACTAAATTTACTATGCAACTATATTAATTTTTATTTCCTATAGCGAGTTTTGTAAATTTCTCACACTTTTGTGTAGCAAAAACGCAAACATTTTTCATAAAGTAATATACCCACATAGACAAAATTGCAAATACTTTACTTGGTATTTTTCAATATCAGTAACTGTAATTTGGAAGGATACGAAAAATCCGAAAATAGGATACGAAATAGGATACGAAAATTCCGAAAATGTATATTGATTTTTATATACTAATTTAGTAAATGATGATTTAATAATCATGTGTTGTAATTTCCAATCGCCGGATTATCAAAATTCATATATCTGTATTAAATTTACTATGCAAACATATTAATTCCGATATCCTATACCAAGTTTTACAAAATTCATACAGGTTCGTATAGGAAAAATGCGAACATTTTTTAGAGTGTATCTGCGGTTCGCTGCTAGAATACGGCCACACAATCTGTCTCAACTACAAAAATCCAGTCCTAAGCAATATTATGATTGTTGAAACTATTTCACTCTGACGACTCACAAAATTAAGGCACGCCCATATCCCCCTGCAACAATAACCTCTCAAACCAACTGCTACTCAATACCACAAAAATAGAACCCATATTTGTCAGGATAAAAAAAATTGTGTACGAAATTTGTCCAACAAGAATAAAATACAATTATTTTCGTATGAAAAATGATCTCGGAGAAAATAAGCTTGTTGACATTTTTGGGCGTAGCCGCGTCTTGTCCAATCTGAGCACAGTAAGTGAGCGTTTGCTGAAGAGTTGGCAACTGTGTGAGCATGCGAGGCGAAGGAAGAGAGACAAGTTAGTTCATACTAGGCGCTGCTGTGTAACGGTTAGATTAACGACGACGTTTTGGATTACATTTATTAATATTTGCATTCTTTTATGATTTATCGTTTCATTTGATCTCCCGATCTCACACATAACGGAGTTAACATTTATTTATATATTCTCTAAACACAAATTCCCAACATATACGATACTTGAAATAACGACTTTTCTAATAGAAGAAAACTCAATTACCAGAAAACTATACTAATCTGAGTCTCCTATTCATTTATGTACACCATTTTTCGCAATTGTAAAATATAAAAACCTACAAAGTAGAACTTTGCAAATTGCTTCCTCATTATTTTTCGCTTTTTACAAAGCCACCTCTATGAGGAAGTATGTTCATCGATTTCGACTTCCTCTTAGAGGAAGCTTTGTAAAAAGCGAAAAATAATGGGGAAGCTATTTGCAAAGTTGTATTTTGCAGGCTTCTATATGCTCCGGTGCCGGGAGGCGAACTCGTGACCGGCTATATCAGCATAGGTTTTCCGCAGTTTTCCTATGCCCATAGCAGAAATGCTATGACAAATGCGATATAGAGGGGGAAGTCGGATGCGGCCGCATGGGGGCCTGATAACTGATCCGGACCAGATCAGTAGCCAGTCCCCCAGGGGGGACTGAAATAGGTGTAATGCCTGCAGACGGGGGAAATGCAACATAAAAAAAAAAAAAATACTTTTCCATTCGAATGACCTTCGTCCTTGTGCGCTTCTCGTTTTGATTCAGGAAATTCCCTACGCAGCAGCCAGAGGGATCATTTATCGTAAAAGCTAAAGACATTTACGAAAAACGTTTCAACGACAGACATCGGAGGCTAGAAGTTTGAGAAGTTGAATAAAGGGTGAAAAAGGTAATATGGAGAAAACGCGACTATGGTGAAGTAGAGTTTGGAATATTGAACTATAGCAGCAGATGAAATGAGTGGGGACCGGTCGTGCCATTATAGTGAGAACCATCGAAATGAAAAGAGTCCGCGTCGAATTTATGGAGAGAATCCATATAACCCTCGTGGGAAGGGGTCGAACAGGAGTGCGTCGACCGCGACCCTCCGTAACCTCGAGATGGTGCCCTCTGTTCTCTGTTCTCTTTTCCTTCTCTCTGAGAACTTCAGGTCATCGCGAACATTTCCCACTTTACCTTGCTCCTTTACCACGTGATGTACGCTACCACCACCCCTATTGCCATTGCACTGACTTCCACGTCTATCGCCATATATATTCATGCAATTTCATCGAGTCTCCATGAGTCTTCGTAGCGCGCACCTCTATTTCCGTTAACGCCTTTCTTATAACAGTGCATAAAACATAGCGTATGCTTCAGTATTGGAGAAAACGAGATACGAAGTTGAGTAATGTGGGCGGCTACGTGTCGACCAATTCCCAAAGATCATCAGGGAAATACAGTAGTTCTTCTCTTCAGAATTTTTATTCAAGCTCAATGCATATAAGGAAATCACGTTGCGTCGTTAACACACAAAACAAAAAATTCATTAAAATAAATTTTTTAAAAATTGTTTTAGGCAACAAATTATTCATCCACAATTAGTTCTAATAAATTTAAAAAAAACAAATTCTAAATTTTAGCAGGAAACGAACTCTCGCGCGTCATTATTAGCCTATGATAATTCTAAATATAATTAATACCGATCTAGGTTTAAACGATATAATTCTAGATTACATTGAAATTACAGAGTTATATAGACTGGGCAATTAACCTGTATATAATCTCAGATTTATAAATTTAGCTTAGGAGTATTTCCAATAGCATCCGGGCAGACATATCTGATCCAATCTTCTTGAGTAAATAAAACTGATAATGTCAGTTGCATTTGACTTAAGAAAAAGAGATATTACATAATGGTAATCATCGTGTAATGAACAGTACAAGAGAGAAGAATCGAAAAGAGGATGCGAGGCTGTAAGGGTCTACCGGAAGATATTCCAGCTTTGATTATTTTTAAATTCCTTTTGTAAAAGGTTTCCTTCTGTGTTCATGAGTAACAAATACGATTTTCATTGTTAGCGATTTAGTTTAGAAGCTTTTTTTCATCTTTGCATATCATCATTATTATTAATTTTTATTGACTCTTGGCGGTCTATTTTTTTTTATGGGATTTTGCGAAGCACTTCTCGGGTCTGAGACCATGAACGCGACACCGAAAGAAAGACTTGGTTGGAACAACCAAGTGCCTTGGTTATATATGCGCCAGACAATTAATTGGTTAGACCAACCAAGAAATTGGTAACCTAACAAATAACTTGGTTGGTCTAACCAATTAATTTCTTGGTTGGACTAACCAAGTCACTTGGTAGGCTAACCAAGTGACTTGGTTAGACCAACCAAGAAATTGGTAGCCTAACAAATAACTTGGTTGGTCTAACCAATTAATTGTCTGGCGCATATATAACCAAGGCACTTGGTTGTTCTAACCAAGCTTTTTTCCGTGTAGCGTGGTAAACTAACCAAGTCACTTGGTTAGAACAACCAAGAAATTGGTAGCCTAACAAATAACTTGGTTGGTCTAACCAATTAATTGTCTGGCGCATATATAACCAAGGCACTTGGTTGTTCCAATCAAGCCTTTTTTTCCGTGTAGATTCAGAGAGCGCGAAACTGAAGCCTAATTCAAATTTCACTAATCCGAATCTCTTACAAATATCGACTGTAGCTGCTTAATAAATTAAATTAATTCATCAAGCAGCTACAATCGACGAAATTTAACGCAAACAAATTGTGAAAAAATTCCGCCACGGCTTGGGTTCGAACCGGGAACACCCAGAATTCTAGCCTGGTGCGTTACCAATTACGCCACCGTGGCCCTGGCAGAATTGATGCACAATCGTTAATTTATAGTCATATATTAACCTTAGTATGTATAGGTGTGACCGAATATTGTTATTATTAATTTTTATTGACTCTTGGCGGTCTATTTTTTTCTGCTGTAATGTTATAACAAGTCGTGCTCGCCAAACCCGTGACTTTATATCTCCAATTCACCCTTATTATTATTGTTCCCTTCTTATTTAAAGTTCCTCAATGAGCAAAAAGGTTTGACAAACAAAAAATTATATTTTTTATATGTGAGGGATTCCACGGGACTTTCGCCACCCCCAAAAAAAATGAATGTTTCAAATTTCGAAACATTCAAATTGCTGTAACCTCACAGCATTGGGCCATCCCATGAAAAAAAAAAATACTCAAAAGTCGGCGATCACTCAAAGATTCCGAGACAATTTGTCCGATGAAAAAATCTGAAGTCCAACCATTAAAAAAAAATAACTTTGTTGTTTTTTCCATAAAATGTGACCTGAAATTAAGCAATTAATTTTGAATATATTTTTTTCTTGTTGGCCATAAAAAAATGCACATTTTCGTCTTTTAATGATTTCGATACGATCAATAGTTTCTGAGATATTACAGATTAAATGAAAAACGATAAAAAACGAAAAAATTTGCATATTCCGGTCAACTATTTTTTTAGAATTTTGAAATTTGGTCCATCAATAGACACCGCTGAACCTGATTTTTAGATAAAATTTGAGATTTTTTTTTTGGGGGTGGCGAAAGTCCCGTGGAATCCCTCATGTGTATCTTGAATCCAAGGAATAAACAAATCTGAATATGGGTTAAGGTCGAAGTTTGAATATGCAACATGTGCAACATTGATGGACTTTATGCACCAAGTTATCCACTGCATGCTATAAAAAAATGTCATTTGATTCATTGAGTTCCCAAAATCACTGAATCTCCTTAATTGAAGAAAGCATAGAATTGAGATCACAATTAACGGTTATGAAGAGCAGCACCGCAAAAATAATGATGCATGAGAATTCAGCAGCTATGGCCTTCGAACGAAGTCCACGTAAATCAGTCGCCATGTTCGTTTCACTGATGATGATGGTCATCATCATCACGACGTAGTTTGCTTCTTCCGGCGAGGTATATTTAAAACACAGCCTCTACACCTAAAGGTAATAAGAAGAGACTGGTACCAAAGGGTAGGGTTGAATTAACGAGACACGAGAAAAACATAGTTCTCCACTTTTCGCTTTTATAAAACAAAGTCATAATGTATTGATAGTTTTTGTTTAATTGCTGTATACATCGCAGTACTCATGTGTCTTTTTTTTCAACATCGTTTCTGCTTCTACCAAAATTCTCTCACAATGTCGTCTCGCTCTCGTACACATTTTAATTTATAGACCTTTTAGAATCTCTGTGAGATACTTCCATGCAAACAGGTATTTGGAGCATACGGTACTACCGTTAATAGTATTATTTGTATCAAGAAAATTTTTTGGTTTATCGCCGCCACGTGATGACTTGTTTTCATACAGCTGGCACGGCGGTCCGTTATCGTCCATCGTATGTAATCTCATTTAGAGATACTATACACTGAATGCGGTTTATATAATAATAACAATCATAATAATAATATGAATTCGTTCAAATGCGCGAATTGCGCGAAATACCTGTCGCATTTTATAACTCAATAGTTCGTGTATCTTACACCTATACTGTTTCGTGCGTCACCTCTCGTTGGTCGATTTGATAGTAATAATAATAATAGTTTATAATAATTAACGACTACAACAAAATTCTTCATCTTTTCCCCCTCTCCATAGCAATAGTAGTGCTGTTTTTTTTCTTAGCTTTGTTATATTCTTAATTAGTTTTATATTAGGTCATCGTGAACGCTCTTTTCATCCATCGTTTATTCATCATCATATCTTTCTTTATACAAAATTATTATCGCTATTGCGATCCTAAGCGCTACGAAATCTCTTCATAAGAATTTTTTATCGTTATCTTTTTAAACCCCTTTCTTGTGGAACTGTGTGTTGTGTCTGTGTAGTTTTTTCGATTGTTGTGTTATATTCGCTGATCTCTGCTGTTCTCTATGATGAGCTTGTATTTTTATTTTTTTTTCGTGCCGGAATGAATGATACGGTTTCTGTATTGACAGACGCCCAAGTGTAGATTGAAACGGATCGTACTGTAAAAGGCTCGGTTACCCCTGCTTTAATCGATTGAAACGTTCACCCACACCCCCGCTCTATCTAGTCGCTTGTATTTTTCTATTCGTCTTTTGTTCTCGTTACCTCTTCATTATACGAAGGAGTATTGGGACACGATGAAACGTCAACCGATTGAGAGACGCTCGCAATAGTTATACAAAGACTCAGGTAGTGTACGAGAGGGCCCTCGAATCTTCGATGAGAACCAGGGTTAGAGTACTTGGAAGGCAACGCTATAGCATATTTCCTAGAAATTCTTGAACGACACTTATTCACAATCCTCGATGCGATAATGGCAAAGGGAAAGCCCTTCGCCACTATCGCCTTTAATGTCACGTCATTTGAATATGCCTCAATGTGGGCTTCCGCAACCCCCTTCAGCCGAATATTACTCAGACAGGATAGACGAGCGTATATGTCGCCGAGGAAGGAATGGAAGACTTTTATAGATTAAGCTTTACGTAAAATGAACCTCCGCGCTTAACTATAGTTGATATAGTTTGCTGCGCCGTGAGTTTGGTGCATTTCTCTTTTGTTGATTTTTAAAAACATTTTTCTGGGTATATCTAAATTATTATGATTCGTCAGTGCAAAGATATGAATTTCATCGTGGTACTGATAAATATGTAGATGTTTTTGACTTCTTGATGAAGACTGCAGGTCCTCTTAAAAAGCGAGTGAAACAACAGAATGGATATTTAGATAATGATGCAAAAGACTCAAAAGACCTTAATCCGTGGCTTTACGTTAAACACATTAAGAGCCGTCTCGTGTCTACAGGCCGTTGTGACAAAACGATTTGATGTCTTCAGGAGGTTGCAATTAGATTTCATTTATTTTTGTAACACAACAAGTCACCCTTTTCGTGCTTGTAGTGTGTGGCGAAAGTGGCATTTTTTGGTTAGGTATGTTGTTTTTACATTTTTTGGGTCGGGAAAAATGACTGCGTATGCATAATGTTGTGCTCTCTACTGTGTCACACAATTTTTGCGCATCAGTGCGCAAAAGCTACTTTCTTGCACTCTTTCGCCACACTGCAAGAATAAAGTTTTGTGCAGTTGTTTGTTAAGTTTTTGTGCACTTGTTACGAAAAGTAGTATGTGATACTTTTACGAAACAGCGGACTTCCCATGGTGGTTGTGAAGTACAGTTTTTTACACTCGCCTTTAGCTCGTTGCTCACCTTCGCACCTATCGCCTTCAGCTCGTGCGTCGAAGTTCACGACCTTCGTTAAAAAGTCCGCTTTTTCGTACTAACGAAGTTCTGTTAGAGTATTTGACGTTAAGGCCCTACCGCGTCTCTTGATATCGGTCTCTTGAACCGATCACATTCATACTACCAGGATAGGAAAATTGCATTGATACCTATTTACCATGTAATTATTTACACGTTAACAGTGAAGTGTGACTATCATACCTCACAATAGTACGAGGGAGTTTAACATTGCCGTAGTGAGTCATAGATACCGTGGTAGGTCTGGAATCTATTAAGTAGTAATTATTTGTAGTTTTCATGAGACTTTTATTGTATTCACATAAACTTGTATCATTGTTACCGTAACTTTTGACTATTTGCGTTAAGAATACAAAAAGTTCAGGTAAATATTACAGTAGTCGCATGAATTACTAATTGATTCCGCTGAGTACACGGAAAAAAGTGTTTGGTTGTGGCAACTACATTTTCGATTTGCTGTACACAATGTCTAAAAAATTAGTTGCCTCAACCATATCGGATAGTAACCTCAACTATTCACGATCAGTTCTCGCGCGATTAGTTAGATTAACTAATCCAACCGTTGGGTCTACCATTCGAATCGTCGGTATTGTCATTCGAATCGTCGGTATTACCATTCGAATCGTTGGTATTACCATTTGAGTTGTAAGATAAATAGAATAATCGATTGGTTGTGTCAACTCATTTCTTGGTTATGGCAACTAATCTTTTTTTTCCGTGTACAGTGACTGCAATTTATGCAGCTGTACATACACTCTCAGAACTATAACTATACTTGTGAAATAATTATTTATCCCCGGCAGAAAATAAAAATCTGTTTCCACCCCAATATAACTTTTAGGAACACTGCGGTTCTTCAGAAACCACCCCTAAACGAATATTTGAACACCAATTTTTACTATGAGGAGTAACTCGCACGACGAATTTGTCATGATGCGAAATCGACAGGTTTTGCGAATAACACCCTGATTATGATCAGACATGTCCTAACATCCCAGCGAACGAAGAAACCTATTTGAAACTTTTGTTTCGCTTTTATGTTTTTAATTTTTTGATGTTTTTCTTAAATAGAAACGAACTTATTAAAAATAGAATACGAACTTATTTTGCAGATAGCTGTACATTAACCATTGAAAAATATAATCAAATTTGTTGATCTTTGGTGGGATTGGAATTTAGTACGCTGTGGATTATATGCCTTAGCCCAGTCGGCCATTCACATTTCAGGAAATTTGTATTCTGATTGTCTACTTGAACTACAAATATGAAACAAAATTCCATGACTTTATTCATCTGAATATTTGACATGGGAATTGGTCGTTTTGCGTGTGACATGTTGATTCAACGAAAAATTACATGAATCTAAATGATATTCATCAATCTACAAAACATATAATTTGTTTAGCGCACATTGCAATGCTCACGATATTTCACATTTTTTCCTTAGCTTCGTGGGGAAAATGAGTATCATATTTGTCAACTAATAATGTATTGACAATTTATTCATGAATGTTACAGGGTGAATTATACATCTTCATATTGACATTTGATACGGCTCTGTAGCTGGTATGCAGTGGTCCAGATCAGCCAAAACGTTTATACCCTGGCCGCATCTAGCTAACACCACGCTTAGCTCGAGCAATTTGACCTGATCTGTCTGATATGCAGTGCGCAGACTCCGGCAAAACATATTAGAATTAGATCTGGTCCAAATTCGGCTAATATCAACCAGGTCTGATTGGCTAAATCTTACCAATGCGTAACCTGGCCCTGATTTGGACGATACGCAATGACCTGGATTTAGCAACACAGATTAAAACCATATTTGGCCCATATATGTCGGATATCAACGGCGCCGAACGTGGCGAATCGTATCGATATCGGTTCAGGTCCATATTAGGCTGAGATCAGGCATGTGCGATCTGACTTATCTTACTAATATCAGTGTCGTCCGGATCACATTAAGATTGGGCACTCCTGCTAATATTTAATTCAGCCCAGCAGAAAGTCAGTGGATTTGATTGTATTTCTGCTCGGAAATCTCCATGGCGAGTGTAGTCATGTGTCGAAGTTTTCCGTATCTTTCGTTCGTTGAACTAATGATGTATGAAGATTTGTCGTGCAAAAGTTTTGATGTGCAAATGTTTATCGTAACCGTTTTGTCGTCAATGGTTTTCATGTATCCGTTGGCTATGTGCACGAAGACAACTAGCGCTGCGGAAGCCGGTTTGCGAACTGTTGGAACAATACTTTAGATGTGACAACATAGAAAACGGTGAGAGAATATTTATTTAGTAAACATTTATTGAATGTCAATCTCATTATTTGAGCTAAAAAGAAAGGCAAGGCGGCAATGTATAGCGTAAAATATTTTCATTTGTATCGTACGGGTATTTTATGAGAAATAACATAATTATTGATTTTGACAGCTCAAAGAGGTTAAGAGGAGGAAAATTAGACTGCTATCGGACTTTGATGCCATAACACATTCTATTTCCTTCAAACTCCAATCAAAGGTAAATTACTTCGAAGTGGCCAAAAAATACTCTGGAGCTGTATGCGGTTACAGAAAAATATTGTTTCAACAGTGCCACAGTCACCACCTCGAGCGTTGGCGTCACTTCCCCCCCCCCCCTCCAGTTGTCACCGCCGTGTACACAGCGAATAGTATATTTTTGCGCTAGGCTCCTTTTCCACTGGCCACGTTCGGCAACCTATCCTCACTACTCGCACAGACCTATCACCGACCGACAGGAGCAAACGAGTGGAGCTGATTTCCACTTTTCTACTTTGCCAGTCCTGGCCCGTGACCAAACGCGGGAGTCTGCTGTATGGTTCTCGGCAAATTTCCGTCGTGCCAATATTGATTCTAACAACTTTTGTCTTGTTCGCGTCGTGTATAATTTCGGTCTGTATAATAAAAATCGGTGTTTTCGTGTTCAGATTTTTGCTATTTTAAGAATATTGATAAGATTTTTTTGATGTTATAATATTTGTTTACAATTGAGCTGAATTTATGATTTCAATTGATCCGTGAACGTGCAACCGAATGAATTTGAGTTATTCCGGTGAACACAAAATAAACGTGCGAGCAACTGACCAATAACGACCAGAGGATTATATATGAAGTAAGGAAATTGAGATGCGTGTGTGCACCTATTTATAGAGCGCATTGCTGATATATTTTTTTCTTTACATCAATAACATCCACTCGATTCAATAAAAATCGGGAATATGGCATGGTTATTGTGTTTTATTAGTCTTTGCTATTAATAACATGTATGTAAACGTGTTTTTGAGGGTTTTGCTCGCCTACTTTAACTTCTCGGGACTTAAAAAAAATCGCTTCCTTAAAAAAAGACGTTCTTCAGTTTCGCTAACATTTGTAATTTTATGTGATTGTTCGAGCATTGTTTCAATTGATCGGCATGTAGAAATGTATTACACTCGGACTGGTTTTCGGGCCACTGAGCGTTTGCTTTGAGTATACATGTATACATATACATACCTACTGCAATAATATGTATATACTGTATATTATCTCTTCAAGAACGTTCGTTGTCGTGTGATCTGTCCGACATCTTAGAAGACGCCTCAGAGGCGGTCGCCGAGAGGATTGTTTATGTTCTTTCTATATTACTTCCCGCAATGAAGACCGTCTGCGATCACTCGACGATCAAGGGAAACAGTTCTGGTCTCTGCTTCTAAAAAGATGTGGAAACTTTGACATCTATCTGTCACATAAATAAATTATATACAAATAAATGGAAAAAATCATTTGGTCGAAAAAATTGAAAAAATATCAGTAAAGAATTTTATTAAATTTCATATGGGGTAGGATTTATGATCTCTCGACAACAGTACTTTTGGGAGTACTTGGTAGTGATGGATGAAATTTGGTCTGACAGTTGATGAATCATACAGAACGATGGAATGCGTGATGTCGCTATTGTCACTATTATACATTTTATTTTGTTTCCTCCTTACTGTAGAATCGTAAATATATTTTTTATGTATTTTTTCTTAATTCATTTATAACTGTCATGATGTTAATAATCGGATAAACGGTCGTGAGTGTGTTGCAACAGTGTGTTTATAGTAATCACAGGGTCTCATATAGACAAGCTGCACGCTGGATACGCACACAATTTGCAGCCAGGTCGGCACGCACTCCCAAACAGGAACGGGCATTCATTCAATGAAAATGTATTTGAAATACTTTCCCGACTAAATGGTTAAAGATTATTAAGCCTACACTGAGAAAAAAAGACCACGATATTCCAACAATAATACCATAGTAAAAAATGTATAATATGTAAAACCATATTTTATATGCAGTTTGGATTGTGCATCTAAATATGCGCCACATTTGAGAATACTATAACTTATCGTTAAAACTGTAACCATAAAATTATGATATATTTAACATATTTATGTGGCACTGAAAGAAAAATATGGTCGGAGTAACCATATTTTTACTATATGGTTTACTCATACGGTTATCGTAACCAATAAAAATATAGTCCCATATTTCGTAGCTATATTAATTATTTCTGTATGTTAGTTACAACGATTCGTTCTTTTACTATTTATAACGCATTTTGAACGGTTGTAGAACAATAAAGGCACATAAAATACATAGTTATTTTCCAATTATGTTTATTTATTCCTATCATCCAGTATAGTAAATGATGAGATTGGGTGTAGTTCAACATACTTACTATTGTTGCTAGATTCATAATACTTTCGTGTATTACATGGTGTAGAGCGAACGCTTAGATGTGGATTTATATACCATGTGAAATGACTTCTTGTAAATAGTATATTTACATTTATCTACGTACTCACGTTCGATTTCGTTGATAAAACAAAGTATGTATGGCAAAAAGGCTTTTGTTTATAATTACAAGTGATATTTGTATTTTTACCATATTCACTGATAGTAGTGAATATAGAAGAGCGGGATGTCGGCTTAGAACGACTTTTTTCCCAATACTCACTGTTGCCGCTGCTCAGTTGTGAGGCGGACGTCGGAGTTAGACAAAAATCAGAAGTGACAAAGATTTAATATTCCACCTACGCATGTAATAATGCATAGTATTCGCTGCAATATTTATTGCTATATTCAACATCAATTTGTTGTCCGCAAGCGTCCATGATGCAAGTCTCACGCGCTGCCCAGTTCCCTCGCTTCCGATAGATGGCCAGCGAGATAGGACTTTCTCGCGAACGAATTACCATCTGGCCCGGATATAAGAGGTGGAATTTTCAATCTTTGTCACTTCTGATTTTTATCTAACTCCGACGCCCATCTTACCAACGAAATCGAATGTGAGTTTGGACCATAATAAATGTAAAACATACTATTCACAAGAAATCATTTCACATGGTATATAAATTCACATTAACAAAATCTAAGCGTTCGCTCTACACCATGTCTTTGTTATAGTACGTAAAGGTATTATGAATCTAGCAACAATAGTAAGTATGTTTAACTATTAACCAATAAATGAATCTAGACTCTACGTATTACTTGCAACTATGTAGCACCAGTTCTCGTACTTATCATCAAACTTGAATACAACAATTTTCAGAATAAAATGTACATATTTCTTTCTCATCATTTACTATACAGGATGAAAGGCATAAATAAATATGTGTGGGAAATAACTATATATTGTTTATGCCTTTATTGTTCTACAATCTTTCAAAATACTTTGTAAATAGTAAAAGAGCGAATAGTTGCAACTAACACACTGAAATAGTTGACATACCTACGAAAATATGGCACATGATAACTATGTTTTTATTGGTTACGTTAACCATAAAAGCATTGCTATCCTCTCAGGGGGAAACATAGTTTATAGTAAAAATATGATTATCTGACCATATTTTTGTCTGAGTGTATCAAATATTAGAATTTATTGGAAAATAATAATTCATCTAAATTAATCATAATTATTGCAGAAATATGAAAATTTTAATTTTTGCATAATGATTAACCATAGTTGTCTTACAAAAAAAGTATTTTAAATACATTTTTCTTGAATTTATTCCGATCCCTGCTCCCAAGCTCCTCGATGAGAGAGATAGGAAAGATAAAACGCTGTTTTGCCTCATTTAATGATCGCATTCCGATCGTCGCTATTTACACAATCAAGTCACGTGTCGCGCACAAACACCTTTATTTTTATATTATTACTTATGTTAATTAATATCGTTCCTTCTTTATTTTTTCAGTTACCGTGTTTTATTGATTTTTTAAATTTTCTCAAATTTCTTCACGCTCTACAACAGACAACCAACGCTATTAGACAAGAGGACTTCATCGTATTTTGATAATAGTGGAGCCAACAATGACAGTAATAATCTTTTTCCTTGATGTTTAATTGTCAATTAATGATGATAATTTATTGTAATAATATAATATTTATAATAATAATAATAATAATATTAGTAGTAGTTGATATATACACATGTATATATTATGTTCTTCATACGTGTATATACATGTATACATAATTGGTTTTTTTATATATAATATATATATATATATATATTTATATAATATAATATAATATGAATTCTTTGATTAACCATATGAGGTTCATAATACGTTATACAGAACATGTACATATATATAAATACACATACATACAGTCGTATGTTTATGTGTCTGTGTGCATATATCTATATTTATATATATATATATATTTTATCACTCTCCCTTCAATAATACAATAATTATATGATTTACAATACTTTACGATACTCAATATCATAAATTCTCTCTTTGTCACTTCGTCTTTCATTAGCATTTTCCATCTCATCTTGTTTCTTTTTTTGTTAGTTTCTCCCTTATCGCCGCATTGGCCTTTTTGTCAAACCCAATACACACCTTGAAAGCGTTTTAGTGATATCACAGTGATTTCATTGCTCCAATATTATCGATAGAATTTGCATCACGATAATCGAGAAGCCCGCCATTTGTCAGCCCCGTGTGCGCTTTTATCCTTTTGACGCGTGACCTTTAAACTCTGTTCGAATTTTAGTCGGCGTGTTTATGTATTTTGGCGTTTACAGTTTTCTTTTCAGTTCTACACAAGGACCTAAAAACGAAGTTTGAAGAAGAAAAAAAAAAAAATGGTACGTTTTTGTTATAAACACCAAACTGGGCTGCCGAATGGATGTTGTGTGGCATGTGGTTCCACTGAATTGGGTGCCCGTTTATTCAATCAACTTGCCCACAAATAATCGGCTGAACACGAGGGCGAGCTTTTATTGCCCGCGTGCCGTCTTTTTAGTCGCCATGAATAGTACTCTCGGTCTTTTGTGCCTATCCGGAAGTGGAGGAATGGTGCGATAGCGGGACAGGGTGCGGACTCCCTATGCCGACGTATAAGCGGACCCAGAAAAAAGTGGATTAACGTCAAACGTCGGTGAGCTCCACGAGGGCTCACCTGATTTATTCAGTACAAAGTCAACGGTGCTTTTTCCACTCCTTTATTCTCTGTTTTCGTCCAAACGGAAGACCACTGGTGTTTTCCTAATAAGTAAGGTCACAAATTCGCCCAAAAGGACTGACAATACAGCGTTCGCTCGCAATTATTACGTTCAACAAATGATAAATAATAATTTAATACGCTTGATCATTTTGGATCCCTACAACGACGTTTGATTAGTTGATAATCATAATAAGTACAATAATATACAATACAATCGTGTGCACCTCTCGTATGCGAATTTTTTATTTGTGGATTTTATACAAGTCTCTTTTGCGGTTGCATGTGAGCGTAACAACGGAAGAACGTTTCCTTTTATGTCAAACCCATTAAAACAGTGCATGGGTCACGCACGAAGCAGCGAGAAAAAAAAAAAAAACATTATGCGGAGCTCTGTGTTGTCGTTTACTTTTTTTTAAACGTAATCAAAATTAGTCGCCGCTTTCCAGGTTATAATAATACAAACAATAATAACAATAACAATAATAATGATCCTCGCTGCTGTATGTATATTATCGCTTATATCCTCATATAACAATATTTGTGACACACAGAGATTTTCGAAAAGGTTTGCAAAAAACTTGACTCGCTTCTAAGACACGTCGCGGTCTTAGAAGCGAGACTAGAGGTCTTACTACATGTATTCAATTTATTTAAAAATTAATTACCATTTTTCCGTATAAATAAATAATAGTGATAATAACAATAATTATTACAGATGTAAGATTCATTTATAGAGGATTTAAGGGTTTATCATTGCTCGCTTACACATCTAATGACTTTATTCGATAAATTAAATGTAACTATGTATAGTATTATAGTATAAAGGTTTCGCGTGTAACCGCGTCGTATAATCCGAGTAATAATTAACTACCTACGGGATATTCGACTAAACGATGAATGTGAAAACATTTTGAAACTGGTGTTATGTCCTCCCCCTCATATTCTTTGCACAAAAAAATTTGTTCATCATCCTGTCTGACGATAGCCCTGACAAGATAATCAGATAAATATTACAAGCATATGCGATATACATGCAGTATATGCGTGTGGTAAGTGTGTGTGGCTTTTGGTGGACGTTTCGAGGAACGTTATCGATAAAATAAATTTAAGTAATCATTTAATTGTCCACCATCGGGAACGTTAGAAAATATTTTCAGCGCATCTGCGGCGTGGAGGGGTTTTCCTCTCCGTTAATTGCTTTTTAATCCATCTTAATGTGCCATTTATTGATCTAAATTTTAACTCCAGTTTAATTTTTTTCCGTCACTCTTCGTCTCTTTTTCGATGGCTATTATCGCCTTCCTAAATACATCCAGAATGTGACGAAGGGGCACGAGCTTTAGAAAGCTCTATCGATCTCGTTTCAACGCTAATAATCTCTGTCGAGCGAACGACATTGTCTTATCAGCGAATTCCATATTGACTCCCTCAGTGCAGCTCTAACACTCTGCACCAGAGAGGCGACTGCACGTTCAACTGCATGCACACGCACGCATACACTCGAGCAAGCACAGTGCGAGCATGTTTATCGATTTATCGTCGTTGCACTGCAGCAGTTAGTAGGTACAGAATATCGTGTGGGATCGCCGTACGTGCGTACGCTGTGCGTAGCTTCCTGATGTACTCCCGTATACAAGTACATACAGAAAGGCACGAACTTTATTTTTTATGTTTAAAATACACCCCACACGTACATTATGTTCCGCAGCGCGGTGTTGGACGTGGTGTAAGTACGAGTGCTCATTATTATAAATGTTGCCGTGTTTACGTACGTGTGCTTTTAGTAACATTGCTTTTGTTCTTTGTATTCGTCAGTGTGTGCGTGTTGTGTTATCATTTGTGGATGATTTGTTCTTCGTTTGGTATTAGCCTAATTCTACACTTGAGTGTCACTTTTCTAAAATTTTTCTAAACGTTGATCTAATGAAACATAAAAATCGATTTAAATTGTCACTGCTAAGACTAACTTAAAAAGTATATATTCATACAATGGGATTTTCATTATTTATATATGTATATATTTATATTTATATGTTTATCCTATTATGTATATAATAATAACTAGTTCTTTTTTTCAATAAGACGTTGACAATCGGGCAAGAGAACCGATATTTTAGACAACCCTAAGCGTTTTTTTTTGTAGGAAACATGTTTTGCTCGTCTATTTTCATTCTGGTTTTTTAAAATGCTTTATTTGTCAGTGATTATCGATAATTTTATCTCTCTTTTTTGTTATTTACTATTATTCATAGGTTACAATTAGATAGATTTGATCTGTCATCCCATGCCTTGGATTCGAATTCGCAATGGCCCTGTTGACCGCAGCTCGACCAGAGCCACGGCTAAAACGTCCGAAGAATAATATTATCATGTTATTACATTATTTATTATTCCATAGGTAAATCGTAGTAAATAATCCATAATATAACGTTTCTGATTTTTTTCAATCTATTCCTCTTCTTTTTTTTATTATCATATTGAATATATTTTAGATCAGAGCGGATTGTCGTTTCATGTTTTAGCGTGAATACACTTTAAACACAAGATGATAAACCATAAAATATCGAAGTCTTGCGTATCTGTACAACTAATAATTTATAATAAATTTCTACAAAGGTTTTGCTCTCGATACACGTATGTTCGTTTTCAGCGATACAATTATCGCCATGTTATTTGACTCTACATTTTACCTGGGGCTTGAAGGCCGAAAGCATTTGCTCTCTCCTTGTAAAAAGGAAAAAAAAATTAATTCTCACCCCTTCTTGCGTGGTCTCGAGTGGCAAACACATTAACGGGGGTGTTTCTCACTCACAGTTTCTTGGCGTCACTTCTCGTCAGTTCTTCTTGTATCGTCGTTGACGAGGACGAGGACGACGATGAGTGCTTACGAGAACATGAAATATTTTCCCTCTTGGTGAAACTTCGAGGGTTTCGTCATCGTCGACGACGACGTAAGTCCGGGTCAAGTGCAAAGTCTCTGGTAGTAGAGATGATGAAGAAGACCCAGAAACTCAGCACGCGCCCCAAGAAAGTACACATGTACTTGCTTCCTCCTCCTGTCATTTCCTTACACTCGTTCTTTCGTACTATATTACTGCACTATATATACATATACATAGATTGTAGTCTAGGGACTCTCGGGACGCGACTGCGAAACACACAGTCACGTCCAAAGTTACCTAATTAAAAATTATCTAACATTCTTTTTCGTTTCTTTTTCTTTTTTAAATACTAATTGGTGATTAAGACCGGGGTTTCCCCCGGAAGGGAGGCAGATTCTCGATGATGCTATTGCCGCCGGCGCTTGGGGCTGGCCTGCTGAGAGAACCGCTCTTCATTGAGACTTCCCGGAGCTTCAGCACTACGTTGAGTGTTGCATGTACCATGCAGCGACGTCTCGCTGAGGTTTACCAGCGTCTTCTGGATACAACCGCTAGCTCGTACTGCTCCCGTTGTTGTTGGGTCCTGGTCGGACTCTGAACCGACCTGCCCACAAATCACTTGTACAGTATTCTCCGAAAAGCTCGACGAAAGTCCTTGTTGAATACCGTATAGATAGCGGGGTTGAGGGCTGAATTGATGTAACCCAACCAGAACGCTATTGCGAATGCCTGGGCGGGTATGTCGAGAGTGGGAAAGAGTGGTTTGACGATGTATAGGAAGAAGAATGGCAGCCAACAGGCTATGAAACTTCCCATTATCAAGCCAAGTATGAGTGTCGCTCGTTTCTCCTTTTTTTTCGCCAATCTTCTCTTCTCACGCTCGGGATCTCGAGGTTTCGGGGGCTTCGACTCCTCCTGTATATCCTTGCTAGAGTGTTTGCCCGGGTCCGCGTGCTCCCTCTTCAGCTTTCCAATCGCTTTTCGACCGAATATCGGCTTGCAAAGTCTCAGCTTAAGAGGCTTGACCACAGCGCACCTGGACACCACTCCGCTATCGGATGAGGATGGATCGAACTCCGAGACCATGTCGACATCAATCCCGACACTTGGCGCTCTGCATCTCGCTGGTAAACTGCTTTGTCTTGATGCACCTTCACCAGAACCGTTCACCGACAGGCTCGCCTTCAGATTCGTCTTCTGCAGCGGTATCGGCATACTTACCTATTATAGTAGGTCGCGGTTATTATTTCATAGTTTCAATTGCAACAATATGTTCATGTATTCTTACATCATTTGTTCAACCCCTCCAAGGCGATTAAAAAATTATAAGCCCTTTTTTAATACTTAATACAGTTTTACTAAATATCATTTTATTGTGAACTAGATGAATAATACTCTAAAGAATCTTTATAGTCTAACCTTAAGGGATCTGAGGCAACTGAAGATAATGCAAACACAACTGTGGGATTGCACATGGAATTTTGCAACTCGATAAAAAATACCATTCAACAAACACAATGAGCTTAAATATTCTCATAGGATAAATATATATTTTTTAAATAATTATTAGAGTAGAGTAGAGTTGAAATGTCACCGACGACTAAACTAGCATTGCAAAACTGGATTGCTTCGTATGAATAATTAGTTCGATCCGAGTACAGGGATTTTTATTTTCATTGTATGCTTGTGACTTTTGGAATAGCGTCCATCAGTTAATCACGGCTGAACGCATAACTCTCGTTTTGCGGCTAAAGTCGGAAGTAACAATGATTATTTATAAAAATCAATAATTTTTATGCTCAAGTTGCAAGATTTCATAAATTTATTTTTATGATTTTAAGGTGACACCTGATAAATCCATTGTGAAATCTGGATTGGTGCAGGAACTATAATGACATTAGGGGGTTATAAAAGAGAAATCGTAAAAATATGTTTCACGTGATTTTACGAAGATGTGACATCCGGGGCACTTTTTTATCTTAGGCTTAGTTAGTAATTTTTTGTTCACGGACGCTTGTAGCTACCCAACCAAAGCCAACAGAATTTCGCCGAGTAATTGATAGACGCCGTGAGCTCGTATTTGCTTTTCTCTTTAACGTTCGGCACCTTTAAAAAAAATTCGATTACAGTTTTTTTACCGACCGTGGTGTGTCACATTGCTTTAACGGAAATATTGATTTCTCGTCTAGAGAAAATAGGATTTCACTGCGTCATTGATAGACGTACCGGCAGTGTTTTTGCTTTTTTTCTGAAACGTTTGGGAACGTTAAGGAAATTTAATTTAAGTTTTGTTATCAACCGCGATGCATTACGTTGCCACAGTCGGCAACAAAAACTGTAAATAGTTTTTCCTAGGCTGTCGAATGTTTCTGGATAAATGAAAGGTCTCAAACGCAGTATGCACATTAATTTTATCCACAGAATTTTTGTCTAGTTCAATAAATTAAAAGCATTTGTTCTTTTTTCAACGACTTGGAAGGGTTAAAAAAAATGATGTCATGACAAACTATAAAGTGATAAAATACTAACTTTTAGTGTGTCTTTCTCTTCGAGAGCAAGACTACCGCCGCCGGGATCAGCCTCGGAGGTGCTGACGTCACTGGCAAAATCGCACGTGACGATCGGTATCTGAACCGGCTGGTTCTCTATTGTGGCAACGTTATCCATTGCTCCCGGCGTTCTTCTCGCGTCTGTGGCTGGTGTGCTCTGGGTAAAGCTCGTCTGCCGTATGTCAGGTGACTCGGGTGGCAACGCCTTCCTTGGTTTCGGTTGCTTGCGAATTCCTCGTCTCGCTCGGGCTTTCGCAGCAAAATATATTTGTATGTAGACGAATACCATTATACACGATGGTATGTAAAAACTGCCGAGGGCTGAATACAGAACATAACCGATGTCCTCCGACAGCTGAAACACAGAAACAAAAACATTCCTCAATATTCATCACAGTCATGATAACACAAAAGATAAATAAAGTGGTCCTGGAATTGTAGTGCAATTGTTGACGATAGCAAGTGTAAAATTTGTTGATGCGAACAATGACAAACGCTCGGTTTATCTAGCTTATTTAAGACAATGCTTTTTTACTCTCGGGGTCAGAGGTTTTCTGCCCGGAGGTACCTTAATGTCTCGCCTCCGGTTGGAAATTACTCGGCTTTTCCATCCACGAGCTGGCGCTTCGCCCCCTTGCACACTTATTCGTTTGGGTTTGGCGCGGATGTAATCGTGGAAAGTACAGCACGAGTGCGCGAGAGAGCGTTAGGGGGCTATACCAAAGCAGATCACGCAGATTTGTCGGTATGGCGCGAGGAGAAGAGGGCTTTCGTGTGGATACTCATCGTGCCCGCGAAATATAACGACCAATCCCGGGAGTCCGGATGAAAATTCATGAAACTATGAATAATAATGTCGGACGAGGGAGAAATAGCGAGAGCCTCTCGCGCTTTTTGCGGCTGCAGATGAGAGAGAGGGTCGTCATGAGCCTGGGACTTCCCAAAGCAGCAACTACGAGTGTTTGTGTTGTGTGGAGGGAAACGTGTGGAGAAACACCTCAAGTTTGTGTGTAATCAGGTTAAAGTGCCTTACGGCTACGAAAACAAGAGCGATGGGAGACAGGGGGAGGGACTGGGTTTCCCTTAGCCGTGAAGGAATAACGCGTGTAAGCGAGATATTCCTTTCAAAAGGTTTTTTGGGAGATTTTATCGGGAATATCCAATTGATCGAAGCATCGCTGAAATCGTTTATTCGCGCCTCGGTTGATCGTGGTCCGAAAGAGGGACTGAGACGAAGGTCACGCTTTACAACTTCAACAGTTCTGTGAGAATTGCGGATCAAAGGTGCGCAAGCGCATATGGCCGCTTAACTCTAGACCATTTATTAATTGGTGTGGGATTGCGAGATATTGGGTTTGCGTCTGTGCTAAACTCAAAGAAAAGATTGGTTGCGAGAACTACGTTACCAACTTGATATACCCGAGCTCCCGAAAATTAGACGCAACAGTCAATCAGTTTATTGCTAGAGCCGCTTCGAATAGTAACTTCAACTATTGACGAATAGATTGGGAGAGATAGTAACCACAGCGAATCTACTGTTTAACGTTATCATTCCAATTTTATCGCCATAACCTCAAGAACAATATTTTCAAAGGTTCAATGATGCCTTTCGAAACACATTTTCCGGTGCTTGGTAATACCAACCAGCACTATTTGTGATAGATTTGACTATTTTGTTACTACAAAAAGTATCACGGTCAATAAGAAAATTTTGATTTAATATTTAAGTCCATATTCTGGAATTTGTTCCGCTCAGAATACTTGAATGATCGTGGCATGCAATTGAATAGGTAAGGTAGCAATATAGTTAGTTACCGCAACTCATGTGTTATCTACTAATTAATCTTTATTCTGGCGACCAATTCTTTTTTTGCTCTCATAACTAAACAGAGTTGTAGAGGATTAGAACAACTCATCGGTTGTATCAACCGATATGTTGATGCAGAAACGCGTTATTTTTTACTGTGTGAGCGTGCATGAGGTTTCATCCCGTGAAACTTGATTTTCTGCACTATAAAGGTTTTACGTGAAGATGACTGTTGTATTCCAATTTACTTATACACAGTAATAGCTTCACTATCTGACCCGCGAATAATACATTACAACCACTTGTATTAAATAGCAACTTATACTTATATTAAGGTGATATGTTAGTGCTCGGTCGGTAACAAAAACTGTAAAACATTATTCTTGGCCACAATTGATCTTTCGGGCAAAATACGAGATGTACGCACTGAGTCTGATAAGTCTGCAGTGAGTACTTCTGGCATTTTATTCGAAAAATCAACTGCGACGGAGAACAACACTTCCGAAAGATTCAGCTATCTCACTCGCATTTATGGCGATCTGAGAGAGACAGACGATATGTAGCACATCACCTTAAATAGCAATATACAATAGGCTACTGACTTTCAGAAAGGAAGGCTTTTTTCGTAGATCTATTCCTTCACGATCACGACCCTAACTGAATAGCTGCCACGGTATTCCGTTTCGGTAGCTTCTAGCTTTGTGGCGACCACCGGTTTTTCTTAGGGTAGTCTAAATCCAAAACACGTGAATAACTTATGCCGTGATTTTCTTACATCTGTAATCGCGTATGAATATCTTTTGTAGCTTCGTGTGCTCACAGTGAAAGCATGATTTTCTAGGACGAAGCCATCACCACAAAAGGAGACAATTTTGGCCAATGCCCACCGACATAGTTCAATTTCAATACGTGATCCGCACTTGGTCCACCGGGAACCGTGTAGGAAATTGAAGGATCAACATATACTCCATACGACAGGGCACATCAAGCTCTGCGTCATAATTTCTCAAAGCTCGCAAAAGGAATCATCAGGATCAAGCGCGTACCCATCGAAATCCATAAGGAACGCACCCTTGTAAGATCCCTAGGGTCCTCTTGAAATCTTGACGTTCTTTTTCAGGTCACTACCTTTCTGTGTCCATCAACAGCGTCATCGTCTGTTTGTAGCTACTCATTCGGAGAACGAGGAAAGTGAGAAATAAACTGAAAAACGAAGGTGACGAAGGTGACGCGCGTGCCACAAGAGGTGCCCCACCGCATCATTCTCGGTTGGCTAGTCATACCCTGTGTGGACGATACTAACAATAAAGTACGATGATAACAATAATAACGCACCGCCTTACTCTCTTGGGAATAGACTCATAGAACAAATCCGAAAGAGCGTGATATGCTGGATGGAAACGGAAAAGTTGAGGGGAATAGGGTCAGGGACGGCGAGAGAGATGATTCCGCTATAGCTAGCACTTTCCTAGCTACTTCAGTCCTACAGTACTGCACTTGTATCTCGGGTTTGTTTCTTGGATTATAGTTATATCCCTCGTTCTCTTTTCGGACTAAATGGTTTAGATACGCTTTGACGATTCCACGTAGCATTGTGTGTACCATTATACATATATTAAAAACCATTCCTTGCTTTACGGTCATGTTAAAATGCTTCGCTTGTGTTTGAGAAAAACCCATTATTTTTGGTAAGCCGTTTATGCGGACTTTTTTCCGTTTTGCAAAAAGGAGTTTACGTCAAGAGGTCTGCAATTAAAAAGGTTTTCTACTGTCATATAAATATAAAGATCTTGAAAAAGTCTACATTCACCGAATTGTAAATGCATATATTGGCTATGAGTAAACTAATATTTTTGCAAAGCCAAAATATCGTACGACATATTTCTTTACCTTTTCATTTTTTTTTCATCAATAGAACGGTGGAAGTTCAACATTAAGTATTTTCAACCAGTGAATATTTATATGAATATTCATCTTTAATCGTGGCAATCTCCACTTTATGCGTAACATTCAAACAATGATAAGCTAAATAAAAAAACAGCATTACGTGTTTAGATTGAGCTTTTGGTAAATACTGTATTCAGCATCTAACGAAAACCATACTTTTTTAAATCGTGGCATATTGTGCTGTATTAAAACATTTTCATTATATACTGGCCCTTATGCGCTAACATATTTTTATTCCGAGGTATAAAAAGTTTTGGGTAAAGTGGAATATTTTTATGCTGTATCCGCGCATATTAACCCTTCAATTGCCCACGTAGTATAATTTTCATGTTGTTAGGTATTCAGGAAAAAAATGTACAAAGAGTGGAATTTCATTAGGAATGCATATTATATTTTTATTTTGTGATAAAAGAAGGCATTTTCGCGTGAATATTAAAAAAAATTATTTTTAGAAAATACAATTTTAAAAAATTGGCAGTTGTAAAAATGTTGGACATTCAAGATTAAATATCTTTTTCACCGTGAAAGGGCCTTGGTCGTAAAAAGATAAAAAAAATAAATGTGCTGTAATACTCGAAATATAGCGTTGTAATGGTTTTGCAGATTTTTTATCTGGTGTAGGTACGTCGATACGTACGATAAGCGAACTAAGCATGAAAAGAACACTGATTTTGCTCTTTTTCCTTCCCCTGAATTTCGTAGACGTGTTATATGGTCCTCAACTTCTCCCCTTGCCTCTCGATCTCCCTGCGACGGAGGAGCAGCTGTTTTTTTACTTGTAATCTCGCAATAGTGCAAGTGAGAACCCTCGGGTCTCGGCAATCTCTTTTCTCCTTGCTTGCCTTTCTCTCGCCCAGATTTCAGCTGTGTGTGCGAAACTTTTTGCTTTCTATCTCGCCTATGACAAAACATTCCGATTTTTTTCCTTTCCATTCTTTTACTTTCACCGTTCTTTTCGTATAACCCTAGACATTTCTATATTGAAAGATGGCCAATTATTAGAAGCCGGTGCCGCTGCCGATGTTCGAATCCAATATTCTTGTCGCCCTTCTGGGTCTTTCTGCGAAATCCACGCGAAATTAGGCTCTTCAGGGCTCGATGGAAGCACGAAAATGGTCAGCAGCAAAAATGCTTTCCTTTTTTTTATTATCCAGTTTTATGTACTTTCACGCTTCATATTCATGGATTTTCGTAGAATTTCTCTTTTTATCTCTCGAGATCAATATGAAAATGATATTGTTTTTTAAATTTTTAAACATTGGTCTTGCATTTAAAATGACAAGAAAATGTCAGGTCGATTCAGTTGCCTTTTTTTTTAAACCGTGAAGATACATGCATATAAATGCTTTAATGTCGATCTACCAAATATAGAACCAAACCCGCAGCCTACGTAACCCGATGTAGTTAACGGTATTGCGATTCCGTCGCCATTATTTCTGTGCTTTCGCACCCTATGTTTACAGTCGTGACGGACGGTCCGCGTAGTCCGCAATAAAAGCGAAAGTGTTCGTCGTCTGAGAGAAACCTTGTGGAGGTGTGGCAGTCACTCTGGAAAATACGGAGTGTAGCTGGTGGCCGGAATACGAGGATGTGGAGCGCGTGAGCGAGATGATGTCGACGGCGAGGTAGCATAAGGTGTGCACGATGAGCTTGCGACCCTTCCACGTTGCGAAGAAGAGATAGACATACACCAACATGGTACGGGAACATTGAGGCTTATACACGCGTCACGTAATACGTAGTCAAGACACGTGGCGTTCGTGGCAGCACGTTCCTACGGTCACTAGCATCAGGATCTTCTCTCCAATTAAGTTCAACGGACCCGAAAAAGCTTGCTGCTTCGGCTTCTCCTGGACGGCTTTCTTGCGCGCTTGGATTCCGGGACATAGTGGGTCGAAGCAAGATGGAGAACAGACCTAAACCTCGACGTGAGATAGCGAGAACCATGGATGCCGAGGGTGCGGATGAGTGCGAGTTAGTGTGAGTGAAGAGGAGAAGATGAAAGAGATGTGAGAGGAAGGGAGAGCGAACCAGTGACCCAATTAAATTTCACATTCCAGGGCTGCTCGAGGGACGTGGAGATGAAGAAGAAGGAGGCTGTGGAGAACGACGAGTACATATCTCGTTACATTTCCTTCTTCCCGTTGGAGGACTGATGCTGCCTCGGCGCCCTCTACACATTCGTCTGGCAACTTGTGGCATGCGCCTATATTACGTTCACTCTCCGTAGCTTTCGCTCTGAAGCTATCTAACCATCCTCTGGCCCTCTTTATACCCTTAACATCCCCACCCCTTCGCATTACACGCATATTCAAATATACAGAAGACAAACCGTTTCTACTTTCCCTTACTCTGTCTCTCTCTCTCCCTCTTGGCATTAAATGATGTTATTGATTATTATTAATTGCGTAGTGTACTTGTGATTGACAATCGACTCTACTTTTTGTTCTCTAATTGCATTCTATGTGCCGAGGCTGCAGTAGTTTTTTCGGTTCTTAACCTTCGATTTTCTCATGGTTTATAAGAAGCAACCATTCCGGAATCCTCAATAAGTTTCAGATAACATTCCACGCTTCTCTACTTTTTATGCGGAGCTTTTGTACGCAAGGTTGGAAGATTCGAAGGGGGCGAGATAAAATTAGGGCTTTAGAAGATGCGTCAGAAAAACAAGGCTCGAAAAATCTAACCATAGGGTCTATAATATTACGACACTCCGAAACAAATGGTTGAATGAGCTAAATCGGCGTAAACTCTCGTTCAAACGAATTTTTTTTTAGGACAACCAAATGTTTAGTCTCTTCAATAATTACTGTATTCAGTTATCTAAAATGTATTCACGGCAATCAAAATATAACTCATACCAAATATAAATACGTTTGAACGAGGGAGTATGCCGATTTAGTTAATTCGAAGATTTTTTTTCTCAATTGTAGATTGGCCATAATTGTGGAAAACTATTTCTTTCTTCAATTAAACATAATTTCGATAATCCACAATACAAATTTTTTATTTTTCCAGGGACGACAAGTATGCGGAAATTATACTATTTGCGTTATTATTTTCGAGCAAAGTAATTGTATGGTATTATCGAATTGCTCATCAAATTGTGTAAAGTGTAAAAGGTATAGTATAAATCCTGAAAGTTAACTTGGTAGAGTGAAAATATAATGAAACTAAGAACTTACGGTTAACTAAAAATTTTCTACAGTTGAGTTCAGCTAGGGATGCAAGATTTTCTACGTCGTCTTATAAAAATAGAAACGCGTTGTTGCAAGAAAAGAGCGTGAAAAGTGGTGAAATCTGTCAGCAAACGAGACAAGGATGATAAATGTAGCAAGGGTGTAAGAGACTAAAGGTAAACTTATAAGCAACGGTAGCAGGAGTGGGCGAGGAAATGTGGCCGCAGCGCTATCCCAAGCGCAAGGCACTCTCAAAGTAAAATTTAATTTATGTAAATTTATAATGCGCAAGCACTTTGCGGTTTACTCGATGAAACCGGTGAGGAAAAGAGAGGAAGTGGTAGATGGCGAATTCATCGTCCCTTTAAACCTCGGTCCGCTAGGTAGCATGCTACAAAAAGGGAGAGAGGGAAAGATCTGGAGAGTCCCGGTGGTGGGTACCGAGCCAACCGCATCGCGAATCATTGGTACGTGACGCCGCATGGCTACGGAGTTAAAGCTTTCGTCGTCACGGCTACCATTCGATCCTGCTCTAGTATATCCCCTCTTTCGTTGCACGCCGTCCTACCGTTAACCCGCAGCCGACAGAAGCTTTAGGCGAATCAGCCGGGAGGAGCTTGCGGGACCACGCAAACGACAAAGGCTGTTGCGCTAGGTTAGTCACGCGTTGATCTCTTACGCTGTGTTCACTTATGAAATCGTGCCCACGTATTATTTATTTGTTTTTGTTTTTGTTTCGGACCTCCCCAGCACTCGGGCGTTTTACTATAATGTTTTTTTCTTGAATTACCCTAGGAGTGAAATGGACCTTTCCCAAAGTGTACCATCATAATGAAATACCAGACCATCAAATAAAAAGATTGCCTGTGTGCTTAAGGGAATAAGTGTAAATGTGTACAATAAACGATAAAATTATTATCGCATAACGCATATTACATTTCTACACCATCATACTCCCTGGCGCATCAATATTTGCTATTATTATTTGTACATATTTCCCGACGTTCTTTATCCGTTTAGTCACCCTTTATTTTCTGCCACCTCCCATTGCCATTCCCGGATATCCTTAACTTCTCTTTTACTTCAGTATACGTTTTTCCTCGTCTTTCATTCCCCCTCACCGACTGTTTCCTTTATACCAACCCCTTTTCTTCTACAGGTCTCCAGCCGGTCGGCTGTCGTCACTGTGCCATCTCGTATTTATAGCAGCTCGTTTCAGTCGTTTTTGCTGAGAGCGGCTCACGAGTTTCCAGCACCAAGGAGGTGCTGGTTTATACCTATACCGGAGATAGTGGTGTATAGTTTCCCTGGGGAGTAGTAGCTCGTTCCCACTGCTGCTTTTCCCGCTGCCCCTATTGTGCTCCTACGGCTTCCCTCCTTTGTCTCGACGATATCATCCGGATCGACTCGCGTTTTTCCAATACCCAACCATTCTTTTATCCCCTTCCATCTTCTCCGTCCTTTTCCCTTCCACTGATCGTCTCCAGCTTACTCCCTTTTTCTTTTATACCCTGAGCCAAACCCAGTCGAGTCCGCGTTTCCTTTCCGACAACGTGGTGTCTTTCCGTTTCCTTCAATCCCTCTATTTCTTCCAGCAAGCAACTAGCCCTGGACACCCTCTATGCATTCATCTTTTCCCCGGTCCGCATTCCCGCCTTTTTCCTTCTCTTCCTCAAACCCATTTGTTTTCAGTTTTCACCGTCCAATATTACCAACGTTGGAGCGTGACTCCCTTACAGTTTCTCCCAACCCTTACCGGAAGCTTCGGGCAAGGGTTGAAAACTGCTAGACAGCACCTTTCTGCCACGTCACGACTTCGTACAGTACGAGGAGCTTGGATGCAAATGAGGACAGGAGTCGATACTCGGGAAATGGTGAGGGATGAAAGGCTGGAAGGGCGGATGAAAACAGTGGAATGGCAGAACCACGACAGAGCATCCAGAAAAAAGCTCCAAAACACAACGTAACAGCGTCGTACATACTCGAGGAATAGTCGAGCAGAAAAAAAGGGTAGGAGAATCGATTATCTCTTACTTGTTGTTTAGAACAATGTCCCACTATACTACATTGTCCTCCGATGTACTCTGTTTCTTCACGGTCTCGAAGTTCTATTCATCAAGTTTGTTTTCGTCCTTTCGTTACATTCCACGATAGTGGCGAGACTGCCGAAATTTACGACAGTCATTCAATTACTTCCTCTGCGGTTCTTTCTTTGGAATGTTTGATGACGTCGACGACGTTAGGGTATTCGAAAAAACTTGCAAAAGAACGAAGAGTCACGAGCTGTAGTAGATGCTGTGAGGCTGTGCTCTGCAACGTCAATTACTCGTGTCCGAAATTATGTGAGAAAATTACTACTGTCTTCAGCTCAGCTCGTCTCTGCAAAAGTAAACGTGGTGAAAGTTGAAAACAAAAAAATGCCGGCGATAGCAGAGAGAATGGCTGACCTTGACGACGGAAGACGACTATCGGCGAGCGTACCCGCAGATTTTTCTATATCACGAGGTCGACACTTTCCCTTCCGGTCCCACAACCTGCACTTCATCTCAACCTCTTCTTCACCTTCCATCGTCTCTTCAGCTTACTCACCCGTCACTTTTTTTGCCTGCTTCCCACGACTCTTTCCCTTTTATCCCGTCACCTACGGACAATTCGGTCAAGCGGATCATTTTTCATCCTCCCACGTTCGGTTGGGTGATCAGCATCACAAGCGCAGCATTGTCGCACTCATACGAATATGGATTGACCCTTCTATGCGCAGCCTACACACAACTCTTCCCTACCAGCAACTATTTTTCAAAATATCATTGTGAGGCGCACTATACAAGAGGACAAAAAGGGTCGAAGGGCATAAGAATGTTCACGTTTTTATCTGTCCTGCACATGCTGAGCTTACTTCGTTACCCGGTATGAAAACCATCGATTAAGACGGACGCTCATACGAGCTAGTTAGCGACAATGAAAACAAGAATGATGAAAAAAGTAAAGAAGGTCTAGAGTTCACTACGCGACACCATGAACGAGTAACAATATCCACAGAGAGCGACACCAGAGTCCTGCTCTAAAATCACACAGTTTCCTGGGTACTGAGGTGTGCTTAGCTATTGTATGCCGTGCCTTCAGCTATATGTATGACAAGTATAAAGGCTAGCGTTATTCGAGAACCGGCACTGTGCCGCTTTGCGAAGAGAATGAAATAGAAACGCTGTGGAGCGCCCGAATAGAGTCACATATACGTCCCTACGTAAATCCATCTACTGAAAATATACCCACTCGACTAGTGAGTTCTAGATGGTTGGCTGGCTGCGAGTGTAGGCGACCACGTGCTTCGGGGGTTCGTTATTTCAGGTGTCTCGTTATGTGAATCCCCCACGACTTTCCTAATACTGAAAACGTGGAGCTTCTACCAGCTTAACGCACCACTGGAAGTGGGAGCGAGGATAAAGCAAGTAAAGTAAAGCACGGGAGCGAGAATGAGAAAGGGTTATAGCTATATAAAGTGCAATGAAGGATAGAATGTCAGCAGCAATGGAACTGAGTGTTTGATCGTGTGGTAGTTATGAGGATAGGGTGTCTTGATTCAGATTATTTGTCGACGTACGTGATAGTACGTGCCTTGACTATCAGTGATACTGCTGCAGCTGGAAGCAGCAGCGAAATGACATTATAGCGACCAATGAAAGTTCACAGACGGTTGTACCGGAGAAAGAGCGAATGCGGCCACGTCCTGTGGTCGACCTGAGGTTGGACAAAAGTTCGTCAAACGGTTAGCACTGTGTATAAAGTAGCTCCTACGCTCACAGGACATTGGTTACAGTCGAGTATAGCTACGGCGTATAACCTACCCTGGTATACATTGCGCTTGACCGAAGTTTCTATCGTTTCCCAATGTTTTTTGCCAGGTTTATTTCACCGCAACAAGGGTCAAACTGGACAACGAAAATGCACGTACGGCACAGACTTTCTCAGTAGAAACGGTCAGTCACGGTCAGACTATACGGCACGTACGGGTTGCTTTGAACGAGACGCTTGACTTTTGATGTTACACTTTAAGTTTGATCCGCGACTCCAAAGTGTATCAACTGTATCAGGATACGGAGAAAAGCGTTCGGGTAAATCAATCGTAAAGGATTTCATTCAATGAAAGACGCTAAAGGTTGAGAGTTCGGAAGCATTAGTAGAAATAGCAAAGTACGGCCAAACGTTGAAACGGTTCTCGTTTTCTGACGTCAGCAGTCGGGCACGAGGCACTCGGTTTATCAGGCTTTCTACAACTTTTACTTATTTTTTGCTCGTTTCAGCGTTTCCCTGTGACCAACAGTATACGGAAAGAGTACTGGATTTAAAAACTTATCTGAGGAACCTTTTGCCTTGATTTTTCGAGTTTCTATCAGTGAATAAAAAAAACAGGGGCTTTGCGATCACTTCTCGTTTGACCAGCTAACGGAATTGAAGGAATAAAAAGCAATGATATGAATAAAGAAATAACAAGAAAATAAATACATAGATGCACAGAGGCAAGGAAAGATATTTTAGAATTACTGTTCGTTCGTGTAACGCTTGTTTTAATTCTCTGGACAAAGCGCGTCGCGGCACGGGCTTTGTAGCTCTGAAAGTTCTGGCACTCAAGTTCTTTTACTACATATCTTGTATTTTCCCAGCTCGACTACCGTTCGTCTCACTCTGCTGCTACATCTATATCTTCCTTTGACGAAAAGCTCGTCATACAGAAGCGCGGGACTTCGGCTGTTACACAGAGATACAGGCTGGCTCCTGACTAGACATATACTGAAACTACTAGGTATATAAGTAGTATTCCATATACTACACTACCTGCACTATACATGTCAGTTTCCCGCATCTTCACGGCCACAAAGTTGACGTCGGCGCAGAGTCGACCAAAATTTCGTGTCTCTTGAGCAAGGGCGGGAAATGGGGGAGCACGGGCCGAAAATATATATACATATAGAACTCGATCAGTAGTAGAGGCCACATTGCGGTCGGACACTACATATCTCGGGGCGCCGCCTCTGCCACTCTCATTCACTTCATCGCCCTCCCTCTCTAGTACATATGCACATATATGCACACAGACCATCACACCAGTTTGATGTCTCGATTCGAAACGTTTTAGTGACGATCACCGTGTCGCGTGCGTTTCTCGGACAAGGACAACTGTTTGCTCGTTCCACGAATGGTTAGTTGCCGGTGAGATAAATATTCCCAGCTCTGTAAATGGAAACTGGAATTTTCCATGACATTTGTACGGACGATTTTCCCTCCGAGGATACGTACGCATAGCATAGACACACGGATAATTATTCATCGACATGCCGCATGCCAATGAGAATTCTCACATTCGCCACGGTACTCGACCTTCGTGCTTGTGCACAGCAATTAATTGTTACCTACACGTCGGTACGATTTTATGTTACGGGTCGGGAGAGAACTTGCCGAACGAGCAATGAATCGATGCGCGACTAGAGTGGAAACGATGGTGCAAAAGCTCTATCGTAAGCGGCATGTCGGATCGACGGCTATGCGATTAATTCTAATTTGCGCTGGGACCCCGCCCGTGCCGCTTGCCCCTTTCCAAACCAGACCACGAACCACCCTC
Organism: Ephialtes manifestator; assembly: GCA_963970395.1. Classification (NCBI taxonomy): domain Eukaryota; kingdom Metazoa; phylum Arthropoda; class Insecta; order Hymenoptera; family Ichneumonidae; genus Ephialtes; species Ephialtes manifestator. Next base: position 6,601,466 of record OZ019976.1, read on the forward strand.
TCACCCTCAACCATACAGAATCGGCAGCATCGATGTAATGTAATGCGATGAACTGCACCACGGTCCATTCCGACTGTTTAAATAATTGAGTACACTGGCAAATGTATTTAATTTTTGTGTACTTACAGATAGAAATACATATTGACTTTAATTATGGTGCTTCAAAAATGTTAATGCGTTCCTCCGAAAGTACGCATTCAATTAAAGTGCTGCAAGAATAATTTATATGTAATGGAAATTAATATTTGATATATCATTCTCATTGTTCTGCGACAACGATTTCGGTAATTTTTGGTACTCAAAAATTATTCATACATCTGTACGTCAATAGAGGAATTACTAATACTTAGGTATCATTTGTATTCATTCCAGCATCATACATTCCCTGTAGCAACAGGTTGACTTTTTTAGGAGTAAAGCTCAATGTTTATTCCCCTTATTATTAGGAATTATATATGTATACAAGTAACCGTACATATTAGTACTAAAAAAGTGGATGGTATACAAGTATAATTTAAATTGTATATGATGATAAAGTAACGAATATGTATGCTTTTATTAGGGTGCTCTCACTGATGAATAAGATACCAATTTTTTTTAAGCGTTTGCCTTTTGCACTCCTTGTTGACAAGATGTCAATTTGTGAATCTTTCGAAAATAATCTGGTATAATAAAAAGTGGCTATATCCTGTTTGTGTCTCCCAAAGTGTATTCGCGCGAACGCTAGTGTAATGTAATGCATACTATGTATATTACCACAGAGTTTCCTACGGTTCAGGCACTACGTTCCTTCGCACTCAAGATGGCCTAGCACGCCGGTTTGTACTGATTAATGATTCCTGGATGACTTACTATCAGAATGATCAGGACCTGAGAATGAAGGGGAGCTTCTAACGGGACTTTGAAGGATCATGACTAGAGAGAGAGAGGAATAGATGGTGGCTCGATTCTCTTACACGGCTGCAACTTGATATTTGTATAGTACTAACAACAATGCCCGCGCTTCACCCGTGCTACGCTTCGATGACTACGTCTTTTTTTTTTAACTAAAACGATCCTGAAGAATCAAAATATATGTCTATGCAAAATAGCAGGAAGTCAGAATTACGCTACATTCATGACATACTTTTGATATAATCATTACATCCCTAGCAGATCCGGTCACTGAACAAACCACCGTCGAAATCACCATGGTGGTTTTGCACAAAAAGTTCACTTAGAATTTTGTCGAAACCACCACGTAAACCACCACTCCGAGATTCGTTTAAATCTCGGAATGGTGGTTTACGTGGTGGTTTTGTCAAAATTTTGTTGAAACCAACCAGTAAACCACTTCTCCGACATTCGTTTAAATCTCAGGGTGGTGGTTTACGTGGTGGTTTTGTCAAAATTCTAAGTGAACTTTTTGCACAAAACCGCTATAGTGGAAACGACCGTGATTCTATGGTGGTTTGCGCGGTGACCGGGTCTACTAGGGACATCCTTCTTAAGACCGCTCTACCAATCTCCATCAATTTCAGGTACTATAAGAAGGCAGCTTTATTAGACATTCCTCAGAACTGATATCTAATGGACAGTATTCCTATTTCATCGCACAAAATAATTATATGAAGCCTCAATATTAGCACCCCCCCCTTCAGAAATAAAGTATACAAAAGATGCGACATAGACATATATAAGAAACATGTAAACGAAAAATATATCTGAGATATATGCAAAATACCGTCCAAATGAATTTCTGATATATAAACTGCCGAAAAGTTCTATATGTCAGATGTATTTTTGGACATATTTCTTTTTTACAGTGGACTTTTTACGTCATTATTAAGGAAGTAACTTTTCGTGTTTTTTTCGAATTTGATTGATATGGGAATATACAAAATAGCCTAATCCGTTGAGAAAAAGGTTGCGAAGTAGAACCTTGCACATTGCTTCCTCATTATTTTTCGTTTTTTACAAAGCTACCTATATGAGGAAGTATGGTATTCAATTTTGGCTTCCTCATAGAGGAAGCTTTGTAATAAACGAAAAATAATGAGGAAGCAATGTACAAGGTTCTACTTTGCATTCTTGTTTTCATCTCGATTCGTCACGCCGTTCGAGAGTTATGAGCAATTCTATTTTGGGACAAGCAGTCATTATAAAGTTAGAAAAAATACAAGTTATATATGAAGCAATGTGTAAAGTTCAACTTTGCATTCTTATTTCCATTGAGTACAAACTTTTGTCTTGCATTATCAACTTTTGCTGAGCGAAAATCGTTTTTTTTGTAAATTTCAAAATGTCGTAGAATCTGAACCACTTTACCGATCATCGTCAAATTTGGTACGTGGCATAGCTGCATGTTCCTTTTCGTCTGTAAGACATTTCAGTTAAATTGGTGAAATTCGACGTGATTAAGAAAAAAATGATTTTTTTCGAAAAATTCAAACATCCATAAAATCTGAACCGCTTTACCAATTTCGCCCAAATGCAATGCCAAAAAACATTGAACGTATATTTATTTATAAACAACTATTTAGCAAAATCGTATTATTTTTACGAAAGTTAGAGTGACCACGCCCTTACTTCAAAAAATTAAAAGTACCATAAAATCAAAATAGCTGATTTTTTTTTTCAAAAATCTCAACATTCAAAGCGGGGCAACTACTCCACTTGCGTGCCAAATTTGAGCCACATCGCTCGAACGGTTACTGAGTAATATAGTTGAATTATTACTCAGTAATTACCAATATTAGAGTAGAATAGTTCATCGAATTTTCGAAGCCCAGGATACACACACATACATACGGACATTTTTTCTAAACCACTTTTCTCGACGTTTTGGACAATTCTAAGCATACTGGCATGAAAATCACGATTTTTTTTTTTTCATGAAAACAAAGCTTCCTCTATGAGGAAGCAATAATTATTTTCAAAAGCATAAATACAAAGTCAATTGTATTATAAATTCGATTTCCAAACGAATTACGGATTTATAACTATATTCATCATCACCAAGAACAGCGTCGCTTTAGTTTAGAAATTAAAAAAGAAAAATTTTCAAACCTCTATTGAAAAAGAATTATCTATTCATCAATTACTTTTTTTGTGTAGGGACAGTTCTATTCAATAGTCTGTCACAACTAGGAAAAAGACAGCCATTCGAGTCACTGGCGATATGTGGCCCTCCAGCGGCCATGGCAGATACGCGACAGTTCAAAATGTGCGCCATACGTACCGACCAATCACGGCGCGTGTTATACTGGCTTCAGTATTTCGATATATTCGACTATCGATGTGCCATGTCTTTTTTAAGAGAGGATTATTAAATATTTTTCTTCGCGAAGTTTTCAATAGTATTGATATGCTTGAGGGCTTTCAAATTATGAAATCTTTACGTATAAACAAATTAAAAAATTAGTAGGCGACCATCAATGTAGTCGCATCTGCAACGCACGTTAGTGTTAAGTATTTGAATTTATAACGTTTATTCAATTAAGCGAAAATTCAGAAAAAAAAATCCGTCAGTGTTGGTTATACATTCAGCGAGTCGGGAGTTCCCGAAGCTAGTGAACTGGAGAACTCGGTAGAGAAATTAAACCGTGAAATTTTCAATGGCGCTGGGGGCGCGGAGGGCGTAGGGTTTCTGTAACTCTCGTAAAACGTTGAAAGAGAAGTAATAATGGGCAGAGTTAGGTGTATGACGGGGTGAAGGCTCGGTATTATGGAGCCAACGAAACGGCGCCGGAAAGCGCCGCGCGCGCCAGTGCCAAACGAAACTCCGATCATTCGTCGTCGTGTTCGCGTGCACCGGAGCTCGTGGCTCCCACGTACGGGTAATTCGGATTTCAATTTGGGCTCCTGGGTATAGTGGGGACCCGAGGGCGAGGTTGAACGTGCAGAGAGTGAAACGATGCGGGAGCCCTGGCGCCAGAAATTGGCGTTCCAGACGCTCTAAAAATCATACGCGTTCGCTTCGTGAATTCCCACAGTTAATTAACTCATCGAGAGGGTACAACGATGCCTTAGTGAAGCTTTCATTCAATTACTTTATTGTTGCTTTTTAATAGCGGTACCCCGGGTGATAACGATCCGCGTCCTTTTGCAACATTTTACGTCAATCGCGCTATAACGTTATTTGATAACGTAATATTCATTATTAATACTTGCCATATCTTCTTATTAGTGACATGATAATGATTAGTTATCAAGAAATAACTCTGAAGCGGAAGAATAATTATTGACTTTTAAAGGGAAAATTATTTCAAGAAAAATTTGCAAAAAATTATTGTGTGACTTTCTGAGATGGACGATTTTCAAAAAAATGTTGTCAGTGTTAAAAAATATTCAAAAAGTTGCGCATTTTCAAAAGATTTCGGGGTATAGTTTCATATTACACATAAGAAGTATCAACATTTCTGAATGCATAGTTATATAAAAACAACTTTCGAAGACGGGAATTCCAACATCTCAAGTATAGACATAAGGGATTGATATATTTGGGTGTATCAGCGAAAGTATAAAAAAAGAAGTTTTTGTTCGCGTTTTGTTAAACAATGTTAAGCAATCTTGTGAAACTGATTTATTGATGAAGTTTTTGCGATGATCAAAATTGGTGTTTCAATATCGTTGATATACACTGATTTTTCTATTGTTACAAAGTGCTGAAATTCCGATAGAATGAAACTTTCGGTTTGGAATGTTTACGTGAAGAATCTCCAATTTGTATAGCCTCGCTCATTCCAAACAGTATAATTGGGTGGAAAAATTTGTAAAAAAAAGCGATATCCGCATTACACGAGAAGTATGTGTATATGCTGCAACATAGCCGAGCAGTACTGATTTGCTGTGCGTACATACGAAACCGGATAATGCCGGCCCCGGGTGGTTTTCATCGCAGAGCTTGGCGAAGCACGAATGCATTCGAACGCATTATTGGCCCATTATACAAGGTCCGACGATGGGGACGGTAGAAGGGGGCGAAAGGCAGGTTTGGTGTGTAACGTATGTTGCCAAAGCAAACTAATAGGCATGTTTCGAATACCGCGTTTCGCGTCTCTTGGCGTGCGTGTGTGAGGCGGGAATAGGCTGATAGATAGATGGAGGTAGAGTTACGATTTGCAGGCAAAGGGGGCAGGACCAACGAGCTTACACAAACCAGATCCAGAATGAGAAGCATCGACGTGACCTGATGGTCTTTCGTTGGGACGCTAGCGGCGCTTTTCGCTCTGATACACTCGACCCGAATAATCTAGAGCAACAACAGAGGTACCACGGTATATCATTGCAAGCCAACGTAGATGGTCACTGCTCGTTTGGTGAGTAGGCGAGCAAGCGGTGTGAACCAACGTTACTCACACTACAGTGCAAATTGCGCTGTGAATCCGATGGGACGTGCGTAGTCCCATATTTCATTAAACTGCGTGTATACCAATCTTGTTCCGAGAACGGTCCTCAATTGTCCGAATTCTCCGAGTTCGTGGTCGAAGAGCTGGTCGGTACCTCTATTACGAAAACTGCGGTGTGCTCGAGGTACGCCTCGATCAGTGGCTCGCGTTCGTTCAGGTCGAACCGTACGTGGTTTGACTGCATCCCGTGATCCGTCCATTATCAAACGTTTCCACTTCATGTGGACAGACCGTTGTTATTCACCGCATGGAACATCCCCCGAGTGCGCATTATGGAGTAGTCTCTGAGTATATCTCTTCCAATAGTATATTAAACCCCTAATTTATTTGAGGCTCTAATCTGCCCCAGAGCATTGAGGTTGGTATAGAGGTGACTTTCCAATGCAGGAGAGCACACCAAGCGCGCCCACCAGTATGACGCGTTGGCTACCGACTGCTCAACCGTAGCCCATTGATCCCACTCGATCGAAGGCCGCAGCGTCCACCTGTGTTCCGGTGCTACACGCTTCCATGCTATTTTTTTATAGGCTCGTCGAAACCATGTCGAAATCCAATCACGGTGTGGTTTCCTAGTCGACGTATCTTGCTTGTCGTGTTTCTGCCACTAACAAGCCTGCCAGCGGCAGGAGAGATGATAAAAAAACGAAACGAGTAAAGGACAGAGCCAGGTTGGTTCTGCAGCATACATGTAGGTGTGTATATAGCACAACATGACGAGAGACTCGGCGAGAGTACTGTTCTTCTGCCTAACACAGATACATTCTGCGGAAATCCAGTTAACGCGATAGCCTCTCCTTTTCTTTCACTCTCGTCCGAGCAGAATACATGGAGTGCACCAAGGTTTTACTGCTGGCTGGGGGTACCATATCCAGCATTAGCGGATTTTATTAACGCGCCACGTTTCTCTTGCTCTCTCATTTTGCTTTCTCTCGGTCGCACTAAACTACACGCTCTCCTCACCTCTTTCGACCCGTTCCCGCTTCTCGCAGCCACTGCAAAAAGCTTCGGATAATGGTCGGTCATCCGTCGGTGTCGGGCGTACAGCGTGCAGCCGCATTGCCCCGCCACCACTGGGACACACCGAGCTCGAGCTATAACCGTAACCGCGTGACAAACCATAAAGATACGTCGACGAGGGAACGAGAGAGGAAGACAGAGTGCCGGAGGGTAGATTTTGCATGAGGGTGAGGGAGAAAGGTAGTGTAATAGGGGGGGTGAGAGTGCTGTCATGCTCCGATAGGCCGACGAGCTCGTTCTCCCGGCTAATTCCCACGCTCGCAGGCGTGCGGAGCAACTATTTTTTCTCTCTTCTTTCCAACCTTTATTTCCTTTTTTTTTATTCTTACTGTCCCGCGCATGTGCATGCACTTTTTTCTCGTTATTTTTCTCTTCCATCTGTCTTTCTTCTTCGCCTTATACTTCTCTGTTTTTTGCGTTTAGCCCGCGTATCCTTTTTCGCTTAGTGCGCACGTTATTCTTTTAATTTTCTATTTTTTTTAACGTTTTCACTGCACTCTAGACGGCTCCGTGCATGCGATGCATATGTAGCACTATGTGCGGTATAGTACAGCATGATGCTGCACTGTTGTATATCGAGTAAACTGGGTTATACATGCGTATAACGGGGCCACCGAGCCGGACAAAACCGTGCTTACGCTGTACTCCTGCTGGGCTATCTTTTATTTAACGGGCCTCACGAGCGTGAAATAAAGAGGGCGGTTAATGTGCTCACATTCGGGTACATTACCACGAATGCTTATGAGTAGAAATAACCTCGCGAATGCATATATTCCATGTGAGTGCCTCGTGAATTCTGGTAAATCTTTTGCAGGGTGAAAAATGGGCAGTCATTGGCTCGTTTAGGGTGCCTGTAAATTGTTTGCGTACTGGCTGCATTCTCGTTCATAAATTACGATATTACAAAAGTCAATGCTAACGACTAGTTAGTGGCTAAAATACTGAACGGTTTTGTTTTATACCTCGTAATACTACACTCGTCTAAAATGAAAACTTTTTCAATGTTGTTATCTGACGATTTTTCGTGCCTGCATTCTATATTTCCGGCCCATTCACGTACCGTCCTTTCGCTCTTTTTTCCCGTTCCTTTTCGTTCAGCCAAACTTTTGAACGACTAATTACTTTGCTCTCGCTCTCTCCGACCTTTCTGCGTTTTTTCCGCTCTTTTCATCCCGTTCTGTACAGGCATCGCACAGCAGGATAATTTCTAGCACGCGCTTGCAGAATGAAATGGAGAGGGTGGCCGAGAGTAGACATGAGTTGAAGGAAGACAAGGGATAGATTTTTTTCGCTAGATTACCATGTGGATGAGGAGGAGTGAGAGGAATGCGTCAGGATAGTGAGGCTCGGTAAGGGTGCGCCTTGTTGCTCCTTCCTTGTTCATAAACTGCAATTCGTATTATAGGTGAGTAAGTGGGTGGATATAGTATGATCCCACAAGGAAACGGTCATTAACGCTAACGAGAAGAGTGCCAGTGGTTATAACGTTTTCAGTTATGGCTCTCGACTACTCATTGCTTCTGACGTTACAAACTATACTACCTTCTCTACTATCGACCTGCCATTCCCAATGGCGTTGTTTTGCGGTTGTAAAACTCCGCTTTTTCCGTCGTTAAATCTCGCTACGCAGTCGCAAACCTGAAAATAGCTACGTGCCGCCTCGTATTGAGTAATGAGATATACTAGGCTCTGGTAAAGGAGCTAGGCGTTGAACATAGAGAGTTATTACCAGCAGGCATATCTGATTTACTATACAGCATGCTTTCTTAGCTCGAAAACATACAATTCCGTGCTGTTTTGTTAAACCACTATTAATAGGCTCTGTACCTACATACCTTATAACCAAACGTACAGAATACAGGTTCAGTTATAAGTGGAGAGTACCATGAAAAAGCACTTCCCCTTGTTTATAGTAGAACCCACAGTTGGCCAGCACGTGGCTCACAGAGTTTTGAAATTCCTGGGTGGAAACTTGAAAGATCCGAAAGACTTTGTGAGCCAATTCTATTTTTGTAAGTAGTAAGTGGCCCCTTGGGCTATCTAGTCAGACAGAAGTGGGATTATTCGAGATAGGAGAAATAGTCGGTGGAAACTTCTCGTTTTGCTCGGAGTGCCAACTGGCTCGTACTGGTACGTAATCAGCACCTTCTTCGCGTGGCACTCGCGCTGTGTCTCGTCCCGGTGTGTGGAGTATTGCAAAAGGGTGAAAACGCCTCACGCGAAACGAGGCTACTAGCGCCCTTACCGTTGTAGTACCATTCGCACTACGTAGATATGTATACTATACACGTTGTTGGCTCGTCCAACTGTGCACTGCGGCCCCGTAACTTCCGGCCAATTTGCATGCTGCACGGTTTTTGCTGAGGCTAGGTATTTACCTGCCTGGAATATTCGTATATAGTCACGTTGGCCAGCGAAGCAACTATGGTGATGCACTATAGCTCTGTACTACGCGCCTTAATCACTACCCTCGAGCAACGCGCAGACTGGAGAGCGAGCGAACGAACCGGACTAGTCACGAACTGTTCGATTCGGGAGCTTCAGCGTTCAAAAGTATGCGTTCTCATACTACTACGAGCAGTGGGTGGAAAAAAAAATGCTGAAGAGAGGAAGCCAGGAAAAACCGACCGATGAAAAACGAAAAAAGAAACGAGGCAGGAAACTGAGCGAGTTTAGCAGTTTTTTTAACGTACGTAAAGAATGTATGCAGGTACACAAGCCTTGCTAAGCGTCCTGGCTTGGCCTCGTTATTTTTAAACGTCGATCAACGAGCGTTCTCGTTTCTAAAACCCGCACACACGGTGCGCCCTGTTTATTCCAGCCCAACACTTTTCGTCGCTTCATCTGTATTCCCTTCACTCCAACGGATGTTGCCGGACCTCTATTTTGCTCCGATTAAACGCTCGGTGTTGGATTATCGTCATGTGGTGTAGGGGTCGGGTCTGCGGTATGAGAGCTGAGCGGAAGAGAAACGTGCATAGGGTTGAGCGGCGGCTCACGCATCGTTATACTTTGCTCCGTAATTAAGGCATGTCAGGGTAATTAGCCCTGACGTAGCTCTTCGGTACCTATTGGATATTTGGGACATCATCGAATTGAGCGGAGAGCGACGTTAACAAGCATCAGAGTTAAATATGCGCTGAGCACGCGAAATCCACGGGTGACGAGAATAAACACACCGCGAATAAACGCAAAGGGGTTGCAAACGTATAAACACGCGCTGCACTTTGGGCTGCAGCTTCTTTCGACACTCTATAACGCTTCGGGGAATCTATGTAGTTTATGAAAAGGGAAGGGTTTAACGAGCTCCAGCAGCTAGTCAGTAGCACAGCAACGCACGTAAGCTCACGAGAGAAGTAGATTCGGCTTGCGCTCGCCATAAACTTTCCGCAGTGGATATCATACTATAGTCTATACACAATACGTACAGTGTACGATATTGTCTGTTATAAATACAGGACATAGTAGTGTACTGGCGGAAATTGAAGTTTCGGAATGGAGTTCGTGCTCCGTGGCCGTTACCATTCTCGGCTGCTTGATCCCGCAAGCCCGAATTAACTTTGACACTGACGAACTGCATTTTATAAAGGCTAGAATATATAAGATTAAAGTCGCTATGTTATCGCGTGACTGATTAATCCATTAGGGAACGAAAGTGATAATCTACGTACCCGCGGAAACGACGAAATGATTATACGCTTTAGTCAGGACCCTGACAATGTTAGATTGATCTTGTAAACACGCATTATGGTCCTTTATTAAATATAGAGCTTTTGTTGTACGTAATTACCTTTACAGTTTCGCAGATAATTAAAAGATCCGACAGGATATTTTACACTTTTATAATTCATTGAAATATCAGTTTTACTAATTAATGAAATGTTCTCAAATTGCGAATTGAATAACTTCTATTATTGATTATTTTTATACTGCAATTTATAAATGTATATAGAGGGCAGTCGGGATATCTTCCGGTCTGTCAATGCCAAGCGCCTCGGCGGAAGGAACCCGAAGGAATAGGGATTTTCCGAGGAATATGAGGTCCGAGGGATAGCGACTTCCCGATTTATGAGACGTCCCAAAAGATGAGAGTTTCCCGAGAGATAGGGGGTCCGGACGAATAGGAGTTTTTTGAGCGAAGGAGGTTTCCGAGTCATAAAGAGCCCTGAGGGATAGAGGACCCTACGGCTATGTATTCCGAATTCCGGATTAGTCTAAGCTTCTTTATGAGGACCAGTGTTTTTATTATGTGATTTTCTGTACTTATTATTAAACTATTAATTTGAAACTACTGCGAGTGTGCAAGGCCAGTATATCTTTTAGTGAGAAAATGTAAAAGCCAATAGAATATTTCTCTTTAACGAGAAAGGTTAAAAAGAAAACACGGGCTAATATTGCGTCATGTCCGCAAGTGCTTTTATGGTGGTGTGAAACTTAAAGCTATTCCGTACGAGACCAAATCCATCTGATCCGGAATATTGAAATAGTTAAATCACACTTGCGACTTGTATGAGTATGCGACGAGAACAAGTGCCGTTGTAGTTTTGGGCCAACATGAAGGAGCACGAAGCCACAGTCGCAGATTATGGAAATTCTTGGTTCCACACATTAAAAAGTCGCTGCTCTCGAGGAACTGATGGAAAATTGAAATTCTGGGATAAAGTTCGGCGGTGCTGAAGGTGAAATGCAGCTACTCGCTTCGGCGGAGAATAAATATTGACACTGGCGAATCTGTATCGAGGATGTATTTGAGATTAAAAATACCAGGGTCCTCGAGTTTGCTATTCCGTCCCAGAAGAGGAGAGTGGAATTTGGTGCAGTGAAAGACAAGGAAGAGGATAGACTTCCGTGGATTTCTCGTACAGTAGCCGACTTGGAGGGTAGGAAAGAAGGGATTGTATGTGTTGTAGCGAGAAAGGAAAAGAACGACAAAGCAGGGACAGCGAACACTTTTTCTCTCTTTTTCCATCGACGATGTCATTCCCGATCGTTCCAAGTCGGGTAAAGGCAAAGTCTCTACGCTGCACGGATGAATTTCGTGCAAATTTTTTCAATATCTCCGTTATAAAAATGTATGAAGCCTACATTGGTACAGACGAGGAGCAACGGTGTTCGTTGTTGTTTCTGTCTCGAGATTGAAGAGCAAGGGAAGTAGAGTGAGGCAAGCGGGAGATGAGGTCGCGGTGCCGGTGTGTTCGCCTCTGGAACTCGTTAGACGAGGGTAAATCTCGCCCACGGGATCGAGTGTGCTCAGCGTCTCTGCTGTTGCCTCTCGGGTGCATCGATGCGATAAAGAATTTTCCTAAATTTATCCGACGACCACGGAGGAGGCTTACATAAATCGTGGAGGTAAAAATATCCTCCCCTTTTTCACCTGCCGTTGCCCCGAGTACTATGAACTTTAAAGAACATGTAGTTGAATGAAAAAAGATATTCGAATGACATTTCCCACATTTTCTTATGACGTGCTGTTTTAATAATGAACTGAAAGCGTGTGGCGGTGTGGGTATGAAACACAGATAAGATTCAAGAAAGTCATAGGAAAGCTAAATGTGGCGCGCAATTTATTAATGTAGTAAAGCATCCAAGGCATGAAACAAGTTTTCATAAAAGATAAAAACCGACCTGAACTGAGTTGTAGTAATATTAACTCACCAGGTTGAAAGCGAACTCTTCTGTGTAGTTAGCCGTGGCAGGAGAGTTTAGTGAGTAACAATTATGCATGACGGTGGAAGCTGAGCTGAGTGGCAGACATACGAGGCAGTTTTTAACCGTTAGTGCGAGCGCGTGTGAACCTCGAACTACTATGTGGGACAAAAGGGATGGTGACGAGGGTGGTCCAGAAATTGGCTGCGTAAATTTAGAGTTAAATTAAGGCTACGGCCTCTGGCTGCGAAACGCAACGGCGGCGGTGGTTGCCGCGGCAAGAGTTATATACGCTACGTTGAATTAGTTGATTCAATCGGCTGATTCGCTGCTAATTTAATTAATCCACTGGTACCGCTACTGCTACTGCTGCTGTTGCACTACTGTATACAATCTGTGTGGATGTGTGAGACAGGAAAGCGTTAAAGACAAAACTTTGGGTGTGTCTGAATAGTACAGGACTATATACTACTTGGTACTATATTCGATCTGTGCGAAACAGATGCAACTAAATTGATGTGGTTACTGTTCAGCGAATGGAATCAAATGAATTAGATAATTAATCCAATATGGTTGATAATGACTATACACAACGACGAGCAATGAACATCACAGCGATGTAATATTCCACTAATGAAATCTATGGTTCAACAAATATTAATAAAATTATAAGACGAAAATAAAAGAATCCAAAGACAGATTATTTCAGGGTCGAGCTAGTCAGTGGTAATATATATAAATGTATTTAATATCCCTGACGGCGAACTGCGTTGAGGCTGAGGAGACCGGATGGGCCTCATCACTTCACCGTAAATCTGGATGTAAATCCTCACTTGTACAGCGGCTCAATTTCATTAAGGATTTTATTTCTTCGGCTCAATGAAATACACTTAGATGCTCAAGATATAATCCGGCATAATTCCGACTCTAGAGCATTTTACTTTCACTTACGAACAGATAAAAAAGTAAGCATAAAAATCTTTATCACTACCATAAAATCTTTATTCTGTCTTGGATCTTAAAAATGTCTTTTCTTTTTTGGTAGAGTATAATAACGCATATTACGACCAAGAAGTCTATACAATCAAAGAGGAATTGTGGCAAGATAGGATCTCAGGTTGCGGAGTTCAGTATATTGATACAGCCTTCAAGGCGATACCGGTTTCACGGTAGTAGCAGTGCCGGATCGAATGACAGATTATTCTCGTGACGATAAATCCGCTGAGCGTCGGTGCTTGAGTCCTGTACGGTACTTTTTTTTCGAAACCTGAAGCTATCTAACAGGGCTCATCTCATCTCATCGTCTCTGGTTTCCTCTCAAGCTTCTCAGTCCCTCCACGGCCACCTTCATTGCGCCCTCAGTAAAGGAGAAGCGACGAATTTATCAGAGATTTCATCCCTTGCAAGCGCTTCCCGTTCTTTCCCTTCTCATCCCTCGTTCTATTCGTAAAATCTCCCGTAATTCCCTGAGAAATAGCCCATAAGAATATACGAAAATGTGTTCGAAGGTCACGTCTCGCAGTCGTTGAGCTCTCGTTCGCTCTGCTTTTCATTTTCCTCGGAACTCGAGGGAGCCACCCCCACCCATTTTTGCAACGAGATTTGATATTCTTTTCACTGTATACACCGCACACACATATATATTCAGCAACAAAGACACCCTCCACTATGCGAGCAACCCCTAATTGCATATGTATTATGCAAACTTTTAAGGCCATTTATCTCTCGGCAGAATGTTTCGCTCGATCCACTCACTTGCCGCGCGGATCCCGGCTCCGGCTCGGGCGTCGAGCTCGCAGAGCCCTTTACCACGAAAGTAATGTACCCTTTATTCTCTTCACCCCGACCCGAGTTTACACCTCTTTTTATTTTCATCTCGCAACGTTAACCCTGTATGACCCTCTGTAACCGTATTACTTGACCGGCGGGCGCGATTTTCTCTGTCATTTATTATCGCGCCAAGTATACGTGTACATATAGATCCAGGGTTGTGCTCTCACTCTCATTCTCGTCACTCACTTTCACTTTCACTCTCGTATTTCCTCGTCACTCTCTTATTTTATTGCTTCAGATATGGGCTAGATGCGCTGTGCCCTGCCAGCTTAAACGGAATCCGGTGATCTAAAGCGAACCTTCTATCCACCCGACGACCTTAGTCGGCACCCCCTCCATACTCCTGTTCATTCAATTTGTTTCTCTTTCCTGCCTGATGTGCGATGCGCAGTCCTGCTTTCGTTTCATTTCATCGCCGCCTTTCTCACGCATTCAAAAAAGAAATTCGTGATGGAGAAAAAAAATCGCGCCACGGCATAATAGTCAAGGGATTCTAAGCAGAAATTTGATCAGACTGAAATCCGGTCCATGTCTCATTTTGCCTGACATTGTATGAGGCCCTGATCCCTAATGCTAGTTCATCCGGAGCAGATTAGGGTTGATGCGATATTGCTCATTAGAATATGTCAAATTTAGCTTTCCATTTTCTCAATGCCTTGGTTAAACATAGTTTTGACTTTGACAACAAACCGCATGAAAAGGGGGCGGGACCCTCATTCTTTTGATTCTTCGTGGAGATACGCGGCCGCGCGGAAGAAAGTAAAAAGCTCCAGCGCGTGCCACGTTCAGGAGTTTATACCCCTATTACTCCCTCATCCCCTAAAATATACATATTTTTTATCGTTTGTATATGCTATAGCAACCGTGAAGCTCCGTACTTTTTTATTCTTGAATGATGTCTTCAATCATGTGTTTTTGCTTGCAAAAGGTCCTGAAACTTGAGCGATATAATGCTCCATCGTTCTCCAAGTTTTGCAACAAATTTCATCCGTAACAGTGGCCCCAGACGTTTCGTGATACATCCACTTGCGCGATCGTAATAAAAAAACTCAAATTGAAAAATATAAGTGTAATTTAGAGTGCTACGATCGAATGGACGCGGGGGCTAAAGCGTTGTAACCTTCGACCTACAATTCTGACAAAACTATCAAATTATTTAAACAACAATTTAGTCCCGATGTCTGACCCCCGAAAACAAATCAGTGTACAAATAAAGCGGCAACAATGGTCAGTTTCGATATTTGCGAGATCTTTCGTCTGATCAACTTTGTAAACAAGGTCTTTTTTTTATGTGCTTAATTTTGTTGTTTACCTTGCTCCTTAAACACCCTATAGTTCTATGGCGGGCTTGGAGAATTTCACAACGGCATGGCTCAGTCATACAAATTTTTTTGGTCTGTATTTGTTAAGTTTTGTCGACACTGAATTAGCTGAGCCAATTTTGCTAGTTTTGTAGTCGTTGCCAAATTGTGCACTAAACCGAACGAATCAGCAAATGAACTAAGAACCTATGGCGATTAGGATGACAATATTTTAAGCTGAATATTGCTGATATACATATATTATAAAGAGATCTTGCCGCCGTGTCAAGAATCGAGTAGGCCTGGGTCAAATGACACACCCAAGAATTATTCAAGTCCCCAAGGCTCCCGAAGCCCGGAGTTTTCTAAGTCCCCCAGGAGCTTACATATAGGGCACATCATGTCAAGTGGTCCATTCTGGCCGCCGCTGTTGCCGCCGCCGCTTCAAGAATCCAGGGACTTAGCAAAATTCAGGGCGGTCTATGAGACCCCAAGCCCGGATTATTCTAAGTCCCTCAATGGCCCTCAAAAGCCCGAATTTTTCTAGGTCCCTGAATGAGCGAGCGAGCCACAATGACAGCCTAGTATATATGAGGGATTCCACGGGACTTTCGCCACCCCCAAAAAAAAAAAAAATCTCTAATTTTATCTAAAAATCAGGTTCAGCGGTGTCTATTGATGGACCAAATTTCAAAATTCTAAAAAAATAGTTGACCAGAATATGCAAATTTTTTCGTTTTTTATCGTTTTTCATTTAATCTGTAATATCTCAGAAACTATTGATCGTATCGAAATCATTAAAAGACGAAAATGTGCATTTTTTTATGGCCAACAAGAAAAAAATATATTCAAAATTAATTGCTTAATTTCAGGTCACATTTTATGGAAAAAATAACAAAATTATTTTTTTTTTTATGGTTGGACTTCAGATTTTTTCATCGGACAAATTGTCTCGGAATCTTTGAGTGATCGCCGAATTTTGAGTATTTTTTTTTTCATGGGATGGCCCAATGCTGTGACGTTACAGCAATCTGAATGTTTTTAATATATATAAAAAAATCCATATTCAAAATTAAAATTAATTAAAATGTTTGTACTTCAGATTTTTTCACCGGACAAATTGCCTCGGAATCTTTGAGTGATCGCCGAATTTTGAGTATTTTTTCTTTTCATGGGATGGCCCAATTCTGTGAGGTTACAGCAATTTGAATGTTTTTAATTCAATATATTTTTCTCATATATTTTTTAGTCTCATTCCAGAATTCTATTTTGGTATGAGATTGTTTTGTCATGGAGTAAAGCTCTTAAAATATTCAGGCAGTAAACACATTTAGAGACCATTCAAAGCCTTAGAAGTTTTCATAATTAATCTAAAAGCGGTTTTTATTTGAAAGTTATCATATTTCATATCCCGTATCCTTTTTTCTATACCAACTTGGTAGTGCGTAGAATTTAACGGACAAATATTAATATTTAATGGTCGATCGAAGGCATGAAACATTGATTCTTTGGCAAATTGTAAAGATTCGTCTGCATATTGACCTTATCGAGTATTTTGCTGTATCGTATCGAACCTGTGGGGCGTTTTGCTGTCCAAAATATTGTTCGTGGAATCTGCGTAGAATCTAGTTTTGGTAGAATTCCATTCTATAGAAACTATGTCCCGCCTATGATTCGCATTCTCGACCTATCGATACTCTGATTTACAAACGAACACGTTATTTATTGGTCGATATACCACAGTTGGTCGATATACCGCAGTATCGAATTAATCCAGTTTACACTCATGGATTAGTCAGAACGGTATATTAAGGCGCTAGGGGAGCATCTTTTGACCAAAAGGAGTCAAGCATTTCGCAGTGGCTAAAGCTCTAGATCTTCCGAATCGGCCTCGTTACTCTCAATCGTGCAGCAGTCGACGTGCACACCGGAGAGCATTTCTCTCGTTTAGCTCGAAGTGAGCTCACCAAAAGACTTACTGTGCTCGTCCTGGCGACTTGCCGGCTCGTACATTAACGTCCGAAGAAGAAACGAACGGGCGCCCGGTATTTTTCGCGCGTAGAGGAAAATCTGTGAGATTCTCGATGTGGAGAGCTTGCAAATACGAGAAAAATTGTTTGCGAGGATCTTCGTTATTTTCATCTAGCTGAAATTCGTAAGCTTACACACTATGCCAGCTGTCTTAAACAAAAATTTTTGTTTGATGTTAATTTGTAAACGTTCAATTTATTGATAAACATGCTAAACGGACATTTCTATAATGAAAACGAAAAAAAAGTATGCAAAGTAGAACCTTGCACATTGCTTCCTCGTTATTTTTCGTTTTTTACAAAGCTCCCTCTATGAGGAAGCAGTATGTTATTCAATTTTGGCTTCCTCATAGAGGAAGCTTTGTAAAAAGCGAAAAGTAATGAGGAAGCAATGTGCAATGTTCTACTTTGCATTCTTTTTTAAATTAGATAAATAAACATGTTGTGAATTCGCTTTTTCTATTTCGCTATTATTAGAGCGGTTTCGAAAGTAAATGTGATAACGTATATTTTTAAAAATAATTCAACATTCTATAAAATCACAAATTTCATACCGTTTGTCACTAAATTATACATATATAATGGCTGAATATTGTTTCATTTATATACAAAATTTGAGCTCGCTATTTCAAGTTTTGCAAAAGTTACAATAGAGCGATAAAGTCAATTTTTTTTAAATTCAAAATTCCATAAAATCTGAACCACTTTACCGATTCGAACCAAAATCAATACCAAACAGCATTGAGTGCAACTACTCTTATAACCAACTATTTAGCAAAATAGACTAAATTTTACGAAAGTTAGAGCGACCACGTCCTTTTTTAAAAAAATTCAAAACGGCATAAAATCGAAATTTTCGCACAGATTTCGTCGAAAATTGGTACAGTTGAAGAGGGTCTGCTGCTACACTAGTGTGCCAAATTTTACCGCCATATACAAACCCGTTCTTGAGTTATCAGCGTTCGAATGTTCAGAGTTGTGTACATACACACACACACACACACACACACACATACATACATACGGACATTTTTTCTAGATCACTTTTCTGGACGTTTTGGACAATTCTAAGTATTCTGACATAAAAATCTCGAAAATTTTTTTTTCATGAAAACAAAGCTTCCTCTATGCGGAAGAAAAAATGTCGATTTGTGAATTGCATTCAATTTCTTTTCAATCATTCGACAGTTTTTTGTTTATGCGATACTTTATTCTGACGTGAATATCTGGATGTATGAGAATTTTATAGATATGGCAGATGTAACGATTTTGAACGCCCTTTAGCTTTTTTAAATTTTAAAGGTTTGTGGATAGAGAAATAGCACAATAGCTTTGTTCTGATGTTTCCTTACACATAAAAATGTATGTTTTTATATCATCACCGTTATAATGCTAAAGCGTCCCTGAGAAATAACAAAATTAAGTTATATTTATTTTTAATAGTAGTAAAAGAGTTTATTGATATTACATTGAAGAGTTTCTTTTGAGTACATGGATGTTATACAATACAAATACGATTTAAAACATATCATATATTGCCAATAGGCCATCGGCCGGAGTCTTTCAGTCTAATTATTTTTATTTATTTTTATAAGTACTTTAACATTAAGGAATGCAACAATTGGGTATTTTATAGTAACTGAATAAGTTTGGAAACGTAATTGATTACATAAAATACTAGGAATGGCCATAAATGTAACAGGGGCTTCAACCGGCATATCTACCTGATTCGCATACGTTCGCGAATACTTTTGTTTAAAGTGACAGCACACGTCTTTGAACAGGAAGTAAGTTAGTATATAAGTAATATAGTAGTTGACAGGCGCTTAATGTAACAGTAATGGAAGCTTATTGCGTTATCATAGCCTTCGAGAATAAAGATTAATAACTATCAGTAGTACAGTTGATAATGATTAACGACAAAAGCAAGGAACGCGGGATAAAAGTATCGAATATTATTCTAAGCTTTAGCAGGAGCTGCTGTTTTTCTCGGTGGAATTTAATTACATGAATGTAGATACCATAATACGTACAGGGAGAAATGGGCAGGAAATACGCAGCGATTCCAGTCTCGAGAATAGAGGATGTAGTGTATAAGTACGTGGTTATACCGAACTCGTGTAGTCCGGGCGAGTCTCTCGTTCTTTCTCATTTTTTTCTCTCTCTCTCTCTCTCTCTCTCTCTCTTAGCCCACTATTCGAAGTCGGAGATTAAACTCGTCCTCTTCGCTACTAGCGTCGTAGGTATACTGTAATACGAATATACCGTGTAGTAGTGGCAGGGAAAGGATTTGCCGAATAGAAGTGGAGAGACCGAGTCTATATTGCCGGCTCTACTGCTTCTGGGAGTCTCCGCAGAGCTCGAATCTCGGGAACCTCATCCCTATCTTCTGGTATATCAGCCACTCGCTTTTCCTATCTGTCTCACTCTTTCGCTTACTCTATCCCCATCCAGCTTGCAGCGACGTTCCTCATTTCGCTTTCTCCAATATTTACTAGTATTTCCGTTTTCCTCATGCTGGTGATGCTCGACTTTACTCGCTACGATTTCAAGCGATGTTGTATATTATGACGTTCGCTTCGCGCCCCTAGTGTCTCTCGTAATACGATGGACAAATAAACCCTCCGACAGCACCGCCAGCAGTAGCGGTGTTGTAGTAACAATGCCAGATAGAGAAGAGAGAACACGAAACAATTGCAAATTGCCGCGAATGAGCACGTTGGTGTTGGAGTCGAAACAAGCCTGTGAGTAGCGAACGAGTTGGAGCAGACACTGAGTACACATCGGCGCATCATCAAGAAACCCCTTTCCTTCGAACTTTCGGCACAGCAAATTTTCGATGTAGATACGGGCAAGAAAGTAAGGAATGTGCGACGTATAGAGAGCAATTCTTGAGTCAAAATTCTAAACCTTTGAAAGCCGTGCGCCTGCTGAAGATGCATAAGTATAAAGCTCTTGTTTCACTATACAGACTCTATATGATGGTTAAAGCACAGTCCACTGTGCTATACTTTCCATTGACCGTACACCCTTTCTGAAATTAGGTTACACTGCAGTTTCGCATTTAGTACAGAATGGGTAGTCTGCAACGTATCGTTGCCTTGAAGCGATGCCTTGCGCTTGAAACTAAACTACTGTTATGAAATGTTAACGGAGGAGATGCTCACACAGAAATATGTTATTACCCATATAGCATCAGATATTCGATGTATATCCATTTTAGGTCCTTAATGTGAAAAGTATATCTTGTATATTCTATGGATATTTATGCTATATACATGCAAGTATATACACACATGAATATCAAGAACACATTCTATGTACATACCTGAATAATATGAATTTGAGCGCGGGTACGGACACATTCGTAAGATATTTCATGTATATGGGTCATTCCACGGGGTTTCGCACAAAAAAAACCCGACCGACTCCAATTTTCGCCTAATTTTTTAATATTGTTGACTATGTCAAACGGTGCATCTGTGAATTTTTTGAGAATTTTATTCTTATATTTCGACGAGCCATAAAATAAAAGGTGAAAAAAATGAAAAAAAATCTGACGTCAAGTGGAATAATGATATCGACAAAAATAACTAGGTCAAAATTTTCGTAATTCAACACAGTTTACGGTAAAAATAATCAAAATAAAAAATAAACATAACTTCTATTTTATTTATGTCTTTTACCAAGAAAAGGTACCATTTCGCTAATTTGGCCCCCTCCGATTTCAATACAAAAAATCACGAATATACTACATGGAGTCCCAAACATGTTAAGCACAAGCCCAAGATGGAGAATGCATTTTACCCATTTTTAAAAAAATATTTTGGGTAATTGATTTTTTTAATTTTCTTCCAATCTTCTGCGTATTTTTTTATGTAATTGGTAATATTAAAAGGAGCTTATGTGATTTTTTTCATAATTTTATATGTAGATGTATTCGATTCATTAAATGTAATCGAATTACAAATTTTTAAAATTGTTTTTCGTTGCGTCTTTTACAAAAAAGGTCCCATTTCACTTATGTGGACCTCTCCGATTAAGTTAAAAAAATAACAAAATTACTATACGCCCCAGGCGTATCTCGCGACGCTAGCGCTCGAGCGGCCACTGCGTGCGTAACGAGACGATCAGCTGATCGCACGCCCCAGGCGTATCCCAGGCGAATCTCGCGACGCCAGCGCTCGAGCGGCCACTGAGTGAGTAAGAAAGCGATCAGCTGTTCGCTTTCTTTTTTTAAAATTTTTAAAATTTGTAATTCGATTACATTTAATGAATCGAATACATCTACATATAAAATTATGAAAAAAATCACATAAGCTCCTTTTAATATTACCAATTACATAAAAAAATACGCAGAAGATTGGAAGAAAATTTAAAAAATCAATTACCCGAAATATTTTTTTAAAAATGGGTAAAATGCGTTCTCCATCTTGGGCTTGTGCTTAAAATGTTTGGGACTCCATGTAGTATATTCGTGATTTTTTGTATTGAAATCGGAGGGGGCCAAATTAGCGAAATGGTACCTTTTCTTGGTAGAAGAATAAATAAAATAGAAGTTATGTTTATTTTTTATTTTGATTATTTTTACCGTAAACTGTGTTGAATTACGAAAATTTTGACCTAGTTATTTTTGTCGATGTCATTATTCCACTTGACGTCAGAATTTTTTTCATTTTTTTCACCTTTTATTTTATGGCTCGTCGAAATATAAGAATAAAATTTTCAAAAAATTCACAGATTCTCCGTTTGACACAGTCAACAATATAAAAAAATTAGGCGAAAATTGGAGTCGGTCGGGTTTTTTTTTGTGCGAAATCCCGTGGAATGACCCATATGCAATCCATGAACATAGGAAGAAAATCAAACGTCCACGAATTAATTTCCTAAGGATGTACCCATATAGCATTTTGACATACATTGCATATACATCGTATAAACATTTGCGGATATACAATGTGCTATGTATATGAAATGTATCTGTAAAGGAGACACTTATTCATGTACGTCGAACATACACTGGATATCCACGAGGATATACATATTATGTGCACCGTATGTGCACTTATGTCCAGTTTAAAAAAAAAAACGGAAAAATTAATTACAAAATAATTATCTGCACTTTTTTAAATCTTTGTGTCTCACAAAGATTTAAAAAAAATCGAGTTCTTCGCAGCTACTGAAGAATTGTTTTTTATTTAAAAAAAAGTCCAAAAAAATGACAAAAAATTTTTCTAAGTGCCTCGTAGGTCAGTATTTGGATGGGTGACCGCGCCACGGTTGAAATTTTTGGACTCCCGCGGGGATCAGTACTTGCATTCGTGATCGCTCCGCATGCGAGTTTCTCCAAGTTCAGTGCTTGGATGGGTGACCGCCTAACGGCCGAATTTTTCAATGTCCCTTAAGGGTCAGTACATTGATAGGTGACCCACTGTGTTAATATTTTATATATTTCGGTCGCAACCCTCTAAATGAATGTAGTCTTGACGCGTTTTTATTTTTAATGTACTTCAAATAGACAATAAGAATAAAAATCTTCTAAGACGTCAATGGCCGAGTGGGCTAAGGCACCCGGCAGTCACCCAGAGGATCCAGGTTCGATTCCCACCAACAGCAAATAAATTTACATGTGTTTTTTTCAGCAATAAATGTGTACCGATCAATGCAATAATTCCGAATATCCAACTAAAAGAGCAAGATAAACCGAATTCAATGAATTCAGATAATTATTTTGTAATTAATTTTTCCGTTTTTTTTAAACAGGACATATATGTACATACGGTGCACATAATATGTATATCCTCATGGATATCCAGTGTATGTTCTATGTACATGAATAGGTGTCTCCTTTACAGATACATTTCATACACATATGATGTGATACTACGTGCATACGTATATACATAGGACATTCTATATCCGCAAATGTTTATACGATGTATATGCAATGTATGTGAAAATGCTATATGGGTCGTAATTATAAATGTTAACGGAAGAGATACTCACACAGAAACTTGTTATTAGTAATTATAAATGGTAGATTGAAAAACCTCACAACATTTTACAAACATATGCAGTTAGACAGTAAGTACCCGAAAAGATCAGTCTATTAACAATTAGTCCGTATGCATGTGAGAATAAACTGTCATAACTATCTATGTTGCCTTCTATAAATAAGTGAGAAATGCAATGATATTTTTTCTCTTTCGTCGTGACGGTTCCTGCTATGAATAATTTTTGTATGTCGTGTTTGAATATTTGCAAACTGTCGTAATGTCAAGAATGACTGTGGGTCATGTTGAGTTCAGGTCGTGCAAAATTTACTTGTGGTAAACGGCCCATGTACGAATTTCAAACCGGCTATTTCTTGGTGCAGTACTCGGACGGCTGTCGGACGTTTGTAGTCTCTATTGTGCACCCAGCACAAAACACAGGTGTTGGGATAATGTGACCCCAGTACTCATTCGCATACCAGGCGGATACTGACGAGCTTTGCTCGCCGACAGTAAGATGAATTACGGCCCAAATGACCCCAGTACCTAGACCATGGCCGGTGTTGGCCAGTATGGGGCAAGTGGTCAATCGTTACTGTAACAATACCCCATGTGGAAATCTCAAACGGGATCTGTGTTGGTGCAGTATTGTTGCCAAGATGCCGGTACTAGATGCAATTTCTGTCTTAAGGCTGGGACAAGTCGGAAATGATCACACGGGTCCAACGCTTGTCCGCCAGTATCGGCACGGTACTATCAATGTCGGAGCAGTATGACCCCAGTACTCTGCCATATGTTAGGCTGATACTGACGATGTTAGCTTGCCGGCAATAAGTAGAGTTTCGGCCTATTCTACGCCCAGTACTTCGACGATTCAGCCGGAAGTCAGACTGATACTGGCAAAGTTAGCTCGCCGACAGTAAAACAAGCTTCGGCCTAGACTGCGACCATTACTCAGACGACTCTCACTTGAGTACTGTTTATTTTATCTTGAAAGTAGTGGCTGTTTGAACTCGTGCATAATAAGGCCAGTATTCAATTAGTACTGAGACAGTACCGATCGACAACGCTTGGCAGCCGAGTCCGTTTTAGTGATGGACCGTGGTGGTAACTCTGGCTGTATACCAGAAATCTCACATGGAACTAACTAACTATATTAGGTAGCCGAGCTCATTTTAGTATTGGATCGTATTGGTAACTCCGTCAGTCTACCAGAATTTGCACATGAGTATTTAGAAAAAAAAGGTGTGTAAGTACTGATGTAGAGTAGGATCTGTATAAATATGATATATTACAAAAGTATTGGGAAATATTACTTTTTCATATATGGCGCCACGATAAATACTACCATCCGATTATTAGCCACTTTTTTCTGAAGTTATATAGCAACTTTGATTATCCTAGCTATTCAAATCATTGCATAAATAAATAATTAACATTAATAGTTACCAGGGTGACCATGATTTCGCCAAGTGTTCGAATTACGATATCAACGTAGTTTAATTACGTAATCAATGTAGTTTAATTAAAACCAAACGAAATCATAGTATACTGTGTAGACTCGAGGTACGAGGATAGCTGAATAAGCGAAATTACACGAAGGGAGTGTTTAAGCAGGAAACAATACAATACTATACTCTATATTTAGAGTGTACAACAGAGCGTGCGAAAATACCGATCTATAGCGACGCGGCAACACAATGCTGAATTGCCGAAGAGGAAGACACGACGTGGAAAAGGACTTTCAGGGAATACGTTGGTACGTGGCTTGGCAGTAGATCGAGCTTCCCGGTCTGGTTAGTCTGATTGCTAGAGAATCCAGTAGTTTACGCGTGCAATTCACAAGCTGTATTGTGGTTGATGCTCGTATACTCCCAAAAAGACTGGCCACGTAACCTTTCCCCAATGCATTCTCCATCGTTATATTGCTGACTTTCAATGTCTCCTTCTCTCTTCTGCAATTCCGACATTCTACGGAATTTAATTCACCCGAGAAATTCCTTTCCACACTGCACACAGCATTCAAGGCCCTTCTCTGTTCCTCGTCGTTTCGTCTTTGTACATATTCTTGGCACACTCACCGTCTGCCTTTCCTTTTGTGTTGTTGGCTAACCTGCGCTATGTTTTCTCTACGACTGTGAGCACGTCTCTCGCATCTCGAATTTTACCCTCGCGCTCAGTTCATCTGCGATTTGGCTGAAGGTAATTTACGAATAAGAGTCGTTATTATATACAGGGCGAAGTCTGTACGCCCTCTTATCGTCCTGTTTTTATGCTAGGGAAAAGGATACAAGACTGAGAGCAAGTTCGTATATCGAAGACACGGTAACACGGGATTGCTCTTGTTCGACTTTATGTCTACCCAATGTAAATAACGAAGTAACGTGCTGGATGAAAATCCGTGCCTTAACATGAGTAAACGAGCCCACTACATGTGGCTAGAGGCATCGGTACCGTGTTTGCCCCCTTCGTGGTGGCTTTTCTTTTCTCTCCTTCCCTCAGTTCACTTCTCCACCATTGCAAACCTCTTCCTCCATCTCCCAGATAATGCCTGAGGGATGCAATATTCCGTGAGACTATACGATGTCGACGTCAGCGCTCCGTTCGGAAGGGAAGAGCTCGTAGCAAGCGAGACAAGAGCGGTGAATATTGGGCATAAAACGGAATGGCAGAATAAAACAGAATGTCCAAAAACCTACAACAGGCCCTCTTTTTTTTCAACCTTTAAGCATTTTTTCTCTTTCGTTGATTTTTAGGTGTCCTCTTCAATTTATATAACTCATATTATTATTATTATCAATAAAAAATTTAAGATATTCAAAATGATGCCACATAACAAAAAACCTTCACTACTATTATTAATATAACTATTAATAGCTGTTATCTATTATGAGGCATCTGAGCATGTGCAAGTGTTTTTTTTTTCAATTGACAGGACAGCAGCGACATGTGAAAGGAATCAACTCGGAATAAAAGCAACTCCAGAAGGTATTCGGGATGAGGACAAAATATGAGGATCCATTTCTGGTTCGTTCAACGGCAGCGGCTTAGCCCGAATAGCCGAGTCTGCCAACTCTTTTTCATTTAGTTCGCTCACCTTTTATATACCCCGCGGCTGGTCCTTGGGTGAGTACCCATTCCCTAATTACCCGGAGGCAGTCGTATTACCTGACTGCCGACAGAGATTGCGTAAAAGGCGTGCGAAGTACCTACTGCCTGCCGCGGAGTTTCCTGGCAAGAGAAAGTATCCGGTACTGTTTTTCCTTTTATTTTCCCTCAAGCTATTCCCGTCCTCAACACTTTTCGACTCGCCCCGTTGGAACTTCAAGGCAAACCCCCTGCCGGCTACGTTTCTTCAGTAAAATTTCGATTCGCCTGGTAACCGTTGCTCCTTCTCCCTTCTTATCTCCCGACCCAACTTCGTGCGAGCCCCTCACCTAGCCGCGCTATGCAAAGCCAACCCCCATATTTTCCATATTTCTTAACGTCCTAACTTTCGATCGTATAACACCCTTTTACGGCGGATTAAAGTGGCTAAAAACCGAGCCCCTCGTTCTGTTTCCGTCCTTTCTCTTTTCACCAGTTTCCGTTCGGTAATGTGAAAAGGAGGACGAGAGGAAACGCCACAAATTTTTTCAAGTTGTTGTAAGCGGCGCGGATGTTACCTAGGTGGGGGAGAGAATGGGTGTAGCATAACGAGACACTCGAGTGAATATATGTAGCGCGGCATGTTGAATGTTAAACGAGCGTGGGCACGAAGAGAGCAGGTGAGAGCTCGTTGAAATTTTTACTTGTTACGTACTCTCACAGCGGTTTCGCGAGCGCCAGCTCGTTGCATGAATCTTTTAAAAGCTGATGGATGATGAAAGAAAAAAAAATGGATGATTCTACATAGAGGTGGAAATTTTGTGAACGGAGGTATGTAAATGAAAGGAATAGGAGTGGCGAGAGCATAAGGAATCCTGGCACGGAACGCATCTTCATCCTTTCTCACTTCTTCTTTACATACATCTATAGGCCTCGACTTGAATTTTCGAAGAATCATTTCCTACAGTCCCTTGCGACAAGTTAGCAATTTTTCACTCCCCTCTCGCGTACCAAGCTCTATTTCCACTCCCTAGAAATTCTCCACTCAAGATAGTCGTGTCGGTCGACTCCCAAGCGTGGATAAGTATAGAATAGTGTGCGAGTTTGCATTCACAGCAGCCTCGGTCCAAATGGTCACGTGCGCGCCGCACACTGCTCAGTAGTACCTACTCACTGAGAGAAAATCCTGCCTCTCTTTTTCGTTCACCACCGGCAAGCTCAGCAATGTACACGAGAATCCGAGAGACCAGAAATAGAGAGGAGCCCGCTGGCTCCGCTTCGCGCTCCTCTCTCGTACTCGATGATGGTACGGGTAAGTGCAGAGTGCTCGAGGAGAGCTGGTATAATACAAGTACGAAGGTACGCTGAGCTCTCCTCTCTTTCTCGCTTCTATATTCGCTGAGGGATGGTAACGCTGGTCGTCACCACGATCCTCTACTCGGGAATGGCAAAACTTCTCGAGTGCACCTTTCTGGCCCTGTTACCGCTACTGCTACTTCTCCTTGAGGTAGATATCCAGCAGGAGACATCCTTGGTAAATTACCGAGTCGAGAGATTCAGAAGGTAACCAGTTTTCGCGTCATGCTAGTAAAATCTGCTTCAGCAGTTTGTTAACGACCTTCAGGTTCCGGAAAAGCCAAATTCCGGTTATATGGTGCCCTTATGCATAATCTTCTTGCCTTTGTGTGACTAAGAAACTTTGTAGGCCATAGGAGTGATGATATCAGGGATTAGTTTTCCAACTGTGGCGTCTAGTGCATAAAAGTAAAATTGGGGAGACGGAGTGAATGAGAGTCGCTGAGCGGATAATTCGTATATTTCGGTCGTAAACTAACATTTCTCAATGGTTTACCAAGATTCACTTAGGGAATGATAAAATGACTACAGATAACCGCAGTTCTCGAATATTAGTAACTTGGGTGTCATTTTTTTTTGTTGGAACTAGCATTTCCCTACGTCACAAATCGTTATTTAAAAAATTTGGAAAATTGACTGTTATTGATATTTCTATTGCCGATAGTATGCAACATTGGAAGAGAAACAATTGATCTGAGTCAGGAAAACTGCAATCTTAATTTACGTGAAGTGAATTAAATAGCTTATTATTTTACAAGGTTGTGATTTTCGCCAAGGGTTTAGTTTGGTACTTGAGCAAAGCAAGAGTTTTTTCCGATTTCTCTAAAAAAAAAATAAACACATTCTGCGCTAGCAACAGGTACGCAAACACTGCTTAATATTTTTTTAGTGTAATTGGGGCTGCCTCCGGTCTGCGCCCTCTGATGACTTGACCATAAGATCGTGTCCACACTGCTTAGTTTCAACCAATGACGAGTACGCATATGCAGTACGGTTTTCGTTACTCCCGCTGGGCAGAAATGGACCCGTTTTCCCGTTAGGAAATATTGAAACTGGAGTGCGTATATAAAAACTTTACAAAAAAAATAATGAAACATGTCTCCAAATGGAATGAACATCAGTAAGCCCATCTTCACATTATTTTGATCATGGTAATAACTGCAATTAGTATACCACTTGTCGTCTTTCGTAAATTGGAAGGATTCATTGTCCAGTAGTTGACATTAACTTCGGTCTGCCCTACTAAACCTCATCTAACATGAGATGCTCTAATGCGCACGTTTCAGTTACTTGAGTTTATGCTGATACTTGTGTGAGCTCACTATGCTTTGTATATATAAGCAGTGAGATCAAGGAAAGAAGGAGGTGCAAAAATAGGGCTGGGTAATGGAAACCGATAGGGAGAGTCATCCAATCTATCCATCGCGTAGAAGGATGAATTTCGCTCTAATGGTAATCGGAACCCGACTTGGCCTACTCCGGAAGTACAATCTAGAAGGAGCACCAGATACAGCAGTTCATCCTTACTGCACGTGGCATAAACGAGAAATGAAGATCCGAGGCGGCTCATGTTCACGGCACTCGGTAAACGGCCTAAGGGTATAATCGTACTGTCTTTTTCTTTCATACCCTTCCAATCGGTTTGTCCTCCTCAACCCTGTTGTCGCGGTACTGGAAAAATGTTCTTCTTTGCCGGTTTCCTGTTGGGTTTCTGGTTTTGTGAGCTAGCAGTGATAGTCGTGCGGTGGAGTAGAATTGCCGTTGTTCTGGTCGGTGGGAGTAGAGCAGAGGGCGGAAGCCGGCGTTCAAGCGAAGGAAAGGAGAGACAGCGGCGTATAGAACGCAAGGAAAACGAGAGGATATAGAATGAGAGAGAGGGAGAGAGAAGTAAAGGCAGATCGATCGATGGAGTTAATTTGATCGTTCTGCCGGAGAGGAAGGCCGAGGGTGAAGCGGCTGATTTACGAGGTTGCGACGTCTTTCCCTTTCGCTGGCAGCTCTCTCGGCGTACGCTAGCCGTTCGGGCGGCTGGGCCTGGCCTCGGCACTTCGTTTTAATTTCGCCCTCGAACGGGCACGGCTAGCCCGCGGACTGCGCCGATGTCTTGCCGAGCTAGCGTCCGAGCTTGAGCGCGTGAGCGAAAGCCTTGGCCGAGGTCGTTTTTCGCGATTTGTCGGGCATCGGGACTTGCCGATGTCAGTCAGGCAGGTATTTCCACCTTTCAAATAAGAACATAGTCAGTTTCATAAATATCGTCATAAAATAACGTAATTGATATTACGTTACATTACATGAAACGCCTTAAAAGAGACACGATATTCCCCCTCGTCCCTTCATTGATTTGAATGGTGCTGTGCTTGTCCATACGAAAAGTATCTCGAAGTATCTACTGTCCAAACAGACTATCGTTCACCCTCGGAATTTCGTAAAACATCAACGTGGTGAAACCGTATAGGGGTGGTTCTTGTTTTATTTTCTTTTTTTTCGAGGAGTTTTGTTTCATCACGCCGGGTTCAATAAGTGACTTGGATCGATAGGATTCCTGGTCCTCAGACTCGAGCACGTGGGGACGAGGGTTGAACTCGGGCGCAGCACCCTTTTCGGCTATTTTTCTACGAGGAAGACAAGAATATAAGGAAAACCCCAACAGGAACTGTGTGTCAGTTCGAGACCATTCAGCATTTTTCTCGGTCATCTTTTTTTGGTCAAGCTGGCTGCGTGGGGTGTGGGTCGACGTAACTGAAGATAATCCTATATGATGGTGATGGCGACAATGACGATGATGGCTCTAATCACCTCGATGAGTAGGAGTAGGAGTAGAGCTTCGACAGTGATATGTGAACGCGTGATATGCTCGGAAATTTCCTATCCCATGCTGGGATTGGATTGGCTTTTTTATGTCATGTCACACATCATACTAACTGACCCAATCAATCCACGTCATGGAAAACGACAATTCCGCTAGGCAAAACGTACGTCCCAGCAGTGCTTGTCTCGACTTCTTTACTGCCAGGGAACAGCAGTATCGTAATGTGTCTACATAGCCAGTAGTCATACTCGGAATTTCCAAGCACACACGATCCGTTCTCATTTCCCTCCGCATACGCAGTTCTTCCTCCCTTCCATCCTGACTCTTGACACACCCAACATACTACAAGATGATAAATAAAACCGCCGTGGGTGTTCTGTTCGCACCCTGAATGTGTCCCAGTTGCCACGATCCCTTTCTCGTACATTCTATATTCCATTTGAATCATTCATTTAGTTGTTCTGGCTCGTGTCCATTATTATAATGTACGGTCTTTGGCTGATTGGATTTGAGGGTTTGCTGCAACAAAGCCAGCAGTAAAACTAGACAGAAAGGATTGTAGGTGGTGTATATGGCCCAGAGTAGAGCCACAAATTGAAGCACGCCGGGAGACCGGAATCACTCTTCTCTCTACTCCACATAATTCTTCTTCAGTGATCCTTTTCTCCTACCTCCATTTCCTTTTCCTGGGTACGTGCTTCGGGACTTCGGTGAAAATTCTCAACGTCCTCATTCCCGACGACCCATTCCAGAAGACGAACGTACGCGCGTTGTCCACTAAAATGAAGAAGAAGAAAAAACCAAGAGGGTCAGCACTAGAAGTAAAATAGAGTAACGAGGAACAGAGCGTATAAAAGAAGGGTAGAATACGAATATGTGTACGTAGAGTTGCTTAGTTGTGTATGTGGAAGGTGAAAAGAAGGCGAGATTTCGAGAGGGTGTACATCACGGGAGCCTGCGGATATTCATGAGAACCGGAGGATCACCCGGCGTGTATGCTGGGGGCATACAACGAGAGGGAACGAGGTGCATGGTCGTCGGAAGTCGAGGGGTCGTCGTCGTTTCGCTGCTGCGCCGGCAAACGGGCCACTTCCGGCCTGGTTCTCTGCTTCCGCGTCCGTTTCCGCTTACCGTTTCCGCTTTTAATACCCGTTGGCTAGCTGCCGCCTGGTCGTACGTGCACAGTCGGAGTTGTCGGTCGCCTGTGGCGGCAGTGCAACTATAGGTGATGCTCATCGCTGAGTTTTCTCTCGCTCTCATTTCTCTGATTTTCACTTCAGGAACTCGCTAGCATAGCCTCTGCGGGTGGTCCGTTAGTTGCGGCGCGAGAGAACGTGAAGGAACAAGATGGAGTCAGAGGCATGAAGAGCGTGTATGAGCTCTCTATCGCTCCCGTTTCGCAACTCGTCAACCAGAGCTACCAACCCTTTTCTAGCCCAGCTGGCCAACCAACTCAAACCGACCTAACTACAGTACGATGCCTTGTGTGCTTTTCGTCCAGTACACAGTAGACTTGCACAACCGTCTCCTGGTCTCTTCTCATTTCTACGGTCCCTTCGCGTCGTATATGCATCCCTGCACCAACGTCCCCGCGGGCCACCAGTGATGCAGTACAGCTTACAACCCAAGTATAGTACGTAGCACTCCTCGGGTCACGTTTGTCACTGCAATTTACACGAGTGCCGACCCTTCTTCTCCTACCTCTCCATCCCCATTTCCTGGTTGTGCGAGCACGTATAACATCGAGGGTGCAAGGCAAACGTACCGGGACTGCGAGGCGCCTCAAGATTCTCCGACGTCATCGCGGACTCATCGACGTCTAAAAGTCGACGCTGGGTGAGTGGAAGTGTCTGGGAGATATACGAGCAAGATATAAGACGAAACGCGTTCGGTTTCTCGTACGAATCCTAGTAAAAAACTGAAATATCTGGTTCGACATGCGAACACGGGAATGTGGGATAGAGGACAATTTTCTAGAGCGCCGTTGCTATAGTCACGGTGACGTAAGTAAAAAACGAAAAAACCTTTATTTTAGTGTTAACTCCAACACTTTAATATACTTTTAATGGGTTTTAATTATACATACTGCATAGTGGGAGGTCAAGAATAATGATGTAGTTCATGCACGAAAGGTAAACGCTCAACGAGGACGATCTCCTGCTCTTGTCGAAGCAATGAAGACGATGAAAACGAAATTTTGAACACAAAGGAACTACGGTATCGCCAAGCGTCAGTCTCGTGTCTCAGGTTAGCTCCTTCCAGCTCGAAAACTTCGTCTCCTCACGTTTTAATCGCTGCAACCAAGTACGCTAAGTACTTAACAAAGTACTGAAATTCGGAGCGATGATGGGAGTTGCAATTTCCAAAGATTAAGAAACAGTTATGAGGCTTATTTAATTTGGTGTTAATTACAAATAATGCAAAAATAGTTTTTTGCCGAAGAAATATATATTTTGACGTATCTTAAGAAGAATAAAAATATAACAAGGAACACCTGTGACTTCCAATTCCGATGGATCCACGACTCGAAATAGCTGTTGAATTATTCTGAATCGATAGAATTCTCGGGTATTTCTTGGGCCCGTCTGCTCGCTTATGTTACGTCATCTCCGTTCTATATTACTATTTTCGACAAATACTTATAAACATTTGATTATAACATGTACAGACGAACGATGACAACAACGATAAATTACTACTTGAATTTTGGCTTATCCAGAGAAATGTTTCAGTTTTATTTTCCAGAACTCAAAGAAGACACAAGTTAGTCGTAATTAATCGCGTTATTTCCTATCTCAGTCTTATTGCTGGCAACAAACGGAATAAGTTGAGCGAAGTCGAGACGCTGCGTTTATCTTCTCTGGCGGAGCTACCCTCTAAATTAATTTGAACGATTTTCAAATGGAAAACGAAGGAGTGGATAAAATAGCTTTGGAAAGGCAAAAACGATTGTCCATGATTATCCTCTCGTTCAGTTTGAAAGTGGTTAATTAAATATTACCGACCAAAGTTCGCGAGACGACAGGGGGCTTGAGGTAATCGGGTTTGCCGAGATAGATGCTCGCGAAAAGTGCGGCGTCGAGTTAAAATTTCCGTTTCACAAATATCACTTTCCACCATTGCCCGCTTGCTTTGAGGTCGCTCGACGAATGAACAGACGAAGTAGAGAACCGGTAGCAGATGGGACCGAGCGCACGGGCGTCTCGCGTCTTTGACGTTATAACGCTCAGGCCAACTTTTAAATGAAAAGTCTCTTTCTGTCTCACTCTCCGCGCGCAATGGCTTAAGAAAAAGTTTGCGCTTATTCACGAAAAATGCCTGCCCCGCACGGTGGCAAGCCTGCTGCAGTGCCACAGCGTTCTGATTTTTTTTACATAGGGCAAAAAAGGTAAGCAAAGGAGGACGAGCCGTGGGACAAATATAATAAAAATGACGAAAAGATACATGAAAATTCGTGAGATTTTTTCATATTTAAAACTCGGTATGCAAACCATTTCAGCTTCGACGTTAGTCTTCGTGAATGTTTGGCGACTGTTTTAATCGGAACGAGTTCCGAGTTTTCTATGCTTCAAATCTAGTCCTCGCGGCAATAACGTCGAGCACCTGACCCGCGTGCTATATATGGAGAATTTACATAGACTATATTCACCACAGCGTAGTAGTAATAGTATGGGAATACCTATTCGCATATAGCTGTACCAAAGTCTCATCGTGCCTGTGGCAATATCCAATGTCTCCCGCTGCATCCCTAATTACAGGTGTATATCTGTAATGTGCATATATAGATATACCATGTGTATGTATATAATATATTACCGGATAGATGGAGTCGAGAATAGAGGATGGAATACCGCAGAGCGAGTCACACAGTAGACATGGGCTACTAGTAGCACGTTATTACATATCTACCTTCGAAATTACGGTCGCTCTTCGTTACAACTTGGGAGAGAAAGGGAAAGAGAACGAGAGGGACATTATTGTCGGTTCTCCTAAATGTACATACTACACGCATATATAGTTGTAAAGGCATGCCAAACGAAATTACTCCCCCATCATGCACTCAGGGCAATCGAGTATAGTTAAAATCCTTTATTTCACTCAGTGTGTAAAAACGTGGTTTTACGCACGCTTCGCGTCCGTCAAACCACGTGCGTCATTTACACACCTTGTGAAATAAACTTTTGTATGATACACATGCGAAAAACGTTTTCTAAACTCGTGTGATTGCAACACTCGTCAGAAAAAGTTTTTTCGCTCTCGTATCGTAATGTACTATTTCAAACGTCCTTAAACACTATGATGTATATTAAATACGTCTCTACGTAAGTCTGTACATAAACCTGTGTGACCCATGTATACAAACAGAAACTAGTAGAAGAAATTATGCAGTGGCAATATTCAGCCTTAATGTACCATGGAAGTAGATAGAGAGTAAAGACACGCTTTAATCTTTAATTAAAAATCTGTAATCTAAAATTACTTTGTAAATTTAAAGGGCTGAATACGAGAAAAATTGATATAAATGAACATAAATTTAATCTGAACAGCAATGTTGATCCCGTATTATGCAATGTCATTCGCAATGTTGAGCCTGAATTATGCTGGATCTGTGAAATGGGAAGTGTCGATGTTTACACTGAGCTTTGAAGTGGTCGAGCAGAAGATGGGCATAGTTCAAATGAATTTGATCGTTTCCACAACCTGCCATTTGGATAAAATAGAAAGTGTAACGAATGCACAATTGTATGCATGGGTCAAAAGGCAGGGGCTCGATTTCAGATATAAAGTCAATTTGAGTAAAAGACAGGGTTAAATAATAAATTTAAGATATTGCGTTGAAAATTACGTAAAGAGCGAAGTTGAATAATAAATATAAAATTCAAAATAAAGAAGCTACTTACTCGAAAATTCTTAAATATGCCATTTCTCTCGACCCAAATAGCACCAAAATATTTCGAAGACATTATATAAATATATTCCTTTGACATATGGCAATATAACCAGAATATTTCGGAATCAGTTAAGAATATTGATTAAATATTGGACCAATCTTACATTGCACTGAAAGAAAAGATTAGTTGCCATAACCAAAAAATGAGTTGACACAACCAATCATTATTCTATTTCCCTTACAACTGTGGGAATGGTAGTGCCAACGATTCGAATGGTAATACCGACGATTGGAATGGTAGTCCCAATTATTCGACTGGTAGTCCAACGATTGGATTGGTTAACCTCACTAATCTCGCGAGAACTAATCGTGAATAGTTAAGGTTACTATTCGATATGGTTGTGGCAACTAATTTTTGAGGCATTGCATACAGCAAACGGGAAACGTAGTTGTCACAACCAAACATTTATTTCCGTGTGTCCGTTCAAAACATTACATATGTAATATTCCAACTATATTAATGAAACGAAGTTGCAATAATATTGCATGGACCTTAATACTAATAAACAATGGATTCATTATTAAACTCAGCAATAGTATTGTTGCTGTATAATATAGAAAAATAAGTGTCCTGAAAATCTTTATATTTTCCATATATTTTATTGCAAGGATATCTAGTATAATCCTTGGTGCGATTTTCTGATCAACTGTGTCGCAAATAAAGATACGCAAATTAAACAAAAATTTAATTCACACATTTCTTTAGCTGCATTGCTTGAAACTGCGTTATTCCTTCAAAATTATCTCTGAAAAATAATTTCCTATGTCGTAAGAAATTTTAGTAAATGTTTACCATTCGTAAACCTTTTGAAATATTATTAAAAAGAACAAAAAAAAAATTATTAAAATATCCTTCAACAGAAAGTTTCCAAAATATATCTAAAGTAATATTATTTTTGTAGCTTTGAACATATTATACAAAACTAAAATTGTCATTTTATGTTAACATATTTAGCAATATTCGACCACAATACTTCATCAGTATTGAAACAGTAAAGAAACATTAGAAACACTTCTGTAATATTCCCCCAATATTCTATTCTATGTGGCGAAATCACACACAAAGTCAATGGAAATTCTATCTTACAAATATTTGCCCTGTAATGTGGATTCAGCGCGTTACATTTCGCAACAATAATTGGACAGGTGCTGAGAAATCGGATGAGGAGTATATTGGTATTTGGGGAAGAGTTCAAGAGAGATAAATTTATGTCCGATATGAGGATGGTAGTAAGAGAGAAGTGATCACCGGGAAGAGAAGATGGGGTGAGAGGGGCATGCGTTAGTGAACGAAATCGAAGTGTCACAAATGTATATAAACATATAGAAGCGAGTTACACATATTGGAATGTATATGGGGGATTCCACGGGAGTTTCGCCACCCCGAAAAAAAAAAAATCTTAAATTTTTTCTAAAAATCAAATTCAATGGTGTCTATTGATGGATCAAATTTCAAAATTCTAAAAAAATATTTGACCGGATATGCAAATTTTTCCGTTTTTTATCA
This sequence comes from Ephialtes manifestator, assembly GCA_963970395.1. Lineage (NCBI taxonomy): Eukaryota > Metazoa > Arthropoda > Insecta > Hymenoptera > Ichneumonidae > Ephialtes > Ephialtes manifestator. The sequence continues at coordinate 6,638,386 of OZ019976.1, forward strand.
TTTTTCATTTAATCTGTAATATCTAAGAAACTATTGATCGTATCGAAATCATTAAAAGACGAAAATGTGCATTTTTTTATTGCCAACAAGAAAAAAAATATATTCAAAATTAATTGTTTAATTTCAGGTCACATTTTATGGAAAAAATAACAAAATTATTATTTTTTTATGGTTGGACTTCAGATTTTTTCAAACTCAAAGATTCCGAGGCAATTTGTCCGATGAAAAAATCTGAAGTCCAACCATTTTAATCAATTTTAATTTTGAATATGGATTTTTTTAATATATTAAAAACATTCAAATTGCTGTAACGTCACAGCATTGGGCCATCCCATGAAAAAAAAATACTCAAAATTCGGCGATCACTTAAAGATTCCGAGACAATTTGTCCGATGAAAAAATCTGAAGTCCAACCATAAAAAAAAATAATTTTGTTGTTTCTTCCATAAAATGTGACCTGAAATTAAGCAATTAATTTTGAATATATTTTTTTCTTGTTGGCCATAAAAAAAATGCACATTTTCGTCTCTTAATGATTTCGATACGATCAATAGTTTCTGAGATATTACAGATTAAATGAAAAACGATAAAAAACAAAAAAATGTGCATATTCCGGTCAACTATTTTTTTAGAATTTTGAAATTTGGTCCATCAATAGACACCGCTGAACCTGATTTTTAGATGAAAGTTGAGATTTTTTTTTTTTGGGGGTGGCGAAAGTCCCGTGGAATCCCCCATATGTATCCGTGTATAACGAGACTTCGAGAAATTGTAAAGCTCAGCACTTGAGTAGCGTGTACATACATATACATTGCTATGAGGTAGCAGTCAGATATAATAAATTCAGCTCTTTCTTGAATGTTCATGTTTTTTCAATGTGCAACGTTTCTTGTATTATTCTTTTTTAATAATTAGACTTGTGTGTCAAAATGTGTGTTTTATCAAAATCGAAGTTGTAAAATTAAACAGGGCATAATTTTCGCATATATGCCGTGACGGGCGGTACGATGTAGAGAAATGGGAGCAGAGTCGAGTTTCAAATCTCGATTTCTACCCTCCTTGCCATATGAATATACGTACATTGTACATATGTTACGTTCCCATACTTGTATTTGTCTTGCGGATATCTTCGAAGCTCTGATTCTCGTGTCTCCATCTAGTTAATAAATCGCTGCTACAATAGACAGGTGAACATATTAACGTTTGAACACGTACCGCAGAATGCTGGTACACGCAAGCGAAGTGAGTCAAAGGGAAAAAGACAACGATAGAATGATACTATAGCGTGGGACGCGTGAGCATGTAATGAGAGAACGGCAATATTAGAAAGAGAACTTGTATTATATGTATACTACTACTATAACATCCTGGCAGTAGAGCAGCATTCTCGGTCCAACCATTTTGCCTGCTCACAGGAGAACGTATAATAGATCCACGAAGCCTCTGGCTATTTTCGTACGAACTTGGCATGGTTGTATTCTCATCGAGGTACACTAATTACAGGTAATTCGTGCCCGTTCGTTTTCTATACCGTATTGTAAACTACCAGGTGTTCGCGAAGATAGAAATGTATTCGGATATGAGTAGAATTGCGGCGGGGTACGCACCAGGGAAATAGGATCGTTTGTGCTCAGACAACGAAGGCAACCAAGCTCTAATGGCTGCGGAGGGGAAGTGGAAGTAGTAAACGACGATTGCGTGAGCGATGAGCTCGCACGGGCATGGTCGAACCTCGGCAATGGTCACGACTCTTCGCGCCGCACGCAACATCATGATGCTGAGGATAATCTCGCTTGTAGACTCTCCCTTTTACTCATTCAGTTCCGATTTGTCTCTCTCATTTTATATGTAACTTCCGCTCTTTTTCTCTACTCACCTAAATGAGCGATAAAGGCAGGAAGAAGAGAGGCTAAATCAAGGAACACGAAGTGGGTCCCTCGTTAAGGCTCTTTCGTTACATTAAGCAAAGCGGATATATACAGCGTCCTCTCGTTTACCAAACTACGAAAGAGTCTACTAGTCCCGGCACACCTACCATCACAGGCACCACCTCGTTTTCTCCTTTTGTTAATTCTCTTTGTCTTTGTTCGGCATTCGTCTGTGTGACGTGTTTTTGTAGTCAATGGCCAAATACGTGAAAAAAGTGGCGCTGAGTGATAGATTGATAAAAAGGTGAGGATATAGAGATAGAAAGGGATGAATCTATCGGGGAGGAAATCTATTACCTTTGTATGTTCGGCCATGCGATCTTTCCTCGGATTAATCATCAGCCTGATCCCGTGCAAAAAAATAGTTGGGGCTCCTACTTGGCCCTTTCTAGTTTGCCCCAATTCTATTAGGGGCCCAGTATGGAAATCTAAGTACAGCCCTAGTAGGCTGGTCACGCTTCAAAGTATGGGGCCTTTATAGATTTCCCTGTTAGGGCCTATAAAGGCTACCCTATTAAGCCCCTGCTAAAATAATAAAGAAAATTGATTGAAAAATATTAATTTTTGCTTATTAAATTGCGTAATCCTGCATTTTAAGAAGATATTACATCTTCCTCTTCATGATGGTACATATTAATCACTGAAAAAACATATAAAAATTTTTTGACATTGATGGAAATCGAACCTGGGACCCTCCGGCCGATGTTGTTGCGCTGCGCTTTAGCTCACTCGGCCATTCAAATCATATGATTATACTTTTTTTTTTGTCTATTTGAATATCGGTAATATGAAATATAAAATGAAATTCGTATAATATAGTCCGATCTTTATAGATTTATATGATTGTGTCTGCTGTGGTAATAATAGAAGCAGATTCAGTTATTTTTCACGGCAATCGGTAATATAAAAAATGATACATTGTATCGTTTTTGTCATTTATGAACATATTCGACGAAGTTGCTTATTTCATTGTTTGCGCGCATTAGTTCGTTAGTATTTGGGTGGACGATCATCTGACTGACCAGAGGGTTAGTACTGGGGTGACCGCGTGGCTGACGACTGATGGTCAATACTTAGATGGGTGACCGCTTTGCTAACTCTGACTGTCAATACTAGGTTGGATAACCGCCTAGACTGACGGTAATTACTTAGATGGGTGACCGCGGGGCTGGCGACTGATGGTCAATACATAGATGGGTAACCGCTTTGCTGATTCTGTCCTTCAATAGTTAGATACGTGATCACCTGGTTAACTCCGACGGGTTTCAGTAAGGGAATAATTTGTCATACCTATTGCAGCATACGTATCGGAAATATAAAAAAATCAAATTATAAAGGGCCTATAAAGTTGCCTATACAGTGCCTATACAGTTGTCTGTAAAGGGTACCTTTGTAGGCAACGAAGAGGCTCAATATGGGTGACCCTAGTGAGGGCTCCACATTAGAGTCTGATTAGGCCCCGAAGTGGACATTTCTTACTATATATTTTGTCGTGGCAGCCTCTGTTGAGCCTAGTAGGGTTCTAGAGTGGATTCCCTATTGTGGATGCCACGTTTATACCTAAGAAGGCCCCTTATTTAGTCGTGACTGCCCGAACTAATTTCTGCCCGGGATATCTTTAGATACTGATGGTCGAACATCCTCCTCCTAGCTAGAACAGCGACCGATTCGTCGAGTACGTTTTTAGGATATCACGAGGTGGAATCAATATATTATGAAATCTCTGTAGTAAAAAAATATCGTTGGACTTTTCATTCGATATTCACGAGCTTGAGCTGATTGACATTTTATCGAACTTCAGTATCCACTCCAGAAACTGGACGGAGTAAGTTTCACATGATTTTCAAGTTTTTACCTGAGGAATGGGAGTAGAAAACTAGGGAGAAGCGGCGATATCTCACGGAGACGCGATGAAGTTGATTGGCTTAAGAGCCGACTAAACGATGACTACGATGACAGAAACGATCATATCGTAACTTGATAACATTCTTTATCGGATATAATAACGACGCTAATGATAAAGGTTAGTGTCAAATGAATGTTGTTGGGACTACTTCAGTGGCTGACAAAGGGTATGTACTCCTATACATATAGAGGAGGTACATAAGTGCAAGGCATGATAAGAAGCAGCGAAAGCCCTAAAGTGGAAGTGTAGTGGGAGTTCTGGTGAAGAGCCAATAGTGGCCGCGAATATATGTCTACCGAGGGTCTCAGGCTGAAGCTCAAGCTTTACTTCTCTTTTCCTCTTTGCAGAAGCAGTTGCCAGTGTCCTTGTGACTTTTGTATGTAGCACGACTGTGGGACAGGGAGAAAACCCTTCAATTCTTCGCGAAGCCTTCAGCACAGCAGTCTAGGAACTCCTATACTTACTCTTGGGAATTTAAGTACCCTTCCTCCTTTGACTTTTTTTTCTCTCTCCGACTTGATGTGAACATTTCTTGCTATCTCTCTCTTATTCGTTCGTCGGGTAACCAACTACGTGGTTACCAAACCGCCTATCATTCACCGAGCGACCTACAGGTTGGCGTGACCCCGACGTCTTTCGCGGTGTTCCGCTACTCCCTATTTCCCTTGGCTACTTCTCTGGGTCATGATGTTGGTGGTTTTAGTCATACAAGAACCACTAGAAACAGTGTCGATGAGTATACACACATAACCGTAGATGGTGTACACAACACACGATTATAATATGGACAAGAAGCTCACCCGATCGCCCTTGGTATTGCACAGAAACACAGAGACGTGCAAAGTGCTTAGCGCAATGTGTTTCCTTAGAGTGTCGTGCGCCACGCTTCGGGGACAACGCTGTTGGCTCGAGACATACAAAAACATACTTGATAAACAGGTGTACCCTGAGTAGATGCTACATACATGAGAACGCACATCGCCAAAGTCTTGCTTTATACTTCGGATAGAAGCTCTATATACATAAGCTGGTGAATACATAGTGTTGGCGTTTTATGTAAAATCGTGAGTCCCGAGAGAGTATATGAGCCTGTAAGTGAGAGACAGTGAGGGGAAAGTAGCCCGGACCCGCCTGGACTCATTCTATGTGCTGCACGACACATTATCCCATCTCCGTCTATTTATAGGAGATGAACGGTCGCGGAATATAAATAGAGAAAATTGGAAACTACCTCGACGATACTAAGCGCAATCATTCTCTCCCTCACTCTGGTTGCTTTTCCCTGTCGTTACACCTATATCGAGTGTTGCTTAACATCGATCGTGATATTGAACGTAAAGTCAACACGAGGAGGTGACGTGAGCCCGTTAAAGGATACCGCAGCAAATACTCCAACTACCATCACTACTTCCAGTATGTGTTGTATGTTGTCTGTATTGTGAAAGGAGTGTGTACGTGTGCACTGTGACGTCCGGCGATGGTGAGAGGCGTTAGCAAAAGCTGAGGAGAGATTCAGACAAGAAAAAGCAAGGAAAAGAGAAGGTGAAAAACACGAGGAAGCCATACTGGTTTCTATCCTTTTTCTTCCGTCTCTCATGACTATTTTGACCTTTGCTGGTCTATCCACTCCTATCCGGAATAGTGTGCTTTCAAGGCGTGGTGTACTCGTATAGAAAGTGGCTTGTGCAAAGTCGAAGGTACCATGTGAACTGTTTGGATAGAAACTTCAACCAAACCATTCGTCCATTTTTATCCGACTTGAAGCTCCCTTCACTCCTAACTCTTCATTTATTGCTTCGGGGACCTCGAAGTCTCTCTTAAGCAGGACATCAGAATCGTCGCAGTTTCTATCACTCCTCTGAGAACTCTGCAGCTGAAACTCGTGAAACTCGATGCACGATCTAATCGGTCGAAAGCTCAGTCGAATCATGGTTCTCTGCATCTCTATACTCAGAAAATTTCTAGTAACTTTGAGCCAAATTTAGTAACTGTTCAACTGTGCGATTATTTTTATAGACGCATCAACATTTTTCCATTATCGACTAATTACAGCAGCTGTTATAACCTATAAAAATGAGTTTGAGCCTTTTCAACCTTCACACGCGTAGTCTTCACGTCATTTTACTAACATAGATATTGTCATCCGAAGCAAGTGAAGTTAATTCTAGTGGTGCATTGTTTTCCGTCGAGTGGGTCGAACTCACGCACCCGAAATCGATTAGCAGATTGCAACTGGTTATCGCGGTTCGGCGCTGGCGAAATCAATGCCTATCGCTCTACGTGATTCTATTTAGAATTGGAAAATTGAAAGTGAATTGAATGTCGAAGGGACGACAGGGAAGTGATGCTGAGGTGAACAGCGTTAGCAAGGGGAGCAAAAAGGAGAGAAGAGGAATAAATGCGGTCGCACTATGGTCGGCTGTGAATTTGAATCAATCTCGAACCGTCGAGAGAGTGGCCTCTATCATATACCTCTACCGCTATTTCATGCATAATCGTCGGAGTCAAGCTTGTTATCGAGGTTTATAGAACGCGGATTGTGCGAGAAGAGACTTCGTTGCAGAACCCCCTCGTCGAAAATCGATAAAATTGGAATTGCTGTACATACACTATAATTGGCGGTCAACCTAATACGGTTAGGGCTCTTCAGCATTTCTCTTTGCCTCATTTTATCTAGCAATTTTGTTTCGATGGCGCTTCATATATATAAGAAATGTTTTGGTAGAACTAACAATGGCCCAAATTGAAATACATTAAGTTATTGGTTGTTGTAGCTTATGCAGAATCATTTGAACTCCTCCAAATATAGGTCGATAGAAATAAAGTCATTACGTAATTTATTAATGATATGTACCTATCAATGAGAATACTAGTAAAAAAAATATTTCCTTAGGTTGTGGATAATTTGATTAATTGAATGAAACGGGTGCGAAGTTAGGCCTTTCATGTGGCTTCCTCATTTCCAACTTTAGAGCGATCTCTACAAGCATATTTATTGAGTAATATTGCACTGTAAAAACTTTTTGTTTGAAAATTAATATAACGTATAAAGGGAGTTCACGAGGAAATAGGACAGGCAAATACGCTTGCGCGTCAAACCGACGGTTCTCAGAAATCAATTGAAACTAGATCAATTAAGATCTGGGTTGTAAATTTTAATTACTTCATTTAGTACACTGAAAAAAATATCATTGATTCGGTAAATCCATCGTTTGGAGGCTGCCAAAAACAAGCGTTATCAACTTAATTTGAATTCTAATTCCTCCAATTCCATATGAGATCGAAACAATAACTCTAAAATAAGCAAAATATTATATTTTATTATTTCAATGTTAAATGGGATTGAATGAATAAGAACTAGAGTTAATTAAAAAATATTTCTTATGGCAGCCCGCAAACGATGGATTGTTTGAATCAATGACATTTTTTTTCAGTGTAAACATGCAGTGTATTAATTATTATTAATTATTTTCATAACGATTCACAATTAAGTGACGCGATAGATACAAATTATTGAGTATGTTATGTAATTAACCAATTTGAGTATCTCGACGTGAAAATCTCGTTATTTATTTTTATTTTTCCGAAATCAAAGGGTTCTTTATGAGGAAGAACAAAAATGGTTCTATTACGAAAAATCATATCCAACCGTACTGCTACTAAAAAGATATTTAGTTCTTTGCAATACATATCCAAAAAAAAAAAAATGTGCTAAAACTTGAGACAAGTAAACGTACTTGGTTCTTCGTACTTGGATCGGTTCTAGGGTATAAAAAACGAAAAAACACTACACCTTTTTTTATGTTGCAACCTAGCTTGATCCGTGTCACTCTAGTGATTTTTTTGCGATATCAATAGTGATGCAGGAATGCCCTGTGATTTTTTCAGACAAAAAAATCCGTTATTGAATAAAAAAACGATTCCCCCGTTATTTCGGAACTTCCGCACGAATAATTTTTTTTACACCGGGACCTCGATCCGTGCCATTCTGATGATTTTTTTGTAATATTTACCGTCATGCAGGAATACTCTGTAATTTTTTAAGTAAAAAAAAATATCCGTTTTTGAATAAAAAAATAATACCTCCATTTTTCGATAAAAAATCATACTCACCGGAACGTGACAAACATTTCGAACATTCCGCCAGTGCCGGATTTCCGCCAGTGCCATAGCGCCCTAGGCGTGCTGTCGATTAACGCCCCCCAATAACAAAACAAAAATAGCTTTATGTTGAAGCCTTCACGTCTTTATTAATTATCAAAAAACAAAATTTAAAAATGTTTGAAATAAAAAATATCTGAAACAAATCGTCAATAGATGTATCAACGCTTTTCGTTGTTTTTCGCGAGTGCCCTAGTCGCCGCCTTCGCTGCTCTCGTGAATAGAATGTATCGTACCCGGGCAACAGAGACGCGTGCATGATAATGCATGGCGAACGTGTGACCAAACGAACGGAGTGGATGCCCCACGTCCATTTATGGTACACACATTAAATGCTTATGTTTCACGCTCAATATATAGGGTAGAAGTACCGGTTGTGGCCACTTTAAGAATTTTCCCATTTTCAAGTATTTGTGATTGGGACCAAATATCATAAAACTGTTTTGAACCTATACTTTTGATATCTGAGAACAATATAATTTCAGATTTCTAGCATTAAAATCTTCATATGTGTCGGGAAAACACTGAAAAATAGAAGAAAGTACGAGCATAGCCATTTCACCAGTTCTGGCCACTTATGCACCGGTTTTGACCACAGTAATGTACCGGTTTTGGCCATGCTTAAAATTAGAATAACTCAATATTCATTGCACTTGAAACATTTTTTAAGGCGTGATTAATCAATCAAAATCGTATTCTTATGAAAGCATCCAATTCCTCTACACGAAAATGTCTTTAAAATACAGATGCCATCTGTGAACCTAACTAACCGTTTTAACATTCGTCTTTTTCGTTTTGCACTTTTTCATAGCAGCTTTCTTTGTCACAAAGAGTCATACATTATATTAATGTTTTACTCTTTACACTTTTATTTTTATTTTTACCAGAGTTTTTTCCGAAAGTAGATTTTCGCTTTGCATAACGATGGGAATCTTCAATATGAAAGGTGTTCCACCGCTTTACTTTCTTTTTTACTGTATATTTCTAAGGATATATTTTTCTTAGCGTTTTTTGGTTTTTTTGTTTCTACTTTATGAATATATGAATTTATTGTGTAATAATTGACAAAAAATTAATGAGTATATTATCATGGCCATATCCAGGGCAACATGCTTATTCCATTTACCAGTTGTGGCCATCGTATTTTTGATAAATGTATAGCTTTATTTCAAACTTTTAGTACATCAACATTTGCAGTGATGCCTCTTAAGATTGATACGTGCAAAGCTGCATGCAATTCGCCAACTATATAACCCGAATATGTATCTAGAGCTTTCGTCAAAATCTTGTCGAATTACGTAAGGAGTTGACAGTTTGATGAATCAGTTGATGCTATTTTAATTATTGATACAATACTTTTTGTAATGGAGACGAACGGACGTCAAAATAACGATAAATGTTTCTAAAATACACACCGTTATGAAAAATCATGATTAAATACAGGTACAGAATTAAAATAGCCACGAAAAATGTAATTAAGTGTGGGGGTGGCCACAACCGGTACAGTGGCCACAATCGGTACTTCTACCCTATTAAAATATTATGTTATTATATTCAGATTATATAATTATAAAAAGTCTGTTCTTTGCCGTCCATTGGCAATCAAATATATGATAAATGTCAGAGAGAAAAAAATTCATCGCAGATTTTTTTTTTCTGCGTCGAATTTTTTTGTCTTATCTTAATTTTTTTTTATTGCCTTATCGTTGGGCGCCCCTGCACACATGGCGCCCCTAGGCACTAGCCTACAGTGCCTAGGCCGAAATCCGCCACTGCATTCCGCTGGAAAGCTAAGAAAAAACGACAACTTTTATGTGGAGACATTTTTTTTCGAATAATTCGCTGCGCACAAAAACGATCTTTTAAAAAATTCACTAAAAAATATAGAACATAAATGTTGTTGGCTTGAGATGCTGCGTCACTTGTTTCAACTAGCTCCGTCTCCCGTATCAATATAATACATTTCGGAGTAGATGGCAACAGAAAATGGTATGTAGAAACTGAATGAACGATAGTGATAAGAAATATGAAGCTATGGGGAAAGATAGAAAATAAATGGGGCGTGAGTACAGAGGGGTCGAATCAGTTGCTCGTCTTGGAAGATTTCACCCTGCAATCCAGGCTCCATCATCTTGAGTCTTTCTGTCCTTCTAAGGGCATCATATAAGCATCAGGGAACATACGAAAAGAGGAAAAGTAGAGCGTTGCTGTTCTGAGAGGGTTGGACGAGCCCACACGCAGATTCCATTTTGGGCGCTTTTTCTCTCAAATCGTCGATGCGATTAGCCTCCATGCTTTTATCCACGCTATTTTTTCTTCCCTCTTCGTCTCTCCATCTCGTAAACGACGACGCGTGTCTCCCTCGTCGACGACGTGACGAATTGCATCGCTTTATCGGACACCAAAGCGTTGGACGCCTGAGCTTCTTTGGCCCTTTTCACTATTTCTCGTAAGGGCGATAAATCAAAATCATCGTGAAGAGCTCCACTGGGCCAGCAAGCCCCAGCTACGTGAGTATCCGTACGACACTCAGAATGAGATGAGAGGGCGAAAAATGGAGGTTAAGAGGCGCCTACATACGCCGGTTGATATCGGGGGTGTGATGTGGAAACAAAGCTGCGCAACTTATAATATATCGTGAATATAAGGCATCCAACGATGCGAAACGCGCGGGTGAACAAGTCAAGAGAATCAGAAACCTATAAAATATAAATTAATTTAATGGAGTGCAACTACGGATGAACACGATGAAAGACGTAATGAGTATTTCTGTATGAGCAATAAGGCTACATGTGAGCAAATCAGATTAATGTATATATATATGAACACTCTTAAGTTGAGGTGAGTGAAGAGGAAACTGCTGAGCGCATATACCGCGTCATACAGTATCATGAGTGAGAGTGAGCGAGCACGCGAGAATATATTGGCCGTGACATCGTGGCGTGGCGGTGGGTCGCGCGTAAAGAATGAAGAGTCAAGATAAAATATACGACGACGGGAGAGATGAGCGTAGGGGTGAGCACGCGAGAGAGACTGAGAATGAAGGGGGCGAGTCGCGAGCCGAGCAATGACGTATAAGCGTTTACGGGAAACATAAATACATTGCTGACGTGGAAAAGCGAGCACGAGGACATATTAGATGAGAAGTGTGTAAAGAGAGTGAGGATAAGAAGGTGGAGGAAACGAAAATGAAAGAGGAAAGGGAATTAGAAATGACAAAACGTCTTGGGGTGAAATACTGCAGAAATGTCAGAAAGTACGATATATAGTTTAGACTATATATAGACTCTTACTGCAAAGCGCTACAAATATCCTATCGAGATGAGAAGTAAAAATGATAAATCTCTTCATAGCGAAACTTGCCATTTCCCAGCCGCAATATCGAGGTCGTCCCCATAATATTGTATAGAGTGTACGTTCTGTACATATATATATATATTACTAGTATATATAAAGCGTAGGAATGTCTTTGATGCGCTTCTCGAAAGGGAAGTTGCTGCACGGCCGAATTCCTTGGGATTCTTTTCTTGGCTCTTAACTGAAATAACGGGAAAGTGTGGGCATGTGATATGGTAGTAGAATAAGTGATATGGTGCAACGAGAGACTAGAAAACAAAATATGTGAGAACGATAGAACGCATGGGAACGCCTGAGAATGAAATTTCCTTGAGAATTAAATTTCGCTTGGTATCCCTTTTGTCTCAACTCATCCTATGTAGTCGAAATAAGGAGATCCAATTTGCCGTTTGAAAAATGCTGCATTACGATCGGCAAAACCATGTTGAAGTGAAGCTGTGGCAGATATGCGAGAAATTACACCTGGTTATGGAATACAACAGTGCTATCGCGGAATATATTTCACCCACGAACGAGCGGAGATAACCAGCGGAAGGTGAAATGAACCAAGGTCTCTTTTGTAGGAGATGAAATAATAGATACTTTCCGCATGAGTCGAGTTCTCGAATGAGAGGCACAGCAAGGGAACAGTTCCGTTCATCTATGTCTCGTTTGGAGGAAACCGCATAGCTGGCCAAGACCGAGGGAGTGATCGAGAAAGTAAGTGAGGTGTCTCTACGATCGTGACGTTAGAGAGAAGACTTGCGCACGAAACTCCATTATCGTCGAGTCCATCTGGGTGCAGAGCGTGGCTGGAGACCAACAGCACTGGCAGTGACGGTGGTCGTGGACACCAGCCCCCGCACCCAAAGGGGTTGCAAGACTATAAATTCAATGTGGAGAGCGGGTGCGAGAGCGACGTACCCCGCCGCTCTCGTTTCGTCCCAGCAGGATGGAAACCCGAAAGGACGGCCAGCGCAAACACACAAGCTCGCTGCATGGGTTCTTGTTTTCTCTCTCTATTTTTTCTAGCATTTCGCAAGGTTACTTCACTCTCGGTTCAATTCACCGTCTATCCCTAGCTTGCACTCGTTTCCCACCTTCACGTCTGAATATCCTGCTGATTTTCATTCCCCCACTAGCCTTTGTATGAAAGCACTTGTATTCACATTATTATACCTACTATTGCATAGAACTAAAATGAAAGCTACGCGGGAGGTACAACTATAACCGGTCAAGCTTTCGTAAAAATACTTCATTTATACTGCTATACTTTATTTTACATCTTAAACGGCAATATTGCCATTAAGCCTGGTGAAAATAAACTTTTGTTTAGTGTTGTTCAAAACTGTATAAATTTCCTTGTTATGGACACTTCAATATGCCTTTAGCAATGCCTGTAGTCAAAGAAAATAAGCAATGCATAGGTATTGTAAGAGAAGCTATAACTTTGCCATATCTCATGCTTTAATGCCTGCTATAAGAAATTACAGTTTAAAATACATAAGTGCTTTTATCGTAACCTTTATCGCAAAAAGTTTGGACTTTCGGAGCTCAAGAGTTATGTATTCTACATAAGTGAAATTTTATGTGAGACGCTTTATACTTCCAATGATGTCTTTCCATAAAAGGGTTTTCCTCTTAATTCAGGAAATGGGGTAATATTATCAGAATACCAGGGTCCCTGGCCAGAGAAACTCATAAGAAAAAGTATCGGAGTCGATGTGGTGAGTTCAGAGATGGGTTTGAAATGGTAGATCTGAGGAGACGGTGAAGTCGTTAGACAGCCAGTGAGATGAACAGACAAAGACAATCATAGTAAGAGTAGGATGGGTGAAAGGCTGCGTAAAGCACAGATAGATATAGGAAAGAGAAGGAAGCTACGGGAGTGAGAAAGCATCGGCTGATTGGAATTCGATTGTCGGGTCAAGCAGCTATGTCCGATTCAAATGCCCAGTCGGTTCTCTCTTCGCTTCCTTCAATAATCGCTATAAATTGGAGTATGCTGCATCCCTCACGATGAAGGCGATGAAGGAAGACAGTACAAAGTCGTCTATAGGTGCTTCCGTTTAGGGCTGGGAGATCCTGTCATTTACCTTCAATTTGCAAGATTCTCAGCTCAAAGTATCCAAGCTTTGTAACAGTTGAATCTTTGTAACATGCTAATATGGGACAACAGGTTTATAGTTATGGGAATGAGAATGTGCACGTGCCTGAATAACTTCCCCATTACCCAACAATTCCAGATTTAATTGCGCTGCGGGACATGCACTCAGCTCTGTAAATTTTGAGTTTCCTAAATGAATCCGCTCGAAAGCGCGTGCTGGAAGAAGGTAATTAGCTGACTTTCACAAGAAATATACGTATCAAATAGTGCTCTTATGCTGCTGATTTTCCGAAGATTTTACGAAGTTTTAGGCCTAAACAACCAAATACAAGGTACTGCAGCGATATACAAGTGGATGACATTGCCGTAATTTTCAAGAATTTTGATAATTAAACCCTAACGTACTTAACTGTGGCACTTTATGTCGCCAACCGCTCGAATAATTGGCAACGCAGCTGCGCTATACCTGCAAGCTATACAGAGTAAACTCACTTCTACTATTAGAGGTAAACCGCACTCAATTTCGAAGGAAATATCTTTGATTATGCCAAGATGTGAAACAAAGGGGGAAAGCTGAAGCAAGCAATTTCGCGAATATGCGAAATTCACTGCGAATCACACTCACCCCTATTAAATTTCGCGTGGCTTCTATATAGTCATGGTGCTGCCGCGCATATTGGATAGATACTGCGTGTACTATATATTCAAGCACATGCGTTTGCCTGGCTCTGTGTGAAATTGATAATACCTTGATTGTCCTGGTTAATACCAGATGCTAACCAGCATCCTCCTATTACTATTATATACAACATAGTGAGAGGGTCGCATACTGAAGGGGAGTGATTGCAGGACAGACGTCTGATCGATTGGTATATCGATTGCTCCAAGGCGCCAGGTACAGCACTTCGACTGTCGAGCACAGACAGAGGGATATATTACGTATATCCTATACGAGCATATGTATAGTATATCTAGCATACCCAGCTCAGAAATTACAGGGTAAATAGAGACGCGTGGAACCTGAAGGTAACTTCCCCTTCCCTTGGCCCATTCGCGATGTTGCATAGGTGGCACTATATTATGGCTAATGTGCTGACTGCAGGGAGTGCAAGGAGAGCTGTGTGTACTTGATGCAAGCTCGACATTAGCGGCATAGCTATAGTACTCGAGTGTAGTATAGGTTGTATGCGTAGTATGCCAGAATCTCCATGTATCTTAAATTCTCTACGATAACGTAACTGCACGACGAGCGAGCTAGAGCGCAAGAAGTGCAGAACTCTCGCATCGCTAGACATCGTCTGCTCGATTCTCTCTCGAGTGCCTTCGCAATCCCGTTCGTTAAAGTTAAATTCCGCAGTGGGTCTAAGGACGATGTCGGATGCTGGTTAATGGGTGAGCAAGCACGGCTAAGTGAGAAAGGGTGAATACAAGACAGAAAGAGGCGATGGAGTACAAGATGACGACGAGTGGAGGTTGCACTCGAGCTTGATGTTCAAAAGCTGGACTCATGCATGTCAGACCATACCTACACTGGAGAATCTTATAAAATCATGCAAACTGTGGGCAATTTTGACATCCAGCAGTCTGTCTAGACATAGATACACAACACCGAGGAAAAAAACTGATTTCGTTTGGTTAAACAAAAAAGATTAGTGGTAGATTGAAATAAAATTAAAAGTTATTTCCAAGTTACTATAATTATCATAACCATTCAGTACATCAAAAAGGCCAAAGTGAATATACAAATAGTAGTGCGGATCATAATAATATGAAGGACAACGTCGTAACACATATTGCATTCGATAGCGACTCCATAAACTTGTAATCGTAGACCCATAAACTTCTATTTAAACCGGCGTTGTAAATCTCTAATACTTTTAGAAATATAGTTGATATAATTGGCTTTATGATTACTTTTCCATAAAATTAACATGTGGCAATTATAATATGATGTTTAAACTTTTGAATAGCTGCAAAAAAATATTAATTTTTAGTTCAATTTCATGGTAATTTTCTTGAAAAAATGGAGAGAAAAAGTTAAAGCATTGCGAAAATAATTGAGGGTTGTATACTCTTCCATTTATTCCCAATATTGATTGAAAATGTGATTTCCTTTCAGGTATATAAAAGTTCACATATCATTGCCTAAAAGTTGCAAGTTATTATTGTGCATCATGTAGATTCTGATGTAGATTCTTTTCATTTTCAGCTACCCACTAAAAAATCTCGGTAAGAAGCTGAGCGAGATTCTCAGATAGATTTTAAAAGAATCTGGGTTCGGCGCGCAACCGTGATTCTCGCCGAGATTCTCGCTGAGAATCTTGTTAAAAATCTCGGCCAGATTCTTTTTTTCTACGCGGAAAGTGATAGCTACAAAACGAAAAACGCTTAATTTTTAATCATAGATTCCGGCGTAAGGTAAAAGTATGTTTCTAAAAATTCAACGATAATTTCAATTTTACTATAACATAGTCTAAGTGTACAATAATCCAGATACATGAGGGGTATAGGTAGCTAGATTGACCTGGAATGCCTCATATATCTGTTCCGTTCAGCAGTCAGTTATTGTCCGATTATTCTGTACAAGGTCGCCAATAGTAAAGCCGAAAACTGCAGAAGGGAGAATGTCGACAGAAACATGAAGAGATTAGCAGTGACTGGGCTGGTATATGAGTCGGTAACGGACTATCGTACTACAGACCATCGGCTTATCCCCCTGCAGTTGGTCAATCAGCACAGAGTAACGCATGTATACGAGTGAGCTGTCAAATCAAACACGCGCCTCCCTCTCACCTGTCTTAATATATTATTCGAGAAGTCTACTAACGATTGGCCACCCACCAATGCATTATCATAGTGCGGTATGATTTCGGTTTGCTGTTGTCGGGAATTAAAGCTACGTATGTGGGGCACCGTTATGCTGCCTTCCTGCACTTTGTATTGTACCAGTTTAACTTGCTGCGAATCTAGCTATGCGTGTTTATCAGCCCAAGCGCCCGTGTGCACAATGCAATTTACTGCACTCGTCGTGTATGGGTCTAGGGAATGAGAGTCGTATATAGATATATCGATATATTTGCTTTACGTTCAGAGCACCAGAGATGCCACGCCCTTACGCACCGAGCTTGATTGCACGATCACTCGCGTGGATTACGACGATTAAGCCGCCGCCATTCCGTTTTCCAATTACCGCTATACCGGTAATGCTGGTGGTAGTGGCGGTGCTCTGCGAGCTTCTGCACCACTGTTGTTGCTGCTGCCGCTGCTTCTGCTGTTGGATCCAAAGCCTGGCCACGATCCACAGAATCCAACCTATACTCTATCCCACGGTACAATCAGAATTCTACAGAGTCTGTACGCTCTCACGTTTATTCCTCTTGGCCTCTCGTCTTCTCTTAGTGCTCACTACTACGGGGTGCAGCGATCCCACCGGAGTTGGTTTATGCCAAGAGGATTCGCTTTTCGTTCTCTCTATCAAAATTTCACTCTCTCATGTAGAACTAGTGGGCGCTTCTGACTCGTGCAAGAACCCAACCCACGAGGCGGGGATCCTCCGGGATCTGTCCGAGCTTAGTGGAGTCCCACTTCTGCCACATACGTACATACATTTACCTCCTAAGTATAGAGATATTGTAATTGGAAATGCTCTTTCTGAATGTTCAGAAGAGTTTTATAGTTCATCCGGAGGGACTTCATTATATATACATATATACATAGAATTAAAAACTAAAAAACTCCCGACTGGAAAAAAAATTATGATAATAAAAATTATCGATTAAAAAATATGTATTTAGAGACATAAATCTAAATAGACAAATTATTTTTGTTGCCAAACTGTTGTTATCTAATTATCACAATTGTAATCATTTGTTTAATGTTACCACTGCAGTCGGTCAGCTCAGGCTTATCCAGAATAAATACGTTAAAGTTCTAAGTATGGTCATGTCAAGTTTATCCATTTTATGATCTTCGTAGTAACGTCCGCGGTGACTAGACGCACTCATGAAATTAAGCATGCCCTAACTAAATAATAAACTTTTCGGAAATAATCGAACTTCACATCCTCTAGTATTTTATTCATAATTTGAGGACGTTAGAGTCGGAGTACGTTAACACTTATTATTTTTAGTAGAACAGGTGCGATGGTCTAGTGGTTAGGGTTCTGGCCTCTAGTCCAGAGCATCGGTAGGCCACGGGTTCGATTCTCGGTGCCGTCGATTTTCGTCGAAAATATAAACAGACGCGATGAAGCTTCAGATGTATAAATGAGACCCATACAGGTATTTCTACCTGTGGAGGTCACATGTATACAGCTATAGTCCGTGTTTACGTTCTCGACGAAACGTGACGTAGCTCCGGTGCCGGGAGGCGAACTCGAGACCGGCTATATCGGCATAGGTTTTCCGCAGTTTTCCTATGCCCATAGCAGAAATGCTATGGCGAATAGAGGGGCGGGGGGGAGTCGGATGCGGCCGCATGGGGGCCTGGTTACCGATCCGGACCAGACCCCGAGGGGGGCCTGGCTACTGACCCGGGCCGACCCTGTAATAGGCGTAATGCCTGCAGACGGGGGGAAATGCAACATAAAAAAATATATATATTATTTTTAGTATATTCTGATGGCAGCTTTCCTTATTTCAAGAAGCTTCTAACTGTAACGCCAAATCATCATCGTCGTAGCTTAAACTTTTAGTAACGGGGGAATTTAAAATCCCAACTTTGAACTTAATTTCGAACTTAAGTACGAAATACAATGAAGAACTTAACTCTGAGTACGAATTTTAGTTCAAGTTTACTACGATGACTTCGATCCTAAAGAACAATCATGGGATAGTCAGGATTGGTCAACAAATGTAATAAACATACTATCAAAATATTATTGCGGACATCCGTAAAAATAAACTGTTAAAAAGGAGTACCTGAGTTACTTTGAGTGATACAGTGAGGCTTAAATGGATTTGTCTTGAGACGCTCCTGAGTCACTTGATGCATTTCGTTAATTTAAAAATAATTAGCTGATTATGCAAATATAACCATCATCTTTTTTCCATGACTTTTGCCAATTCAATCTAAGTTTGCAAATGGTAATCATTAAAAGAACATGCTGTTATACTTTCTGTAAAAAGAAAGCGTCCAGTTTTGCAGGGAAGTGAGGGAGCTATTTACATTATTCCGACAATTCTCTGGTGTTTCTTCTTATATATCCTTATACCATTGGCATCTCTGTCGAGTTTCTGGCTGCTGACATGGCGCTCGACAGAGCGGACAACAGTAAAAACCGAATCCTTGTCTCGATGGTATTCCCAACGGGGGAAACTCGTAGAAACGTCGAAACAAATTCGCATTCTTGGGTACACATGTACATACATAGTATATACGGGTAGATGCATAGAACGTGGAATCTAGAAGGGAAAAGCGATGGTGTTACCCTCTGCTTCTCGGGTCCTTCCTTTTCCTGTCCCTCGGGTTATCTCTTGTCACACGGAAATAGTATAATTGGGAATTCCTGCGAGAGAGGAAGGATTTTTTTTAGGTGTCTGAGCAGCAGGCTGGGCTGCCTGGGCCGTCCACCAATTCCCCTTTTTCTTTTTCTTCAGTGATGCCAGTGTGCTATCTAAAACATTTTCTATGAAAAAAGAGAAGCGCAGGTGGCGGAAGAGTACGAAAGGAGCGCCGACCCGTGTTCCACCCTCGAGTTTGCCCCCACGGTTTTTAATTGTCGCATGCGGACGCGCGACTCTTCAGCGGCTGGACCACGCCCGCGACTGCGAATAATTAAAAACTGTCCTTTTCTATCTCTGTCCCTCTGACGCTGCATCTTTCTCCACTTTTTTATTCTTTTTCATTTTATTTTATTTATTTATATACGTTTTCCTCTCATTTTTTCCTGTGCTCTCGTTCTCTTTAACCACGCGGATTAGTCGCATCGTGCAGTTGCACGCCCGTGCTGGAAACACCAACGAGCGACGCGACAGACAGCTAGTAAAAATAGAAAGCAAAAGAAAAAGAGAGAGAGAGGGAGACCGAAATCGAGAGAGAGTGAGAGAGAGGCTAGGGGACAAAAAGAGTCATACTGGTAACTCGTCAGCTGGGTCGAGCAGGGACTGTGACGCTCGTCACGGGACTGAATCGTAATTAAGAATTTCAAAAGAGAATGTTGCGGGCAAATGTCGGCCCGACGAAAAATATGGAAGAGAGGTGGAACGAGAGAGTGGGAGATGCTGAAAAAGAGGAGGGATGAACACGAGTTGCAAAACGGAGGCTCAGGCGTGCCGTGCACGAAGGGGTCAGAACCATATCTCTCCAAGGGTTAAGTGCGCGAACGCTAATTGTCGGGAGTCTTTCTATTTCCCTCACTTCCTCCTTACCTCTCAGGCTTTTCCCTTTAATCACCTTTCTCTTATACCCCAGCAAAACCACGTTCCGCTCGCCCTTTCCCAGAACATTTCAAGCTTTTTCTTCCCTTCCACGCGTATCTCAGTGCTTTGACAAACCCAACGTTCCTCTTTTTCGTTCCCCTCCCAGTTCTGCTTCCTTTATTCGAGGTCACTCCCTTCGCCTTGTCGGTTCACTGGTATAACACTCAAATGCAGCCCTCGTATGTTCTGTATGCCATTGGAATACACCTAATGGTCCATCGAAACGACCTCTTGAATGAGTAACCATAGACAGAACAGTGCGAACCTTTGCCTTAAGTTCTCCTTCATTCTTAATCTGCCCTTTTTATTGTGCTTTGACGCAGTTTGTTCTACGCTTTCATTCTCAATCCAACCACGCATCTTTCGAAATCCTAAGACGATAAATCTTTATTCGAAATGGTGTGACTGTTCAGGGTAGTGTGTGTCTTATATATATTGCACCGCCCCGAGTGATATGTCAGCTCTCGCGCTCAGATATACACGTATATAAATTCACAAACACTGAAAGAGGACAAAATCCCTTGTGTACGATTGGCCAACTTACCGCGAGTAATTGCTGCCCGCCCGGAAAAAGTTTCCGGTTACCATATCTATCCTCCGGTGCAATTCTCTTTGTTGCTCTGCCGTTTCGGACACACCCTAGTCTGACACACTTTAGCTATGTCGTCTTTGGAGCACTGATTTATTCTCAGGGGATGACACTTGAGACAAATGTTTCATGCAGTGATGTGTGTCGAGGTATAAAGTGTGAATTGATGGATGAAGGCAATTAAGGTCACCTAAGGGAGAATTCATTATAATAAAACACCTATTAAAGATAGGTGTTACAAATTGTGTACGTGAAACATGGGATCAATAAATTTCATGTAGACACAAAACAAAAATGAATAAATAAACGGAAAAAGATGACGAACGAGCTGCAATTTTCGAGCTGGAGTTCCATGAAACGTGGATGTGAGCGTCGGAGCTGAGCACGCAATTGAGGACGATAGGAAATTGAAAACGGCAAGGAGTGCGTGAATGTGCGGGAATGTGCAAAAAAAGAATCGTCTTATAATATACTCGAGAAGTTCGACCGTTTGATGCACGCTGTCAGCTGCCACACCATTAGTTGTCGTTAATCCATCGGCTAAAAAGCATTATTTAGTTCCAACTAGCCCTAAGTATGCGAAGGCGAAAGTGGAGAGGGTTTGTTGTTCGAAGGGAACCGAACACGACGGAGGACGGCAGAAAGAATAAGAAAGGGGAGTTCAAGAGTGAAGAAATCCGCCATGAAGCACTTATCTCTCCCGACCTGGTCGTCATGCGTGAAAACACGGACGGAGAGGAAAAGTTGCAAAGCATTTACTTCAGCGTATACTGGCATCAAGTGTGGGTCCAGGAAGAAAGTAGGTTGGCAGGGAGGGTGCTCGTACACGCGCAGTATGCGACTTATCGAAGAGTCTGCAAGCTCGAAGGGGTTCTCGGCGACGTATACATATGGGTTCGTATAGGCGGTGGTTGATGCTTCCGCGTCGATCCGATGAAGCCGCTAAATCGACAGGCCTGAGAGCTGTGAAGGAAAGGAGCGAGAGATTCTTGTCCGCATCCTTGAACTGGCAACGAGAAGGATCTGCCGTCTTCACCGTCGACAGAGAGAAATCGTTTCTTGCCGGAAATGGTAGAGGTCGATGGTCCTACAGGATGAACCAGTGCGAGAGTGACGGAGATAGAGCAGCATGTCGAAATTGATGACCGAGTTTGATGTTTAGACCGGGCTGTCGGGTGCTCTTTTAGGTTAGAACGAATTTCCTAGGGACACGTTAAGAGACAACTATGCTGAGATAGAAAGGGAGAGGCTACACATAGTTATGTATATCAAGCTGAAAAGGGGAGTTTCTGGCAGGGAAGGTCGATCTTTATCACGTATTGTTTTGACGCTAAGGAGCATGGGTTAACGAAAAAAAATAGCAAGAAGATTGCGAATCAGCTCGACAAAACGAACAAAGCAAAAAAAATATTCAAGGGCAATGGATGTTTAACCGCGATGACGAGAAAAGAAGCAAAAAAAAAACTTGGCAATTAGAGCATAGAACAATCTCGGTCGGAAATTAAGGAAGAGGACGAGCATTGCATGGGGAAATTCTGGAGACAGAAATGATAGTTGTGCGGAACAGAGATCTGACGTGCAGTGCTAGAGACAATGATTGTGTCCGTATAAGGTTTTATAATTACTACTGGAATCTCGCTTCCGTGCTTCTCTCACGTTGCGCGAATCACCTCTGAAGTTGTTAGGATAAGAATGAATATGAGATTTTTTTCTTCTGTCTGACTTTCTGAGCTCGTTTTAAGTTTAAGCTAAGGCCTTGCAACGATACGGCTGCCACTGATACTGATGCTGCTTCTGCTGCTCTTTCTGTTGCTGGAGTAGTGGCATTGGAGATTGGGACCTGCTCATGCTTCTAGCAATGTTCATCCGTGTTAATGGGTGTTGTTAGATCGGTGTTCCATTGTAGTGTCAACACAAATACACATGACAATGCACGTATGGAATATAGTTGTATGAAATGGCTTAGACAAGGGATTCAGCTTTGCAAGTAGTGGTGCATTGGTTTGTTCGAGCAACACTATCGACTGGGCGCTGTCTTGATGTCACTTGTATAATACGAGGACGACTGTATTTGTGAATATAGTCAAGCTCAAAACAAGCATTAGAGTGTCCCTCTTGCTCTAATGCTTGTTCCTTTCCTGAGAGAGCAACGAAGGCAGTAGATAGTACTTGGGCGTCGGATGATCGGTCGTTTCAGGAATGTCAGATATTAAAATACCGCAGACTCTCGAGCCCCACGTAACACCAACCCCGGCGTCATTCTGGTCGTTCGTCGTCGTAGTCTTGGTCGTCTTATTTGTCCTTCGATTCACTTCAACCCACAGCTTCCAACACTCTGTCTTCGTCGCGATTTCGTGCTTGCACTCACGCCCATATAGTTTATATCCCTACTATTACAACTTTCCTCGCCATCTCTTACCCCATTTTTGTGTTTACTTCGGTTCTTTTTATAGCATCTTCGAACCCCAGTCTGCTGGCAGTAATTAGATTTCTCTTCAACTATCATCTACTATACAAATGAAAATACCAGTTTTTTAATCTTATGGAAGAAACTGGCATTTTCATTCGCAGATTTTAGAAGAATTTTTTTAGAAGATTTTAGAGAATTTAGACTATCGATCAACTCAAATAAAAACTTCGCGAACACCACAGCCTTATATTAAGCTATAATCCGCATATATTAAGTGTGCATATCGTTCAACTGGAAATTTCTCGATGAGATTATTAGGGTTTTATAATTCGTTGCCGAGTAATTATGCCCACTGCTCGATAAAAGGGGAGTATTGGTAGGTTGGTAAATACCGACTGCAAATTCTACTACCCGAAATTAACATGCAACGTAAATAAATAGACAACTGACGGGGGCTAGATGATCGGCTGTCGATCGCTTAATGAGATTGCCAGTGCGATTTATTTAATTGTCTCTAGAGTACGGTAAATAGTAAAATGTATATGAACCTGGAAACCGATCGACATTGCCATATCGCGAGAAACGTGGATATGCTGAAATCCAAACAGGCTTTATTATAATACGGTATATAACATTTGCGACTGTGATACATATATCGCATTGCTTCAGAGTGTGATTTGTAGATCATTCAAGAGATTTCGAATGATCTATTGTCTAATGATTTGTAAAATAATAAATCAAGGAAATTAAAAAATAAATAACGGTCTTGCGTGTCATTTGACACAATTTATATCTTTTATTGGAAACCCTTTTCAACCCTATCTCTTATTATTCTTTCATATCTTATGACCTCTATCATTCATCAGATAGGCCGAACGTATAAATATTTCGAATCTAGGAAAGAGTGTCCGTCGAAATAGAGCCCACGGAGAAAGAGTACAGAAAAAAATCTCTAGAAAAAATTAGGCGGATCAAACACCCAATAATAGATGAACATACATGCTGAGGTATTAAGGTAGTTCTGTCGGTACGCCGGAGTCATAAATCTCAGAGTCTATATGACATTAAATAATAATCATATTAGTTGTGGGGGTTTCGGCAATGGAACGGTCAGTCGAATAAAATCCAATGTTACGTTTCGACCCTCATCCGGGTCCTCTTCAGAAATATATTTTACATCAATGCGTATCAATCAACCAGTATCTTTCGACACCAACCGTTGCTCAATTATTTTATAAGATATTTGAGTAGTGGATTGTTGATGCCCATTGTTGCAAAAATATTATTATATACCAAATTTGAAACCCTTAAGGGGAAAGGAAACACTCGTTTAATAATCATACGCATCACTTTGACTGCCTCAATAATAATATAAAAAATAATCGAGAATCCTTCGGAATTGTCGTAATTAAATTAAAACGATTATTTGTAAATAGTTGATATGTTTAATTCGGATTTGACTTCATTTTTACGATAATTAGGTTAAGAAACGGCATTTGGCCCGGTATCGTGCACTTTGACCTTGGTTCAATTAAACATTATTCCGGAGACTTCACCTTTTTTTATGATGCATCAATTCCTGAATGATTTGCGAATCCGTAGTACTTTTTATTTTTTCTCTATCTATCTAAGTATGTTAATTTTCGATTTAAACATCATTTTTTCCAGGCCTCCCGTGAGCGCCGTGTAAGAAGATCGATTTTCAAGTTTTAATTGTTCATTCAAATACTCGGTAAAAGCCTTCAAGAATTTGTGCAAGTAAAATTGAATGGCTAAATTACAACATGTCAAAAATTCATGCATATGAGTTTGGATTGCCTTCACGACAGAACTACCTTAAAACTGAGAGTAGCGTTTTTCCAATTTTGTCTCGCTCATGTGAGATTCACAATGAACGAAAACGAACTTGGACCAATAACATACATTTGCTCATGCGGATCAGAGTTTAACAAAAAATATAATAATATATTTAAAAACAAAGAGCAATGTCAATGGAAGAAATTCGCCCCCCAACCCCCAACTGTGTAGCGGGCTCTGCCCTTGACAGAGCCACACGAATGCACGCACCCATCTACGAACACTAAAAACTAAGCGTGTTGCAAGTGCGTTGTTTCCTATCTTTTACATTATGAGGAGTTTTTCCACACTTACAGGCGTGTTCCTTTCAGATATCATTTATTATGTGAATGCTAACACGCTTGAAAGTGTGTAAAAACGCGTCACAATGTAAAAGATAGGAAACAACACACTTGCAACACGCTTGGTTTTTAGAGTGAATTGATTTATCATGCAGAGCAATGGCACTGCAATATTTTTTTCCAACACTAATCAAAGGAGACTTTATATAACTACATTTTCTATTCGTCTATGGTTTTTTTATTATACACATTAGGGTATGTAAAAAAAAGTATTTATTCATTTTTTTACTGCAAAAGTATGCGCAAAAAGTGAAACGCGACTTAATTTTTTAATGATTTTTACTTCTTCATAGAGAAAGCTTTGTTTTCATGAATTTTTTTTTTGTTGAGATTTTCATGTCAGGACACTCAGAATGGTCACCTTTCAGAAATGTGTTCTTCTGCTTCACACACAGTTCTGGACGTTCTGAAAGAACATACTTCTGAAAGAAGTGTATTAAATTGCGTCATATTTAATAATAATTTTTTTGTCTTTTAATCTAAGTTTCCTAAGTGAGGGTCTTTCTCTGAACTGATTTTTTTTTCTATTTTCACGGACCCATTATAAAGAAGTATGTAGAAGGGCTAAGTGGCAAAAGCAATAATGTACGAGATATCATTTTATTATATATTTTTTATTAAATCTAAGTTTTTATCATTGTGATTTTAATCATTGTATATACATTTTGTTCATGAGTATCATTCCATTCAGAAATAGTTTCTTCATTCCCAGCCGACCCGTCCGCGCTGATTCCTCTCGAAACATAATTATAAAGGATGAACCTACTCTGTCCATAACGAATATACGAATTTCGAGTGGACGTTGAGTACGGCGAACGTTCGTTGAGCGTCAGTTGGTCATTACGCTATAGACGACGCAATGTCCAGAATAGGAACCATATCACGAATTTTGAAAAGGGCAGAGGGTGTACGGGTTGGTTATGCGACCGCAGCATCGTCGAAACAGGTTCCAGCTTGGACGTTGCTCTCGTTTGCGGGCCTCCGTCAAGCTTTCTCGGAAAGGGTTGTCAGCGGTAGGGGGTGCAAGCAGTCGGGTATTCAGGACCGTAAATACCGAAAGCGAGCTTCGGAGCTCAGCTAGATCCAGAGGCTATAGAATATGGGTGAGTCAGAAGCAGCGGCAGCGGGATCGCAGCAGCCGGGACATTAATATCCCATTTGGAGTTGAGAGTTTTGCGGTTCGGCCCTTGCTAACTAACCACCGGCGTGCGGACACGAAACCACGGAGGTGGCAAGACCTGGAAACTTCCTGTCATCCATTATGTCCGGAGTTCTCGTTGTTTCTCACTTGGACGGAAACCACATTACATCAGATGATCGGCTGCTACGGAAAGAGATGGTTCATGTCAGCGCGTTCCAAATGACAGCAGCTTGATCAAACAGTGCCGTTGAAATTGCTATCGAGTAACTCGGAAACTAATACGAAATGGAGATTTCACTGATGGAACGCTGTTAGGGCTTACGCAAAGAACTGTTTCAGGCGTGTGACGAATGGACACTTAATATTCCAAGGTACGAAGTATCGAAAGAGATGCTACAATGACTCAACCGTAGGCTCGCCGTTTGGTGAGTTACGAGTATTCTTGATGGACATAGAATCGAACTGTTCTGAGACTTCTCAATAGCCTTTTGGTTACGTAAAATAGCTACTTTGTGAACTGATCACGAATTGTATACCAATGACAACTACGACGAACATATATAGAACAGGAAACGTACTCCAGTGTCCAACGGAAGTTCGGCTGGGAAGTCGCTTCATGAAACTTGCGATGGTAGCTCACAGCTGTATGTACGCAGTTTTGTATATAGTTCAACAGGTATCTTCTCCACGGACTTTGGCTCCGATGAGAGAAAACTTAACAGATTGTATACATGTGTTTCAACGTGCTTTTCTCGCGCCAGATATCTCGTATTAGTGGTATGTACTCGTTATTCAACTCCTTAAGATTAGTACCGTTGTGAAAGTACAGACTTTGGTGCCCACGTGTGTATTAACGACGTGTGTGTGTGACTACTACGTGCTGTGTTTGTGTTTAGACGTGACAGCCGTTGTGTACCCTGGTTCAACGGCGGTAATGTGTGTCCAAGTTTGTTTGAGTGGGTTAAAGGGAGACCCCGCACGCGTTCGCGCTCTGTGGAAGACGCCAGTTGCATGTACACATCTCGGAATTTGAAGAGTCGGAGCGATAAAGCTTCATCGAATAGGGAACGTACCCTGATAAAAAAAAGAAATCGTTATGGACGGCAGGGTTATCAATTTAATTAGCCGAAAAAGTACTACAGGGATTCTTCAAGTTTAGTGCTGGAAAGTTTTGGTAACTCGGTAGTAATAAAAATAAACAAAATAAATCGGTGAGATGATACAGATCGGAAACAGTACGCTTGATAAAAATAGAAGGCGTAGACTGGAATAGTAGTGAAAATCGATTCAGCAAAGAAAAAAAAAATTATAAGAAACAGAGAAAAGCTGTTTACGTACAGCGCGTGGCAATCGCAAAACCCTCTTGTGTTTTATTCTCTCAGCGCCCCTGATTATTTTCTGTCGTCATAACAGCTTTGAGTTTATGTACACGAGTGAAGCACTGCTCAAAATATATAAGTACGAGCGCAGATGCAAAGAAGAGCGAAAACCTCAAAAAGCTTCGAATCGCGTGTTCGAGCTTTTCAAATTTCTTCTCACTCTTTCCAAGGTTCCAGCTACCCTGACAGCTCGTCTATTGCACAACACAGCCAGCTTCTTTTGTGGCAAACACTCAGCTTTTCATAGTAGCGGGGAGCCTCTTCTCTTCGATGTCTCGAGATGTAAGAAAGAAAATAATCAACGCTCCCTCAGGGCACTTTCAACGAATGCCGTTCTCGAGTACCTTCTTACTCTTTATTTCTTTCTCTCTCTTCGTCACTCATGCTCTCGCTCATTTTTAAATATTTAAAGAAAGAAAACTCACTGCGCGAGCTCCATCCAAAACGTTCACCCAAGCAACTGCACTACATGTATACGGTGGTAAAAAGAATCTCGTGGAATTAAGAAGCGTTTGTAACACGTTTTCTACTTGCATAACCCTCTTGTATAGAGGTCAGGAAACAATTATATAGATATAGATCGCAAGAAGCGCTCGAACTTGGTCGCCCGTGAACTGGAATCAACTGAAGCGATATTCTGATGGGAATCAAGTTTCAGTTCATATGCAAAAACTCTTCTTCATCTCTTTACAAGTCATACACTCTCTAAGTGGATTCTTCGTCCGTTCCGCGCAAGGGTATACAATGTATACGTACTATAAATTGCTATAGGGCCCAGGCTCTAGTAGTAGTTTCTACAGTTTCAACAAAGCTCTGTATGCGATTTGCCGAGTGTTCTACCGGAAGCTTCCAAGTTTCGGAGCGTTCGGTACTGCTTTCGATACTCCTGTAAAGTCTCTTACCGATTTCAGTCAAAACGAGAATTCGATAAAGTTGGGAAGCAATAGGGATGCGAGAAACCGTGCGAGAATGGAGAATCGAGTGTGCGAATCGTGCTCTCTACCAAACAGTCTCCTGAAATTTCTCGGGTGCGAGAGAAAGGACACCATTTCCGCTCGGTAAATTCTTTGCAAAGTGTAATTGTGCTTCTTGTTTGAAATCGACTTAATTGTAGCAAGCACGTGAAGTTCACCTCCAGACTCAAGCACAATGTTCCGTATAATATCTGCTTCTCTTTTCCTTCCTTCCGTTCATTCTTCGCTCAAATTTCTCGTACACTCGAAATTGCATTCGAAATTTACGGAACGAAGTAGGGGATTTTGTCGCTTTATGAGTATCCCGGAAAATTCCTTCGAGGGAAGTTTCAGCAGTATTCACAAAATATATGTATATTTTTCAAGAATGTGATTCCTACGTGACTACACGCGCGTTTTCTAAGTTACGAGCTCGAATTCATGATTTTGCGAGACGTCGACAAGACTAGTCCAGCGTGGCATAGCACACATACTGTGCATACTGTGTAGTATACATATATTTTACGGTGTATTGTATACTGAGTTATCCACTCCGTTCTCTCCATGCATCTCTATGCTATAACGGACCCACGGATCTCGCCAGTAACACGCAGTAAGAAATTCAAGCCTGTGACCCCTTTCTAAAGAGCTGGGGAACGCGAAGGCCATTCTATCGTGTCTTTCCCTTGAGAGATAGAATTTCGAAAGCTTGCAGACCTTTTGGACCTCTAAACAGTGACGCAGAGAGGGAAGCGTGAGAGGTAGATTAAGGTTGGTTTGGTTTGTTTTGTAGCTATATATGTTGTGAACTGGTAAGGGGAGACATAACTGAAATTGCTAATTTCACAATTTCGCATAGAGCTAAAATGTGAATCTCGTCACTACGCCATTTCTACAATACCGTATGCGATATTTGCAACTCGTGTATTTAGTAAAAACTTTAATTTTCCTGTATAAAATTTGTGCATTTTTTTACGATAAACTACAACTTTACGCAACTTCCACCAACAACAACAATAGTTAATTGCACTTTTTAAAATAAAGTATAACTATTTATTATTAAATACAATTTTATACAATCATGTACTGTTACATTAATTCATGTAAGAAGTACAAAATTCTATGACAAAGTATGAACTTCCTCAGCGGGTGAGGATCAAAATAGAGAATGGTTAAAATTGCGAATTTCAAAATAAGGAACGTCTAAATATAGAATCGCCATCATTATGAAATTCGCTATTTTAGCAATTCGCTATTTTGACCATTCGCCATTTTCATTGCATTTTAATAAGATTGGGGGTCAAAATAGGGAATGATGAAAATAGCGAATGGCTGTAATAGCGAATTTCATAATGATGGTCATTCTAGATTCAGACGTTCCTTATTTTGAAATTCCCTATTTTAACCATTCGCTATTTTGGCCATTCGCTATTTTGACCCTCACCCTCCTCAGCGTTAATAGCAAGCGAAAAGTACCGGTACCAACCGATTGCCAACAAACGATAGTTCTCTATGTAAAAGTTTTGTAGAAACTCATATTTTTGTAATATATAATACTACAATAATCTTCAGGCTTGTTCCAAATTTCATACTTTCTTATAAATAGTTTTAGCTTAGAGTTATTTTGTGTAGTTCATTGCAGTTTCAACATATTTTTGTATAGAATATTGTAATTTCTGTATACTTTTCCGATTTATCTTGGAATAAAGTGTTGTAGTTATAACGCAATCTCAACATAAAGTGTTGCAGAATTTTTTCCGCCATGGAATGCATAAAAATGGTAATACGTGTTATGGTCTGGGATCGGTTCGATATTTCAAATATTATTATTTTCATTAGCAATATGTCGGTTTGACATTTTTCTATTGTTTCCAGTGTCAATACGAAGAACGTCAAGTATTGATTCTTTTCGAGGCTTGAGGAAAAAGCATAATTCCTATTTTACCTTCTTTTGAACGCTTCTTCTTACGTCCCCGTTTTAAGGCTGGAAACACGTAACAATTTCTTTGGCAATGTTGACAATCCGAAGTTATGTACTATTGGCAGAACCGTGGATGAACAGTTGGATCTTCCTGTTATACAAGTTTGGCTTTAATGCTTCAATGCCGTTATATATTACCTTTTAAGAGATGTCTGCAAAACACTTCCCTGCAATTAACAAAAGGTTAATTGTATGAAAGGAAGCTTATGACCGACTAATATCCCTGAATAATACCTCCCGTGCTTATGGTCCGACGATACCCTTGCGGGTGGCTCGTTTCGCATAGCAGTCGCTTCTGGTTTATACTCATCGATTTTTCTGTCCGTTTCCCAATAACGTGCCAGTCTGGAATTCACGTGAAGTAAAAGCCGCTCCTCTCTCTGCGCGTGTGTGTATGTGGTACGACGAGAAGTAGAACTAGCATCAGCAGTGCCAGCGAGGAAAGGTTTGAGAGGTAGAAGAAAAGGTAGTGAGAAAGAAGTGAATAGTGGGGTGTTTTCTCTGTCGAATCGACCAGAGTCGACTTTCCACAGAAAAAGCTTCGTGGTGACTTTGGCCCAAAAGTCTCGATGTCGTTTCAGTTTCTCTCTCTCTCTCCCTCTCTCCTGTCATTTTATATTTTTTTCTCGATGCTGCGCGCGCGCTTTTTTCTTTTCTTCTGTGGCTCGCTCACTCTGTGGCGAGGCGGTGAACGGGCACGCGCGGATTCGTATAACTCTTCGGTTGCCGCTTCCATTCCTCCATCTCTTCGCTGCCTTACCCTCGCGTTTCGGGCTCTCGCGTCGGCACTCCTGTCCTGCAACCCCTCTGTCGACAAGCCATCTCTCTCCTCGCGGTCGCGCACTCAACTCTTACTACAGTGCTACTACCCTCTCAACTGCGCATCGACGTGGGGACCGCCGCGGCGTAGATGCGGTGGACGAAAAGAGGGATGTAGGCCAGCTGTCGCGAATCGACCAAGAATCTCTAAAGCGATACGTCCTCTGCTGTTAATGTTCGCTCGCCTTTCTTTCTCTCCCTCTTTCATACGGTTCAAGGATGTAGGCGACATTAGAGAATGGACTGACACTAAAGTGTCAGAGTGAGAGATTCATCGAGTTTCCGAGGGGACTCAATTCCACGCCACTGAACTAATTGTCCGAAGCAATACCAATCTACATTCAGATCATTACATAAGCCGAGAGTATCGCTCATAAAAACTTTAGCACTCTGCTGTTGACGAGCCAGCAAATGTGTTTATCTATAAGTATAAAGATACGTTTGTTGTTCTTAACTATGCAGCAAATACACAGTCAACCTTAGCGCATATCGTATATCTTCAAATTGATCCGGGATTGCGAAATAAAAGGGTCGTAAACATCCGACGAAGCGGGTCCGATTAGCTTGTGAAGCACCCCTTAAATACCGAATAAAAGAAGCATAAGTTTCTCTTGCGGGAGGGGACGCTGAGGCACACGAAACGAGAAATAGAAGGAGAAAGGAGATGTAGAAGAAGGACTTATTTACCAGATATCGTGTCCGTAACACAATGGAGAGTAAGAAAGAGGACACGGGAGGTTTGGCCTCCTATCTCCTCGGGATCGCGATATGTAACGACCCTACATACCCCACGTCCGAACTATACTATGCTATCCCTTATCCAAACCTTCGCGGTTAGTTTTCTTTCTTAGTCGCACCCTCTTTCGCCCGCGCCCTTGTGGCGCGCCTCTATCTCTCTATTTCTCACGATATAATTCACCCTCGAACGTTGACCAATTTTCTAACGGCTTCCAGTGTACGTCACCAACGCTATTTGTCCTAAAAACTGTTGAATTACAAAAAATGAATATTCCGTGACATTTTTATCCAGCAAAAAATCGGTTTGAAGTTTATATGTGGTATTCGCGGAAAGGAAGGTCGCAGAGTGTGAAACTGGAAAGTAAGGTTTCGGGTCACACCCCGCCGAACATTCGAATATTGCTCTACCCTACTTTTGGAATTCTCCCCTTTTTCATGGCTGTCATTCTCCTATCTCGCTCGCGATAAGATACAGCAATGTCTTCAGTGAAACTTGTATGTTATATGGAAATTCGACAACTTCTGTGCTTTAATACATACCTTTCAAAAATATACGCGGCATCGAAAAGGTATGTATACAATTCAATTGATGACACTCAATTGAATACAAAGAACAAATTACAGAATAAATGCAATTTTCGATAACGGTTTGGCCATTTTCTTTCGGAAGTCAGTATTTGGTATTGTCAACAGGTACGAGATGGTCCAAGTCTTGCTAACTTGGGCAGCAGAGCATTATGATTTTAGATCGATATCGATAGACCGTTCAAACAAAGCTCAGTAGCCGTTTTCCTGTTCAAACGATCGCACTCGACGAGCGAGAAGTGCATGGAGAGCTTCGCGTATTCATCCATTGCATATACATACATCGACTATGCTCTCGGAAATGCACATTCGACGAGAGCCTAGCTGCACGAGTAGCAGCAGCAACATCGCAGCGGCAATCTAACACAGGATATTTCGTCATTACGAATTCACTGTCGAATCTCTCTGATAGCGTCCGGGGCTTCTGACTATCGGTTCAACTCTCTACCTCGGCTGTGTGGTAAAGGATGTACAACGTGGGTATCCACACGCGGTGATGTCAAGATTCAAAGGAATTTTCGATTGAATGCATCGGTGTGAGTTCCCCACCATCGTCACTATAATACTCCATCGACGCATAATTCCGTTATCCGCAGTATAACGGTCCAACGCAGGCGTTTGCCCGGTGGCGCGCGCCGGAAATCATACGATTTTCGCCCTCTCGCACTAAATGGGTCGTGAATAAACGATTTTCGAGAGGGAGGCTGTCCCTGGAAAGGTAGGGAAAGGAAAGGGGTGGTTATGGCAAGAGACGATGATGAGGGTAAGAGGCAAGGGGGATATCTACTCTAGCGAGGAAGAAAAACTTTCGTAGCTCTCGGAACCGACCAGGAGTAAGGTTTCAGCCGTGTGTATACGAATTGAACGACTCAGTGTATGAGTATAAAGCGTCTGTGTATTTCTGTCAAGGGCTACTACCCTCTTGCGTGTAACTTTACTCTTTGCCGAGGGGTTCTCGGCTGTGCAGGAGAAAATGTTGTACAGCTTCGGACTAGCTTCTCGTTATATGCTGCTGCTGGTGCTGACTTTCTCGGTCACTCTACGCTGAGTCTCGTTCACTTTTTTTCTTTCGTTTCTCCTTCTACTAAACTTATTTTCGGCTTTTTGGTTGCTTCTGGTCGGTTATATTGTTCCATCGTTTATTCTCCGGTTGCAGAGCTAACTTCCTGTATAGTTTGTTCTGATTTTCTTTCCTAGAGTAACGACAATTTTGCGGCTTTCTCTTCAAGGGAAAGTACTCAGCAGGGACGGGTACGTTCAAATGAAACAGTATTTAAATACTGAATAATTTTTTAATCATCACTTATTTTCGCTTACTTGAAAAGATAAAGAATGAAAAATTACTCATTATTCGAACTCGGAAAGACAATTAGTGAAAAAACCACTCACCAATTCAAACTTTAAATAAATGACGAATGATAATCCACCCGTTATTGAAACTCGACATACATCATTTGTGGTTGTTTACTTGTTATTTGATATTGAAATATATAACGAGTGGGAAACCACTTGTAATTTATTTCGAGTTTAAATGATGAGTGGAAAACCACATTCTGCTCACCACTGGAACTCATGAGCGCCGATTAAAAATTTTGAACCGAAGCGAATATCAATAATTCAACTCAAGATTCGAATGGAATGTACGGTAGTCCGCATCATTTGTTTTTAAATTGCAAATCTCTGTTCTTTATTCGTTACGGGTTTATGAAATTAATGCATAGTTAGGAATGTTATGGTAATTTAAAAGTAACTCATATATTCAATGGGGTATCAAAATCACATTTCGTATATAAGCTTAATAAAGTGTATAAATATCCAGTAATTGAATTAGTAAGATATGAGAGTTTATTACGAAATTATAAGGTTAAAAAATGTACCTCGTTGAATAAAAACTGTTCATAATCTGAAAGGAAATTAGTATACGAATTTATTTGAGTTTTCGTGGTTAAGTAAATACAAATATAAATACGACAAGTAAGAATTCCGGCATCGTGGTTAGACTTTTTTGAAATACAAATTTGATATCACAAGCTGCAATTTCCAATTTGTCGGTACACCTTTATATACTGATTGCCTAACTCAATTGGCATCAGTGCGAGGAGCACTCAGTTTTCCGTGCACTGAGTTGTTCTTCGACGCGTTTGAATTTGAGTAGGTTATACACACGGAAAGAAATGTTTGGTTGTGGCAACTACGTTTTCGATTTGCTGTACACAATGTCTAAAAAATTACTTCCCTCAACCATATCGAATAGTAACCTCAACTATTCACCATTAGTTCTCGCGAGATTAGTTAGGTTAACAAATCTAATCCTTGGGACTACCACTCGAATAGTTGGGACTACCATTCGTATCTTCGGTATTATCATTCGAATCGTCGGTATTACCATTTGAATCATTGGTATTACCATTTGCGTTGTAAGATAAATAGAATAAACGATTAGTTGTGTCAACTCATTTCTTGGTTATGGCAACTAATCTTTTTTTCCGTGCAGGTTCAGCGGAGATTCTATACGTCAGATAGGGTGAGCAGGCCGTAGCAGAGTCAATGGATCGGCGAATAGGGTATAGGACGGTCTACACAGAGTTACGAAGACTCTACGGAGCGTCGCGAGGAACAGTTGAATCTGCAAGTAGAGTTCCTGAAGGTTGAATAGATGGTAAAATCAGTGGCGGCATTCGCATGTACAAAGGATCTGGGTTTCACCGAGGGCTAACGGAGGGTACAAATTTTTACTCAAGCAGGATAGCTATTCAAAGTATTCACTTGTGATACCACAAGAGCTTCGAAATATCAGATTAATTTCGAAGCTCGGGTGATATTCAGGTCATTATTTTTCCCATCGAAATTGCGACCAATGGAATTACACCATGCGACGAAAATTACTGTTCAGACAATGATTGCCACGATCAAATTCAATCTGTCAGTCTGACAGATGGTTAACGTGGCTGAATGATCTTTCGTTTTGTATATATAGCAAACAATAGACAAAATTATCAAATAATTATCAGTTTGAAACCGTGTCCGTTGTACCACGTGACGTCGATGGTGCATTTCAATTGGTCGAAATTTGGATGATAAAAATAATCGAATAAATATTCTAATTTATTTGGAATCTATTTACACGTTTCCAGCATACATGTTCATATATTATATATATATTGTTACAACTATTATTATCATTTTCAATATTATTCCCGTGAATGGAGAGCAAGCACTTAAAAGTCAGAACTGAGACGAAAGATACGCGTGTGACACGGAAATGTTCGCAGTAGAATTCTGATAAGTTAATGGGCGCTACAAGGAGGCTTTCCGCAACTGCACTAACGTCTCCGTCCCTTCATTTCACTCTCAACTCCTCACGTCACTTCTAGCGCTTCTCTAGCATGCATTCAACGAATAGACAAGGATAGGGAGCGATATCGGACGACTCGCCACCGGCAGAAACTCAGCACTCGGCGTAACTTTACTTCAAATGCATAATATTATCGTGGCAGTACAGCAGCAGCAAAGATGAGGTAGAGCACTAGAACGAGGACGAGTATACGATGAGGGTCTATCACAGATGCCGGGTGAGAAGTTGCTGCTATAAGTGAAATCGCGAGAGGAAGAGAAATTCTCTCACACTGTGCAGCACCCTCGCGCACTCTCTTGCAGCATTCACTCATTCAAGCCCTGTACCACTGGTTTTCACCTCGAAGTCGTTCTCCGTCTATTCCTTACACCACCGACACCCATCTCGAGATACAATAGGCCCGAACCTGGCCTGGTTTTCGAATTCATTTTTAAATAGGTTCTCGCTTCCAGGAATTCCTCAACTCGTCGGAAAAGCGAAAATATCAAGAAAAAAATGGAGTGAAGAAAAAAGTATGGCGTAAAGTTTAAGGTGTTGCTAAATGATCATCTTGAGTCGTATAAGTAATAGCAAAACAACTTTTGCACTTTTCTTCGCTCCAGGGCAAGCTTTTGTTATCGAGAAAAACATGTTTTCTAGAAGTTTAACGAATTTCTATTCAATTACATCCAAAAGTTAATAAGTTTCTGCAACACCCACCTTCGTGAGTAATATTCAATGCCGGAATTGGAGTAGTAGGATTAAAAGTGCAGTTTCTAATTACTTTAATTGAATTGGCATCGCTACGGATTTGTTCGTGCTTGGATGCACCGCTATTGGCCTGGTGTTAAATTCAACTTTTATATGTACTTTCTGAGAAAACCCCCAACGATGAAGTGGATTACCAGGATTTTTTTAGGCGCTAGAAAAACATCACTTGAAGCCAGTATATTAATTGAGAATTCAGCGAGATACCGGTTTTATTTAGTTTTGACCAAGCTCAAACTCCGTTAACCGGAAAATAAACGGAAACGCCCGAATTATTATTATGATAAATTCGAAACATTAACAATTTTTTCCAACGTTTACTTACTTTATAAAAGAGCTTGTGAAATTACTTAATTA
This sequence comes from Ephialtes manifestator, assembly GCA_963970395.1. Taxonomy (NCBI): domain Eukaryota; kingdom Metazoa; phylum Arthropoda; class Insecta; order Hymenoptera; family Ichneumonidae; genus Ephialtes; species Ephialtes manifestator. The sequence continues at coordinate 6,675,495 of OZ019976.1, forward strand.
TGCAAATTAAATTGGCATCCGTATAACTTAATTTGTACATTACTTATATGAATCATAATATGAATAGCATAAGAGCTCTATAAAGTTCCTTTTATGAGAAAGTTATGATGTATGTTCTGTATATAAAGTTATGTACAGAATTCATTGACGAAATCCTTATGAAAGCACATACCAGATTACAGAACTGGATATAGTTTGCTTAGTTTCTATGAAAGTTTATCCCATCTGTAGTTACCGTAGTGTTCGCCTTGCGAGCTGTGAATATGGACTAGCCTCGAGTTAATTCGTGCAAAAGCAACGAATGCTCAGCGGTGTGTTCTGGCGTGCCTGCCAGGAGCAGAGATTTCTGACGTGCCTTGTATGTTCCATACAAAAAAAAGGAGAGAGACAGCGGCCCATTTCCCGGGCAAGGGCGTGTAAGCAAGCATTTCAGAGGGCATATAATTCACGCTTTCTCTTTTTTTTCTCTCTCTCGCTCCCTCTTTCGAGCATAATGTGTATGTATATATATACGCATACATGAACGGATTCACGAGCGCATGGCAGCACTTGCCCATGAATAAATCATCGTTCTTAATGCGTTTTCCTGCTGCTCTTTTCCACTGCGCACTCTCTCCCTCTCTTTCTCTGCATATGCTTTCATAGCCTCTTCACTAAATTGAATGAATGAATGAATATTACAGAGTATACATCCTATGGGACAGAACGACGAATTTTGTATTTCTGTGCAGTCTCGCTCTAAGTCTAACCTAAATGCACTGAATCCACTTCTAATGTAAATGAATGATAATCAGGAGTTGATTGTAGAGCGAGATAGAAGTAACGAACGACAAATCATTATTCTCTCTTGAGAGTTCAAGAGAGTATGTAAGTGAACAAGAAGAGAAACTCGAGGCGTAAAGCATGCGAGGGAATATAATAAGGAGAGCAAGAACGGCAAAAACGGTGTGTCCCAGCCACGTGTCCTCTCATGCGGTTTCTCTGGTTCTGTATACTGGCGCGAGAATGTAGGAACGTGAACATTTCTATAGTACCAAAGACAGGTTATATGTACGGCTGGACGGAGACAGGACGAGAATGCTTCCTGGAGCTCAAGTGAGAGAGAATGCCTGGCATAGATTGATGTCCCTTACTGAACTACCCGGACTGCACGAGTTTCTAGCTTCCGCCGGTGATGCCGAGAGAGACAGGGGTAGCTGGCAGCACCAGCAGCCAAGCTGCGAGCCTGCCTGCCAACAGCGCACAGGAGTGTACAACAACGGTATGCCGGGTACTGTGCGAGCTCGAGCTCAGCACCGACGAGCCTCTGCTGTCTGTCATACCCGGGAGGCTTAATGTATTGCGTACGAGGGTGGCTTCATTACTGGCCTACCGATGGCCACTCTTGTTTGCGTATTCTCACCCTCCCTCACCTCGGGCGGCATCCCAGCACCGGCGAGTCTCATCGTCCCCACTCCGACCTACTCTCGTTCACTTACTCACTTTCGCGTAGTGGTATGACATGTACATACTATGAATACGTACAAACGATATTTCTGCATTCAACATTCCTGCACGGAGAAAAGAGAATAGTATCACAACTCAGCATTGCAATTGAATAATATTTCGGCTCTCTGAAGATTTGCGTTGCACGTAACTATGTCATTATGCTGTGTGTCGAGTTTTGCTATGAACGAAATATAAAACTAATGTAGATGTTTTGATTTCTTGAAATTTTTTATGTCCTCTCAATATGGATTGATATTAGATAGTATGGTTATAGCGATGGTTAAGAAATGCAAGTCTGCAAGAAAAAAACTGCTTTTGGTTGGCTGAATGTTTTTTTCCTCAGCCTACTGACAAATTTCCATTGAATATGTTGTTTGAGAAATGGAGCAAAGGATTTTTTTGTTAACATAAAAACAAGATAGGTCAACTGCTTCCAACGTCAATCAGTTTTAGGCTGTTCACAACAGTTATGCAGAGGGTTTTTTTAAAAGAGGAAACTTTAGGAGATAGATTTCTTCAAACGACAGCAATATTTTGAAATTTTGTTAATCAATATACAACTTTTCCTCAAATGCCTTGAGAGAGAATTACGAACAATTCTCGATGAGATTAAAGTGACTGCTTCTCTCTCAATCTCCCTCGAACTTCTGCGAAACCAGACAAGACGCTCATACTACCTTAAAAAGAATCGCTCAGCTTAACTGATGCGGAATGATGCGGCGAAAAAATTATAGATCGTAGAGAACAATCCTACGCAGTTTATTCTCGATCATGTACAGCAGAGTTGGAAAAATCCAAATCCGGCTTACGAAAGGATCAGTTGACCCAGCCTTTCATATTGACAAAAAAATACTTTGCTTTAATCCTCAAAGGACAGATTTAATTAAGAACTATCAGTCGACTGTGGAAAAAAAGAGTCGAATAAAAATAATTGTTTTCTAGCTAACTCCTCCCCGCAATCGTAAGTTTAATTCGCTATTCGAATTTTTAGCAAAAAATGCATCGACCGTATCGTAACAGCATACTGAGAAAAAGGCTTGTTTGAGGTTATTAATATCTTGATTAAAAATTTTACCAAGATAAATTTGGTAGGCGCAACCAAGTTATTGGTTAGGCGTACTAAAAACTTGGTTGTCTTACCAAATCCTTGGTTGTGTCAACCAAGTGTTAAGATTTGTTGGTGACATTTCTTAACCAAGTTTCTGGTAGTTCTAACCAAGCCTTTTTCTGAGCGTATCTAGCATTTTGGTAACGTTTGTTAAACGGTATTTAAACCGCCAAAATATATGGATGGCGATGTATGTTTAGATGAACGAGACTACCTGTTCGGTACGGTTTCCCAAATCCACGGTTGACGCGTACAATAACAAATATTTAATCAAAGCGATATAGCGAGAAAACCCATATTGTTTTAGGTGCTCCGCAATGTTCTCCCCATTTTTTTTACTTTCCAGTATTTTTCAACACGCGTATCTTGGAAGACGTTGTGGTTTCTAGTTCTATTATGACAGTGTTAACAGTGCTTGGAAACAGTAGGACGTATAATAAACTCGTTGAACGGAATATGTTGGAAGATAATGTTAGATAGATTGTTTTTTTGATGAACATACGGAAGTGTACAAAGTTCGTAATCTTAATTGCTTTAATAAAGAATGCCTGTTCATCGCAGATTTTAAGAGCTGCGCAAATGAATGCTACACAGACAAGCAAACAGAACTATGTTGGTTTTTACATTGCGAGACGCTGGAACTAAAAATAAATGTTTTGAATATAGAAATGCACATTGGAATTCATTATATTTGCATAAACCTACATCAGTGTATACAAATTACATATGAATTTATATTTGAAATATATTTTTACAACTTTTGTGACGATGACTGGATTCAATCTTTGGATATTGACATTTCGACTGCTATGTTTTACCCCACTCGACAATTGTAATCATGGTTTGAATACCGTTTTATATGCGTACTTAAAGTATGGAATGGTTTTCGAGAGAGTGGCTTACAAGCTGCGATTGCATGCGTTTATATTATTGCAGCTTGCGTTATTAGCTGTATATAGATCCAATAAAAAAAATCTTACATAATGGGTGTAATTTACATTGGATAAAATTGCAAATAAGGCTTGACTGCCGAGTCAGTCCGATTCCATGTCATAATATTACATTGATAAAATATCACTGATAGCTATAAGTACGAATCTCATATGGTAGGAATGCATATGTAATGTACGAATCCGTAACCTCTATCGCTTTGATTCGTTAAGCTTTTTGATGGTTTTCTTCTCGCATTTCGTCTGGTGGATGGTTATTGAACTATCACGCTATCCTCTCGATTGCATTCCGTCGCGGGTCTTTGTCATTGTCTTTTGCACTTTCGAATTCAGGCTGAGAATTCCCTGCCTGTATTCTGGCAGATAAGGCCAGTTCTATAGGCTCTTTGACATTAGGACGGTCCGTATATCGATTCGGCAGATAGATATAGACTGAAAAGCAGGATGGTTATATATCCAAAGATATTGGTAGGGATTGGGAGCGAAGGGATCAGATTCTGAGCTGGCCAACGGGCAGTACGAGAAATGTCGATGCGCTCATCGAAGCATTTCCTAGACCCTAGGTCTGACGCCGGTTTTTCCCTTTCAAGCAAAGTAGGATATAAAATCGAATGGAATGAGAGCTCTGCTGTACGCATCAGCAAGTCGAGGCAGCTAGATATGTAAGGTGTCGAAATGGGAGGCTAATGAGAAAATTCTGGATTTCTACTAGTTCTGTGTGCACCTCTCTTTGAAGTACCCGACTAGAAATTCAGTTATGGGGAATATCAGGGCCGGACCTGGTAACCGGATTCTAAATCCAAGGCCCCTATCTGGCTACCTTACACGGCCCTGATTGGAAATGTAACGCTTTGGCACATCAGGGCCAGTTCAAGTTTACCACATAAGGACCTGATAAAAATAACCATTTAAGGGCCTGATAAATATAATCATAGATATATAAATACATATACTTATCTTTATATTAAATTAAAAAAATAATTATTAATTTCCGCGCATTATGCCGCAATATGAACAATAATATTCTATTAATATTACAAAAAAAAAAAACAAGTCGTCTTCAGATACGGTTTTTCGTAACATCATTCGGGAAGTGATGCACGCGGGATTTGAACCTAAAACCTACGGGACCTACCTATTTACCTAAATAGTTCAATTTACTATTTATTTAAATAATAGTTCAGTTTTTAACGTAACTAATTAGGAATTTGAACTTAAAATTTGTAAATTCAAAATGACGGGTTTAAAATTAAAAATATATTGAATGCGACATTTTGATTTTATAAATGATATTCTTAATTCCGCCAATATTTCGATCAGGTCTACCTTATCTATGCCAGGTCTGAACCTGAATATGGAATACCTTGTCAGGTCTACCTTAATTTTTCCCGATCTGGCCCTGAATAAGATACACCTTATTAGGTCTACCTTAATATTTCCCGATCTGGCCCTGAATAAGATGCACCTTATCAGGTCAACCTTCCCTTTGCCAGATCCGGTACTATTAAGGTATATCTTATCAGGTCTACCTTATCTATGCCAGATCTGGACCTGAATAGGGAATACCTTATCAGGTCAACCTTCCCTATACCAGGTCCGGTCCTAATAAGGTGCACCTTATCAGGGCAACCTTTCCAATGCCAGATCCGGTTCTAATAAGGTACACCTTATCAGGTCAAACTTATCCATGCCAGATCAGGCCCAAATGTGACGGCAGGGCTGCCCTACCAGATTTCTAGTCGGGTAGTATCCACTGCGAGCATAGAGGAAAAATTTTGTAAAAGGAACCACCGAACAGTTAATAAAGAACTGGTTCGAATAATCGTTCGTGATCAAAATTTTTACATAACGCCTCTATTTGTTGTCAGTGAAAAAAAGTTGGCGTTTATTCCATTATAAACATTACCAAAAGAAGTCAGTAGTAGTCAGCATACGAATACATTTTGGATTTTTTTTTCAAGCTTTACCACAATACGCCTCTGACAGCAAAATAAAGCGGAGCTTTTATTCAGGGTTACGGTAGAGATGTTTTCCAAAAATATTATCTGGTCTAAACTCTGAAAACCATTTAGTCCAATAAGCAGAATTTTTGACAAATTTATTTAAATTGCACCAATAAATGTGGGAATCTTATTGTAAAGTTATGTCCTCCTTCTCTGAAATTAAGGAAAAAAATCGTAATCCTTCAACGATAAAACCTCGGATATACGCTTCGATTTCCCCATTCCATTTATTCTCACAATTCTATACGAAAGAACGAGAGAGAAAGAGATGGAGATATTTGGTATATGAGCGGCTACGAGGCTACGTTCTTCGAAGCCCTATTGGATAATGGCTTATCGTGAGTACCACCGCGCAGCAGTAGAGTTGGCGCAAACCTCGCATACACCTCGAGGCTCTTTCCTACGGCTCCTAAATATCTTGGGTTCTGTCGTGCTGACTGAAAGTCACACCGAAGAAACTGCGCGATTGCGCGAGGAAATATGAGATTTCCGATTCTTGGGAAGCGTTAAGGGAAATTGAAACGAACCTGGCTGGAGAACGGATCTCGGTGGCTAAATATTTCTGTCCAGCAACAGGGGGCTGTGGTGGCAGGTTGCTGTGGTTCCGTACATCTGATCCTCTATCCGCGCTGGCGAACGCGAGACCGAAGACTCGTAGGACAGTTTTCTACCGCTGGTCCGGGGGCTAAGCGAAATCCGATAATCGCGTTGGCTCGGGAACGTAGATTGGATGATCCCCACAGCACGCGGGGAAAAGAAAGCGAGTTACTACTCTGACTCTTTCTTCCCTTCGTCTCTGCACTCGCTTCCTCTGCACTCGCAGAAAGTATGAGAAACGGAGAGAGGGCGCGCTTGAGAGAAAGATAACGGGTTAGAGATAGAAGAAGCAGAAGTACCAGAAGCAGCAGCATGTGGAAAGCGTGAAAACCGCAGAACAAATAAAGCTCTGTCTGTCTTTTTCCGTTTCTCAGTTTCTCTTCGTCTTTCTCTCCCACTCTCTCTCTATCTCGTTCTATTTTAGCCGTCACGGCAACGACGGCGACGACCATGACGTCGACGCTCTGATGCTCACTCAGATGTAGGCTAAAAGAGCTGGACGGAAGAAATGGACAGAAGAAAAGAGAGCAGAGCGCACTCTGGAGGGTCGTCGAAACGGGCAACACGAAGAGAACGCAGTGGAATGTAATGGGTTAGGTGAGGAAGAGAAAGAGGGAGGTTCGCTGGAAACGGTCCTTTGAGGAATGCATATAAACTTTTTCTCTCCACTTTTTCCTACATTTCTCTTCCTTCTCTTATGCAGTACCAGTGCTCTCGCCCTTTCTTCTTCAACTTTCCCGATCTGGACCTCGCCAACCATCACTACTACGGTGTGGTGAAAAGGACGACAACGACTCTCGTGGAGACCGGAAGACGCGACGTAGAGAAATTTCTAGTTTCCATCCCACATCAGCAGCACCAAGTGCACATTCTTGATCTTCCTCGCACATCATGCTTTTTCTCTCTTTCACCCTTGCGCCCTTGATTCGCAATTCCCCTCCTTCTCTTTCTCGTCTATCTTCACGATCCTCCTGTCTCTTATCCAACAGGAATTCCATACTGAACTGCATATATTCCGTGTATTCGACGTCGTATCCGACGTTTTCGAGATTCGACTACCTTCGTCCGTCTTTCTACACCACTCTTGACGGTACAACCAAGCACACGTGTACGTGTATCACGGTGAAGCCGGTCGTATATAAATCGAAAGAGAAATGCGTGTCACATACGAGTCGCGAGAGTACGAGAGAAAAATAGAGCACAGGCGAGGGGCATGCCGTAAGAATATACCTCGTGATGTGTACCGTACAGATCGCCGTATACGCTTTATTGGCCCGACGATCTTGAAGTATTGTATTGCAATGCATTTTACCGCTGCGCATTATCTCCCTCCCCCTTCACTTCCTATACTTGTTCGTTCTGTGTTGCGGTTTTTCCCATCTATTTTCTTATTTGCCAGCTTGTTCAGTGAAGTATAAAACTATAACGTATAGCGGGCATATATGTATATATATATACATATAATGGAGGACAGAGAAATAACGAACATGCTGTGTATATTGCTATATACACAGCATGTGTGGCAGCGCTCGTGTTATTCCCGCGTGTGTGCTACGAGCTACTGTAATGAAGGGCCCTTGTACGTTTGTTACGACTCTAAAGAAACCGTATATATACATGTATCATCTATTGGCTCGAAAAGCGGAACAAGAGCGTCTCTGTTTCAGGCTTTCTTGGTGTAATTCTTGCTTCGTCGCTCCGCTATTTTCGGTGGTTCGTTACGGTACTATTCGCTTGCGGCTCGTTTCGATGTTATCTCAACGGTACCAGCGCAAATGTCAGTGAGTATTCGGTCTCTCGCTCCTTCTATCCTCCCCGAACGACGATAATCGAAAGAAAATATTGTGCGGTCGCTCGGTCACTTCCGGGCAAACACGTTTGGAGAATCGTTTTCGAAGCTCGATCAACCTCCCACGCCGGAAAGTACGGAAAAAGTCCAGGAGAATGCGGAACGAGAGGTAGGGCGTTTCATCGAGCTTTATCGATCAACTTTTTTTTAAAACATAGTTCTTCGTTTGCTTTTCTTTTAGCTGAGGTTTCATGGCTCGTCCTTCATTTTGACCTTCCGACCCTTTGACTCAACTACCATCTTACAACCAGAGTTGTAACTAATACTTTCAAACGCGCTCTATTAATTTATTTGATCTATAAATAATATGGTTATTACTGGTTTTATCTATATATGTGTATATATATATATATATATATATATATATATATATATATATACTAGGATTTTATTGTGGCTCGCGCGCTGCGCGCGCTCGCAATCGCCCTCTACCAAGGGTGCCATCTCCGAAGGGTGCCCCCCCGAAGGATGCCCCCTCCCCCCTCCCCCCTTCCGCCAAGCCCTGAGCCCGAATTATTCTAAGTCCCTCGATTCTTGACACGGCGGCGGCGGCGGCGGCGGCGGCGGCGGCGAGATCTTTTTATAATATAGAGAGATTAGACTCTCTAAAAAAAGAAACAATTTAACTTGCCACATTAACATGCCGCAACAACCTTTTTCATTTCCCATTTGATTAACACGTAGAAAATAGAATCTTTGCTTTAAACGATATATTATTTTTGTACACGATATAAATAGTGCTATATATAGTAACATTTGGTAGCTTGAATAATTTCCTTAAATTCCGTGTATCGTACTGAATTTTAGGCTGCATAATGTCCGATATATTTAATTTTGCGTAAACAGAAAAAAGTAGTTGTGAAAACTGATTTATCGGTCCCGACAACCAATCGAAATAGTTAGCATAGCGCCAACTACTCGGTCGGTTGAAGAAACTATAACCACGTTGGTAGAGTATCGATAGTAACAATGACCATCTGAGATCATAACTTCAACTCATCGATTAGTTGGCTTAACGAATCATTTGGATTAAATAGCAGCCGTGATAGCTGCAGAAACCATGTTGTTGGTTATATTACGTACTATTTTTGCTACCAATCGAAAAAAGTTGAGACTACGATTCCGATTTAGTTTCAGTAACTAACACGCATATGCTGGAATTGGTAGCGAGAACTACTTTTTCTTTCCGTGTACTGTGAAAACTTGTATAAAACCGGTCAAAGCCATGATCGGTCAAACTCTATCCTTCATACAATTTAGCCTCGTTTGTGATTATTATTTTTATTATTATTTAACAGTAACGTGCGTATTAAAATGGCTAATAACTTTTTTTCTACTATACACGATCGAGATTTCCGTTTTATACTGTAATATTGAGTCTCGTAAAAAGGCAACACCGGTTGAATTTTTCTAAGTGGTAAACATGATGAATTCACAGTTCCACCCGAATTACAACAAATTGTTGCAAATGAAGAAAGTGAAAAATCTTTATACACCTTTTATAAAAATCCGCACGGTGTTTTCTTCTTACGAGATTCAGAAGTAAGGTATGAATGTACATAGTTTAAAAAAAATTATTAGACATTTTAATAAGCATTGTATTGTCAAATAATAACGATACAAATAATCATCACAAATGAGGCTAAATTGTATGAAGGATAGTTTTGATATGGCCGTGTCTCATTTTTTATATATTTTTGCAGTGTTCCTGACAAGGAAGATGCCAGTTTGACTTAGGAAACCGTTTTTTTTTTAAGTAAAAAAATCTGATTATATAACATTGAATATCTTGCACACTATGCAGTCGCAAACATTCGACGATGCACGGAGTTGAAGGTTATCATTTAAACTATCAAATACTATACATATCACCATTTATCGCGTACAGAGAGTATAATGTCCTTCGAAACGAAAGGTTCGATTTTCTATGTGTTAATCAAATGGGGAATACAAACGGCCGTTGCACTACTTCTAAAGAAATTGGTACGACACCTTTCTTTCAGGGGGTCAATATCAGGATACAGATTATAATGATATACAATACATATCTCTCTATATTATAAAAAGATCTCGCCGCCGCCGCCGCCGCCGTGTCAAGAATCGAGGGACTTAGAATAATTCGGGCTCAGGGCTTGGCGGAAGGGGGTGGGGCTAAAGGCTTGGGGCTAGCCGCAGCCCCTGGGTCTAGCCCGACCCCTTTACGCCAAGCCCCGAGCCCGAATTATTCTAAGTCCTTTTCCAAAAACATCGGTCCCCCAAGGCTTCGGGCACCTTTGGAGGGGGGAGTACCCTTGGGGGGGAGTACCCTTGGGGTCGGGACCCTTCGGTAGGGGGGCCTACGGAGGGGGCACCCTTGGGTGGGGGGCGATTGCGAGCGCGCGCAGCGCGCGAGCCACAATAATATCCTAGTATATATATATACTAGGATTTTAATGTAGCGCAATCGCCCCCCACCCAAGGGTGCCCCCTCCGCCCTCCCCCCGAAGGGTGCCCCCCCCCTCCCAAAGGTGCCCGCAGCCTTGGGGGCCCTATGTTTTTGGAAAAGGACTTCGAATAATTCGGGCTCGGGCCTTGGCGTAAAGGGGTTGGGCTAGACCCAGGGGCTGGGGCTAGCCCCAAGCCTTTAGCCCCACCCCCTTCCGCCAAGCCCTGAGCCCGAATTATTCTAAGTCCCTCGATTCTTGACACGGCGGCGGCGGCGAAATCTTTTTATAATATAGAGAGATATATAAACTTTTTTTGTCACTTGCCACATAAAAAAATTATAGTCTGTATCCTAATATTGACTCTCGTGAAAGAAAAGCTTCGTACGAATTTTATATATATATATTTCACATGTAGTTGTTATAAAATGTCATGCAATATAGAATAGAATATTTAGAATGCAGTGTAAGGTAATCAGGAGTATGCGCTTGCAAACTGTTGTTAGCGCAAGAACAATTCATAAAGCGTCAAGATCAAACACAAAATGTAATGTTTTCAGCGAAAGTTAGAAATATGTTTTGTTAAAATATCTGTTTTAAAGGAATTTGGGTGTAAGGAATTAATAATATTAAAAATTCCAGCTTGTCAATATCCAGCGTCCAAATATCCATTCACAAAGGGTGATGTATAGTACAGGGTGCCGTTGAGAGCATGTTACATAGTCGTAAAAGAGTGTATAGAGGACGATTAACATCGTCGACAATGCATGCATTATGTACAAGACAATACATACACCGTTGCTTCTATCGGTACGCTCGTTCAACACTACGCCACTCATCCCAGGTGCGAGTACTGGGAGAGTGAGGACTTTGTACGAATAGGACAGAGACTGTTTTCCTGCAGCGCCTTTGAAGAATTTCATTATTGCCAATGTTGAATTTGGCGCAGCAACTCACGGGGAAAGGGACGAAGTGGATGTGAAACGCCATTTGCAATGTGTCGAGTTACAAAGCCAGTCATTGGAGTCACGACGATAAGCACGTCCATGTAATTTTAACGTCTCGCTTCTAGCGCTGGAGTCTCCCAATTTCACAGCATCCCATGATCCATTCCTATGTCTATGGAAGCCTCGTGCTTTTTCTCTTTTTCTTATTCTTCGTAAATTTTCATTTCAAACTTCATCATTGATACTTAATATAAATGTACAAGTTTTGACATTGTGCTCTTAACTGTACCAATGGTGGGCAACTGTATATGAACCCAGTACAGACAAAGTAATCAATTCTGACAGGTTCCACAGTAGCGTAATTGGTAGCGTGCACCAGGCTTTCTCAGCAGTCTCGGTTTGAACCCGGACGGTAGCTAAATTTTTTAACAATTTTTTTGAATTAAGAATTCATCGGGTGCGGGTGTTTGATTAATTAATCAAATTAATGAATTAGCTACAGTGGATATTTTTAATAAATTGTATTAACGAAATTTGAATACGGTCCCGTACTCAGACCATGGATGTGCTTTGCAAATTTCAAACTGGAAAATAATTGATCGCAGTACACACCGTATCCGAAGCTGAATATATAAAGTAACATTCATATACTTGGCGTATTGCAATTTCCCACTGAGAAATGTAACGCGTCACATAAAAAGAATTCTATAGATCTGTTAAGTTGCTGCGTACGATATTGCAATGCACCACTAATGTAATTCTGACTTTATGTTCACTGGGATACTGTATTTGTTGCTATAGAATAAATGAACACACTGGTCATTACTAGTATAGTGTACGTGACTGCCTTAAAATTGTATGCCAATCTAGTGAACTGCGGGTGTGTGTACAAAGACACACAGTTTAGGTGAAAAAAGAACGAAAATTTGTTATTGTCGGAATGTACCTGGTATGCTAGCAGTTATCTAGCTACATATGTTGCACATGTTACGCAGTTTGACGAGGAAAGAAAAAGCTAGAAGGTGGCAATCATCGAACAGGCTTCCGTTCCGAAAGATTGGCCGACATACCAGGTCAAAGGTTTTAGTGTCAAGGGGTGGGGAGGCATCAAATTCCGTGGCGTAGCTTTCTCAAAACGTTTTCTTTCTGACCTCCGCCCCACCCACATATCCTTTCCTTAGATTCTCAGTTCTCTGTGGGCCACCAACGCTGTCGCCTTCATCATTTCAAAACCAAAGACGTATTACGCTTGGAGAGTTGGTCTTTTTCTCGAAAGATAGCTCACCCGTGTGATAACATTTATCGATAGATGAAGAACCATTATACCACACTGCGTACAATAACCGAGGCCTTTGTCCCCATCTGACGTACCCATATTTCTCCACCCCTCGTCAGATTTTTCACGATTGCCGAAAATTCTACTTTGATGGGGCTAAGCGTTTCGGTGAAAGTGTCGACCTTAATATAAGTTGAGTAGTAACTTATAAAAAATTATATAACATGTTTCGCTGAAAATTCATATTGCCAAAGGCCTTTTAGCTTGTAGGAATTACTAGCCTCTCCCTTTGAAAAAATGGCAAGTCAATGAGGAACCATTCATTCCGAAACGGCTATAGCATCGACCCTTGTAAGTTGGAAGCTTTGACCGAAATACCATGATTTATTGCACTATACACCATATAGGCTCATCGAACGGCACTGAGGAAGGTCCTGCTTTCATTCTTCCCCACTCGTCTCTGATTTTCTCTCTCTCTCTCTCTGTCTTTTCACGAGCACGACAGATATTATAGATTGCAAAGAATTTATACCCTTCGAGAAGTTTTTCTCGACCCCAGCAACGGAAAAAGAAGCAGCGTTGAGAAACCCTTCCCCTTTTCCTCCCTCTTCACCTTCTCGATAGGTAAAAAAGAGCCGCTTTTCCAAGTGGAACGCCTTAGCAACTTTTCTTTTTCAATGGTACATATTAACTTCGTACGATAAATAACCACAATATTTCTGAGGTTTCCGTATACATGGTATTTTCGTTTTTCTGGAACCACCAAAAATTCAAGGAATGGGATTAGGAAGCAAAATGTGGCATATCCAACATTTTCCTGACGATGCAAATTTCAAAGTACGATGTATGGTACGAGTATTGCAAGCAACCAAAAATATTGGTGCTACTATAAACTGTATATCGTATGGTGGCGGCCACACTGCAAGTCCAACTGTATTGCGAAGTCTGTAGATCCATACCCTTTCTATTGTAGTGAATTTTTACACGTTTTTATGTAAAAATGGTACATAGAAATAACACACCGTAAATGTGTAAAAGAGGCACTACAATAGAAATAGTATATCATATACTCTTGGATATACAATTGGAATTTGCATGTAGAGTCTGATAAACTGTATAACTATAGATAGGGATATTACGATTCGAGCAGTAGTTGCAAAACGTGAATAGTTATGAAAAATCCAGCCTCGTCCACTCTGTACTTGAAAGAACCTAGACGTATTCGACGTTTCCCTTCTATCCCTACATTGCGCTGTCGAATTACGTATTCCGTTGCAGGCTATTGCTGTTGGTGCGTCGAAAAAGGCCACGCCACTAGTGGCCGTACAGATGTGCGTTTATCATTCGGGCTTCGTTCGAATGGACAGAATAATCCTGCGGACTTGCACAAGGGATGGCTGGGGAGAGGGTGAAAGGAAGAAGGGCATGAAGGGAGGAGCGGGTGGAGCTGGCAGGTAGGTCGAACAGATGCCGCGTGTGGGCTTCGGCTTGCTGTTGCCTCTGCTGATGGTGCTGCCGCGCTGTACGAAAAAGAGTTGCTGCTGGCAATAATTTAGAGCACCTAGATATATAGAGAACGATCTGTACACAGCCAGCCACACTAGCTATAGAAATTCGGAAGAGGAAGACCTGAGTGAGTGGGTGGATGAGTACGCGAATCGGCCCGGTAGAAATTTGCTATTTCAGTCTCGTGTTAAGCCAAAAAAATTTTAATGAAAAAAGCAATTTAATAGATCGATGTCGTCGGTATTGTTAATTTTTTATCCCATTGCAGCTATGTGTACAAAAAACACAAAGCGCGAAACTTTTCGAAAATGTAAAAATGTTCATTTGTAGGCACTCATGCTCAAGAAAAAAAAACCCACAGAAGTGCCTACTGCACTCGGTCTTCACATGCCTGAATTAATTTTTTATGGAAAAACATTGGTATAATTTGAATGACTTAATTTCTTTTTACAGCAGATTTTTTAAACAGCGTTGTATACATATTCTTGGTATAACCGAATACAGGAATTCCATTATTTAGTATTTTTTTTGTGTTGAGGGGAGATTTTGTATTACCCGGAAGTCCGTATCAATCAGGGGCTCTGGATTGAAGAGACCGAACAAGATGAAATTTGCACCATTTCTTATTCTAGATTTTCTATTCCGTTATATCGGCATTTACCTTAAAAAAAATTACACTTTTCAGATCACAATTGTGTCCGGCTCAAAATCTTCGCAGTGAGAGAAGTATTTTGCTCGAATTTGTAGTGTACCTTAAGGGGAGGGAGTCAGGTAAAAAAATTGAATTTGAAAATTCAATATCATCTAAATTCTCTTGCATATAAAAATGGTCAGTGAACTATGTCGTTGGTACTCAATGAAAGGATTGTTTTACTGTTGTCTGACTTGCATATGCCTTTCAGTATTAACTTAAGCAAAGATCTTAGGTTTTCCATTCCGTGCGTGATTCAGACCAAACTGCTGGACAGATTGGGCTAGTTGACGTCTCATTTTCTTCTTTACAAAAAGATACCCCGGCTAAGCGGAACAAAATTTTTTTTTCATCCTGAAAGCAAAGTTAATCACTGATTTAGAAAATAGTATGAAATTTATTTATTATAAATTATGTCACTTAAAAACTATTACCTTTTATTAACATTTGCTCCGCTTAGCCGGTGTATCTTTTCATGAAGAAGAAAATGAGACGTCAACCACTCCAATCTGCCTAGCAGTTTGATCTGAATCACGTGTAGAATAGGTTGAAAACCAAGTTTCGGCAAATGGTATCTAAAGTTTATAACTCAAAATTTTTTTTTCCGTTGCTTTCACCTTTGGGGCATCTTAGTACCTTTAATGAACAAAATAAAGATATTATTTGAAAAGTCAGATTTCAGAATATTAGTAATTAATTTATAAATAAATATTTTTTTTATTAACAAATAAATAAGTAAATGAATGCATAATACTTTTAAAAACCTGCAAATAACACTGCGATGATCTCTTTCATTGACAACATCACCGACAATTTGTCCAGTATTGGAACATTCAGAAATATGCTGCAAACACATAAAATCACCACTTCATAAGAATTTATAAATATTTGAACACTTCTGATGATTGTTGATTGTGTTTTAAACACCGTTAATTGAAAAAACAGTAAATGACGTTTTTATTTTTTGTTCATACTATGTTATTAGCTTAATTCCATTGGCCGTTTGCTGTTTTTTTTGGTCACGGACCATTTTTATATGCAAGACAATTTGGATGATATTGAATTTTCAAATTCAATTTTTTTTTACCTGACTCCCTCCCCTTAATGCAGATGTACCTTTTTTAGTTTTAGATTGATGATTACCTACCACCATAACATTTGAATATTTAGTTTGAATTAATTCAACACTCATGACAATTAAAATCACTTTTTCTACAAAAAAATCATTGCATACTTTTAATCATACACCATAAAATACTGAAATTAATTGTATTTGTATAGTTCAATTACAATAACAGTTTATAGTCAGTATATAATAAATAAAAAATGACTGAACGTAACATATACATAAAATTCATAAAGCATATCAATTATCAACATTTACTTTATTTACAAAACATATTATATTACCATGAATATTTTGAATTCTGTTTCGTTGTTACTGGCACTCGTAAATGTAATTGCTACTGTTTTTGTTTTTATTGATAAAGGATTGCCTGTCAAAAACCAATTTGACGTCTGTATTTCACATAACCGCACGGACACTCACATTTTCAGTATCATCATTCACAAGTATAGTCTTTTAGAATAACAATAAGAATTCTCTTGTCAAGATGTATTTTCTTTAAACAATAAGCTTAATTAATTTATTGTTACTTGTCACGCATTCGACATTTCAAACAACTGATTGGTTTCTCATCTTTATTTACTCCTAATAGTAATTTACCACTCGCATTTACTTTTTTATTCATCCGATTTTTTATTTAAATTCCTTTTAGTAAACGAATCACGGTTTCAGTTGAACAGTACCGTTTTTTTGTTATTAAATTTAATATTGTAGTGATAAAATACCATTATATTACGTATAAGCTCGTACTTACTAAACACATCGCGCATCGTATTTTTTACCACAGCCAATTAGAGAGTTCCATTAATTATCTAATTCTTCAAAAGAATTCACAGAAATGGCGGTCAAGTGACCGTTACTACATATTTTTAGATGAGCGACGTGTTTTGTAAGCAGAATCAAATAAAATGTCTATCGGTATTGTAAATTATTAAAAAATATTGAATTAGAAACAATAATAAAGTGTTACATATTTGTTCATAAATTGAGTGGTTATATTCACTCAGTTTCGATGGTTCAACCGGCCTTTCGCAGTCTTGAATTTTGCATATCAGGGATTATACATGTGATGATTTTCATGTTTAGTAATAGTGTATAAATTAAGTAGTTTTAATTTATGCGTTCATGATTGACTCCTCCCGGGAAAAACGATTCATATATAATCATATATAATCATATATAAACTGCTCATATATGATTGTATATGAATTTTGTCTCTATATGATCATGCATGATCATATATGACTATGCATGATCATATATAATCATATATAAACTGCTCATATATGATTGTATATGAATTTTGTCTCTATATGATCATGCATGATCATATATGACTATGCATGATCATATATAATTGTATCTGAGCATATACAATCATATATAGTTATATGTGATTATATAAGACGATGCCTAAATAGATATAATCTTCTGAAAGTTGGAGAGTATTTTTGCAAGACACCAAATCTCTTGAAGAAAGTAATGTAAAAATACAATGAAGTTGAACTTCATCACGATATACGGTTAAGAAATATCATTACTAATGTTATATTTCGATTATATGTACAACGTATAAGGTCCCGAACTGTTCGTGTTAATTTCTGTGCACTATTACAATAAACGATTATCACGATCCTTTTATGTTGATATTATTTAGTATAGTAATCTTGATCATTCTTATTAATATGCGACCGTTTCAATTCATCAAGTGGAAGGTTTTAATGAAACGTCCGCCCAGGAAAGCCAAATATCTTCATTAATCGTTGCGAATGAGCATGTGATTATAAAGAAAAGAACCGCATATGCAAAAATACCTATAACTTGAGCGCTTCAAACAAAACCGGATGATTCACGCATTTACAAAACGGATATTAAATGCTTAGTTATATAACCATATAACAAATTTTACATCCGTGTATAAATAAGACGTGAACATCGAAATAATTCGTGAATATTATATAACAATAGATTATGGAATACCATATAATCATACGTGCACGATCATACATGAGCTGTCAGTTCTCTGTGCGCAGTCATATATGATTGTATATGATCATATATTGCACAGTCGACACACAGAATAGATCTCATATACAATCCTATATGATCATATCTGTTTATGGTAAACAGGCAGTTTTGGTGTTATATATGGTCATATATAGGGTCATATATGCCAATGTATATATACATATAAAGTTATATACGCTCATATACATTTGTATATGGATCCACATACAATCATATATGCGCTAAAAATGGGCGATATATAGTTGTATATAACTATATATGATCATATCTGTTCATATATGACATCGCAAGCTGGCAGTTTTGGTATTATATATGATCATGTATACCACTGTATATGTACATATAAACTCATATATGCTCATATATGTTTTCATATACAATGATATATTACGTTATATACAATTATATATAATTATATACAACTATACATGAAATTATATACAATTATATATGATTATATATGAACCGTTTTTCCCGGGCTATTCTAACCTCAAAATGTCATGTTGGAAAATATCCATTTTGTGATAGGACTAGTTTATGCTGAATCAGAAATAAATAAACGAATGATTTTGTAATTGTTATACGCGATTGTATTTCGCGGCTTTTATTTAATTTTAGCAATCTAAAACTAGAAGGGCTTTCATATCCCTTCTCATTAACAAAGCTTCTGAGAATGGTTATTGATGAGTCCAAACCGGATTCTTTCCTGTATGGTTCGGATTTACAGTCGAAAATCAAGGAGGCAGAATCGATCGAAAAGATCAGCAGTGATCTGAAGACAAAACCTCAAGAGAAAAAAGCTGAGAAGCCGGCCAAGAAATCGGTAAACTGGAAAAGCCCGTCTACAAATTATCAAAGATCGTCGCAGGCGGGCAAAAATTAACAAAAACCCCAGTGGAGACCGTTGTATGTACAGAAAAAGCAGGGTCAGTCTCAATCGAAAGACCGAGGCATCTCGGAGAAGCATCCAGCAGCGAAACGCTAGAGGTAAGGATCATCGCAGGAAACTTGAAGCATCATAGAGCAGAATGGCAAAAAATGTCAGACCCATTTGTTTTGCAATGCGTCGATGGCTTTGAAATTCCATTGATAAAACCAGTATCTCAGCGGAATACTCATTTTGCCCGTAAATGGTCTACTTCAGAAACAATAGCAATAAGAAGAGAAATAGAAAAGTTATTGTCTATTAAAGCGTTAGAACCTTGCCAGTCTTCTGCAGATCAATGTTTGTCACCGTTCTTTTTGGTTCACAAACCGTACGGGTCAAAGAGGTTTATCTTAAATTTAAAAAGATTAAACGAGTTTATCCCGGAAGAAAATTTCAAAATGGAAGATATTTATACTGCGACAAAGTTACTTTCTTTCAATGTCTTTATGGCTTCGACTGTTTTAAAAGATGCCTATTTTCTTGTGCCGTTGCACAGAAATAGTAGACGTTTAGTTCGCTTCATTTTTGAAAATCAAATTTATGAATTCACCTGTTTGGTTTTCGGTCTCTCTTTAAGTCCGTGGGTTTTCACTAAAATCATGCAACCGTTTCTAAATGTCCTCCGCTTAAAGGGCCACGTTTCAACAGTCTATCTGGACGACTTTTTATGCTTCGGTTATTCCTTTTTAGATTGCAATAATAACGTTCTGGATACTGTGGATCTATTAAGGTCTTTAGGCTTCGTTATAAATGAAAGAAAAAGCATATTTTATCCTAATACAAGGTGTAAATTCCTTGGATTCATTTTCGATTCTATCAAGCTAGGTTTAGAACTCACAGAAGAAAAGAAAATTGCCTAGGGGTGCTAGTCGAGAAATTTTTGAGAAAAAAGTCCTGCACGATTAGAGAATTCGCACAGCTCATTGGATGCTTGGTGGCAGCTTGCCCAGCAGTCAGCTATAGATGGGTTTGCACCAAGCTCTTAGAGAGAAGAAGATTCATAGCCCTGAGTTTAAGCGGGGGAGATTTCGATCAGGAAATGGCGATCCCGGAATTTTTAAGCGAAGATCTTTGGTGGAAATCCTCTATACCCACGGCTTTTAATCCTATAAAGAAGTCTCTTTACAAGTTAACAATTTATACAGATGCTTCCACTACAGGCTGGGGCACCTCGTGTGAAGGTAACAAAACTCACGGCCTATGGTCTGTTCAGGAAAGAAAATTTCACATCAACTATTAGGAACTTCTGGCTGTTATTCTGGCTCTCAAGAGCTTTGCTTCAAATCAAAGGGATTATGAGGTTTTGTTGCGTGTAGATAATACGACAGCTATTTCATATGTAAACAAAATGGTAGGTGTTCAATTTTCAAAACATAACAAACTAACACAACAAATATGACAATGGTGCGAACAAAGGAACTTATGGATTTTCGCCTCGTACATTGCCTCTAGAGAAAACGTTATTACGGATCAAGAGTCTCGGATAACCAATATTGATACTGAGTGGGAGTTAAATGATGGAGCACTTCAGTTAATAATTTCTCGTTTTGGTACTCCTACGATTGACTTGTTTGCAACTAGAATAAATAAAAAATGTTCTAAGTTTTGCTTCTGGCACAGAGACCCCGAGGCGTTTGAAATCGATGCGTTCACTCTGTCATGGACTCCGGAATTTTTCTACGCTTTTCCTCTGTTTGCTCTTATTCTAAAAATACTTCGAAAAATAGTACTTGACAAAGCCGAGGGTATTTTGGTAGTTCCAGACTGGCCAACTCAACCGTGGTACTCTTGATTTAGGGACTTATTATTGGAGAAGCCGATAATTTTTAAACCATCGTCAACTTTGTTACTGCCTCCCTGTAGGTTGGTCGAACACCCCCTGGCGTCACGCCTTTCCCTGGTTGCAGGGAGGCTCTCAGGCAGGTGTTCGGGAGAAGAAATATACCAGAGTCAACGATGAATATCATACTAGCGTCTTGGGCAGACTCTACCTTAAAACAGTATAGCACACCGTTGAAAAATTGGTGGAATTTTTGTTTAGAAAGGGAATTTGATCCTTTTCTGTCTACGGCAAATCATTTGTTACAAGTCTTAACTAAGGAGTTTAACTCCAGAGCGTCTTACGGGAGTTTGAATGTGTCATCTCGAACGAGCCAATCATATAATTGCATCCGAACTGCACTTACGGGTAAGTTCGTTTGATTTTTAGTTATTTTTTATGGTTAAAGAAATTCAGTGTTTCTTAAGCTCTCCTAAGCTTCCAAAGTCATCTGATGAAAGAATCTAGGTAATAATATCCTTGGAAAAAAACCCACAGACAAAAAAGGACAGAAAAAATATCCGCAGAAAAATGATCCGGTGGAAACAATATCCAAAGGATATAAAATCCTTGGAAAAAAAATCATGGAAAAAATGTCCTTGGATAAAAAGATGCATATTGAAATACCCGGAAAAATAACCTTTAGACGTTTATCTCACAAGAAAAATATTTTCATTGTTTAAAAACAGCAGTATAACCATACTGCAGAGCCCATACCGATACCGAGTGGGCTCTCTAGTGGGCGTTTGCGTGTGGGGTTGGCGAGGTTTAAGTCCTCGTTTTCTGAATGCCGCACGAAAAGTAATTTATATCGAGTTTTTGAAAAAGGAAATTGAAATTAAATGAAGCATAGCTACTAAACAGGGGTTTCGCACATCAAAAAAAAAATGAGATCACTCTACAAACTTGAGAGTATATTCTGGAATTTTTTTAAGAAAAATAAAAAAAGATATATTGACCGAAAAAAAAAAATGTAGTGTAATTGTGATAGAAATAGATCTTTATTACATTATAAAAAGTCTATAAAAATTTGTTTTCCAAAGTTCATTCGAAGCCCCTACTTTTATTTTTCATACATTTTTTTGTACGACTAATAGTTTTTAAGATACAATTTTTTTGGAGGGGATGGAGTTTTGGATCGTTCGAAAAAGGATGGAATACCTCAAATATTATTCGTCCGTACATTAATATTTTTTTAACAATAAACAATTTTGTGTGGTAGATGGGGGGGTAGATGGTAGATCCGCCCCCCCCCCCCGAACCCCTGGCGAGGGGCTCCGCCCCTCGACCTCGCCGGGGGCTGTGCCCCCGCACCCCCCTTGCATGCCGCCACCCCCCTCCCTCTTCCGTCACCATATTTATTCATTTACATCATAAGCATGCATCGGGTAGTTGGAGTGTGGGGGTGGTTCAGTTACTCAGTAAAACGAACACGGCTTAATCAAATTATCATCTTTGCTCAATTACAATCATATGACTGTCACACGCAGCATTGCTGTGTTTTTTAATTACACAACACACAAACACACTTTAAATATAACATTTTTGAATCCTGACCCCTCAAAGGCTCTGCATTTATCCATATTATAATACAAACTGCAAATGGGAAAAAAGGGTTATTCTTTCAGCGGTTTTTATTTCTATCGGTTATTATTTACTCATGATTTTTTTTCCTGCGGATATTTTTTCCTCGGATATTATGTGCATCGGATATTTTTTCTGTCATGTTTTTTCTGTGGGTTTTTTTTCCAAGGATATTTTTGGCGGATACCCTGATGAAATACTCTGCCCCTTGGTGAAATTAATTGTCAGAACTTAGACAGAAGTAATAAAGTGTTCTTTAATTTATATGCGTTACAAGATTCATTTTTTAATACATTGAATAAGATCAGTTATTAATTGATTATTAAGTGATTAAAGTAAATAAGCGATTAAAATTGGTTTTTACAGATGTATTTATTGATGATGTTGAGTGTTGCTGTTCATCAATTGGCACTAATCAATTTGAGTTGAACTTTTCAATGTTTTGCCGTAGGAAGATTCTTTTTTGTTCTAATAGTGGATTTTCCATTTTGAAGTCAAATATAGAAGATATTCTTACTTTTGGAGTAAATTTTATATTTTTATGGACCAATAAATTTGAATTGTAAGTTCCGCAGAAAATCTTGGAGTAGAAATTTATTCACTCAGTCTGAACCAAATCACATTTAAGCAATTTCACTCTTGTGCAAGTTTCTTCAGACTAGCTACTAATAGGATTGCTCCTGATAAAGTCTTATTTTCTTCAAAAAATATCTTTCCACCAGTCGAGTTAGGAGATTTTCTCTTAAGTTTAGACTTTAAGGGTGACATCTCTCCAAATGCGTATACAATTTTGATTATTTATACATCAGTCAATACTTTTCTCATGAGGGCTTTTAAAAAAATCTCTCCTCTGAACTCTGATGAAATGATGTTGTAAAATAAAAAAGTAATTTCCTGAGCAGCTTGTTCTGAATTATGCCCGGAGTTGAAACAGCTTAAATCTGGATTTTCCAGAAACTATCAATATAAAATTTGAAAAGGTAGTCAACAGCTATTAGAGTTTATTTTCAATATTTTCTTGGAGTTAGATAGTATAACGTGACTACTGTACAGTTCGCAATAGTACGTCATGCAAATTCTACGGAGCGCAGACCGTGACGTATAAGCTATGCGGAGTGTGACGTCACCGTGAGTGCCTAAAAAAATGGCCCGGAGGGTCACTTTTCGGGGGGTTTGGGGTCCGGAGGCACCCAACAATAATCCGGCGCCGCTACGGCCCCGGGTTGCTTGTTTTGTCTGCCCTCGAATATGTTGATCTTACCTCGTTATTTGGTATGAGAGCTATCCCTTTTGCTCTCCCTTAGAGGGATAACTCTGATACAAGAACGATTTGCTTACTTCTGAAAAAAAATGTTATTCAATTGAATTTGAAATTTTTTTATTTATTTTTTCTTATCTATGTGACAAAAACCTCGAAATATATGGTGGCGAAAAAAGACATAAAGTATATGTGAATAGTGAACACCTGTAGACTGTGAGAGATTTATGGAGAACGAAGAAAATTTTTTGCTTGCTTTTTATTTCGGCAAAGCGCAACCTCAGCTCACACATTACCAGTTGCACGTCTCGGTGACAGCAGAAGTTGCGAGTCAGGCCATTGGCCCCGCGAGTTCTCGCGCGTTCCCTCACTCGGCGTTGAGTTGAATGCCTTTTGTTCACAATTTTTAATAAAGCGATGCGCGAGTATCGTTGTCTCTTTCCGCGTAACGTCGCCTCCGCACGGTTTACATGTATATCACATTTCTCTTCCCACTCTAAGTATTCGTTGGCGAATACTTGTGTATACTTCGGAAGAGTTTCGTCTGCGAGTACTCCGGAAAAAAGTGGATGCAAAGCGAGAACGTTGTATTTACGACATTTCCTTGCTGAACATTGTCTCACCCGTGGAGTGACCATAGATGCTGCCATTCTACTCTAGCTTTAATCGCTCAAGAACTATTCTTTCACGCGAAAATAAATTGTCTACCCAAGAATCTCATATTACGCTCTTAGTATTCTTCAGATTTCACGGATATCCTGACACCCTTGCTTTGTTCGGCCCTTTTGTTGCACCAATATAATGAGCACAGTAATTTCAGAGAATTGCTAAATATTATCTCGGTCATTCTATCTAATTTTGATGCTATTTCTCGCTCGCTTACGATCCTGAATGGCACGAGGTATGTCGTATCGCTGCTGAGGCGCGGGCTAAGGGAAGCGCTCGCGGTCGCGGTTTATTCATGACCCGAGATGAGACACGAACCACCGGGAGAAGCACGTACCGCCTTCGTGTATCTCTAGCAGACGCGCGGTCAGGCAACCAGTAAAAGCGCCAGTAGTTGCGCAGCCCTTATTAAGCCGCCCTCGAGTGGCTCGGTTTTATCTAACCCAAATTATGCAATTACGGATACCCCCGCGAGGTTTATGGGAGAGCAAACGCGGTGACGGGAACGTACAACCAAAAAGCTACAGTACATATAAAACTCCCTTTTCGTCTTCGTTATAAATCTACCGACAGAGTAAAGAAAAGCTTTTATGAGTCTTGTTATGATATTTAAAAATAATTTTCCAGAATAATATAGTCGATGTACTTACAGTCTTCATCGCTCGTGTTTTAAAAGAAAATTGTCGTTCACTTCGCAGTTCTTCTTCCCTTTGTGTTATCATTCATTTATTCAAAAAGCATAATGTCTTCGGCTTAAATCAACTTTTTGAGAATTGCCTTATAGCACTATAGAAAAATGTAAAATTCTGCACTTGGACAATTTTCTTTAAAGATTAACAAAGTGAAAATGTTTTTGCTGTGTGAACACATGAACACATCTTTTTCCAACACCACCAAAAGTTTATATCTTTAAAAAATATACGTGAAGGCAAAACTATATTTTTGATGCACGATTCTAGTTATTCCTGACGTCCACGTTTGTCTTTCACTCTACTTTACTTATGCAACACTAATTTATTATGCAACTAGCGAAACTGCCAGCTCGACGTCTACACGAACTTTCATCCACGCTTATTAGGTACTCCGGCATGACAAACATGAAAACTTTAAAAATTGCCAAACGTTAATCAATTTTAAAGACGCCTTCAGCTTCGATTGGTCAACCGGTGCCCAGCAGGAGCCTCGTAGTCGAAAGTTGAGTTTTTCCATGTATAGTTTGGGAGCGAAAAGTTTTCACATGATGAGAGAGTGAGAGGAAGAAAGGGATGGAGACAGAGATATAGAAGAAAGGAGAACACCACAGAGAAGTACACCAGGCAGCTTGATAAAGTGAGATGGGAAGCGAGAACGCTCGGCTCTTGTCCGGCATGAAAATTGCAACTCTGTGGCATGGAAGCTTTAACAAAGATGGGAACTTTGTTTCGAAGGGTAAAAAGAATTTTCGAAGAATCCTTACATCACAATACAGCTAGACCACTGTACAATAGAGGCTTGCTCAGCAGAATGAGTTTCAAGCCGTATTAAGGTGCTTTCCGTTATGCTTGCGTTTTTTTTAACGAGGCATCTCTGAGGTATAGAGAACAGTTCATCGAAGCGTGACGCTCAAAGACTAACGGGATTCAGTTTCACGCCTTGGAATTTAAAGAGAACACGAAGTGGCACTACAGCTGCGAATGAACCGCCAGTAGAACTCCGCTTGTGACCAATGAAGATTTTCTATACTTACTCCATCCTCAATAGTAACGTTGGACTTCGTTCGAACGCCTTCCAAAACTTTTGTCTATGTATTTGCTCTAACCAATTGTGTCCTCACGAGCTGTGAAGAACTAACTCAGACTCTCCATGATTTTCTCTCTATCCCCAATGTCATCAGATAAATGTCGGAAACGATTCGTTCGCTTCATCAAAGTCCTATCGCCTCTTTATCTCAGTAATAACTGGGATCTATGAAGATCTTCTTAAACTAACCTTTCAGGTTTACCACGCCCTTTACACGTTTGTTGTATACTCTTATGTAATAGGTTTTAAAACGTATAGGGATGAATTGAAGTAAAAAGTTTACAAATGCGTAATATAAAGTGCTACTCAGACCAGTCAATCAAGCAGTCTATAGCATTCGGCAAATTGTGCCTCACTACACAGAGGGGCTAAGACATAATGAAGGAACGTTCGCTGGGGAACTCTTGAATATATATTTTCAGATGGATACATAGCATAGTATACAGTATGGTAGGCCAAGAGTCGAGCTATTCATTCAAGTTCTTCGACCATGGCCGCGATAAAGAAGTAGGTGGAGAACTTGGGCATTAGCATTATCAGGGGGCCATTAGCAAGACGGCACGAGCAGGAAGAACAAAGTGTCGAGTAAAGTGAAAAGATCCTGTCCTAATGCAAAGTGAACAAGAGTGAAATCCCGAACATCTGAATATGTCTAGAGTGAATAAGAAATAGAAGGGAAAAAAGCGGGAAAATAAGGGGTCGGTGGCGGTTATCGCGAGAGCGTCGAAGCCGGGTATGCGAGAATCAAGCAAAAGAGGGATTGAAGGAGCGAGAGAAAGTTTGAACATTGAGATGATCAGAGTGAGAGCATACCGGAGAAACGAAACTGGGAAAGTTTCTCTTGTGGCGAGCGTAGCCGATAGAACGACCAACTCTAGAAGTCGGAGGATGTTCCACTGTTAGTGTATGTACATACATAGTAGATGTATCATTTCAGAGGATTTAACGCAAGTGTATGTGAAGCATTTCAACCGCAAGACCACTAGCAGTTACTCGGTCACGAATGATTCTATGGAGCTTCGTGATTATTCCCTTTTCTTTTACATTTCTCTGAGGCATTTCTCTTTTCCTAGTTCCCGCATAACCATTTTGCCATTAATAATTCTGAAAACATTTCGCCTTGCATGGAGCGCTGTAGGGCCGAGGTACGCCGAATGCCTCGCCACGATTATATAATGTTACGTGGGAGAGTCTATCCTGTAGAGAGTCGGCAGGACACGGAATCGGGGTAGTTTTCACCCTTCTCCTCCCTGCTACGTAGTTACGTACATTTCCGCTCGTTGTCCCACCCCTCTGGCATCGTTTTCCAAGCAGTTTCGCAAAAGGACGTAAATTTGGCGGCATGCGGAGGCAGTTTCTCGAGGAAAACGTCATATTTTCACCTTCCACTTCATCCCTTTCTATTCGCTTCGCACTGTTGCAACTTTCTCTGCTACACACTCTCAATTCAGACCCCTCGTGAACGAGGTTGGCCTCTCGTGCCACCTCCAGGTCATATGCCCATGTGCTCTGTGTACCGTAAAGTAGGCACGTCATCATGTGGAAAAGGTCGACGTCTAGGCAAGCGGGAGTATCAAGCTCCCAACAACCCGGGATATAAACGTGTTCGTCCTACTTCAGATCAATCCAACGCCCACAGTCACGATTTCATAAGTTTTTTTCACCCTTCATGTGTACGGGTGAAATGCCGTTGAGAGCGCCTTCGTTTTCGAAGGGTACACTTTATTCCCAGGTACGTCTGTCACTTTACAGCTGAAGTCTGGAACCGAAGATTTAATAGTGTACCCTTGTATCGAACGATCAAAGTAAAAAAAAACATAAGCAGAATTTGTCCGGTTGAACAGATTCTCCCTCGACCGTTAAACAGGACTGGACATGAAAAAACAAACTTCAAAATATTACGTTCTCTCGGATCTATAAAAAGCCAGTATGTCAAGGATCAATCCGGTGGGCCTGTATCGCGGATTTGAAAACTTTTCGTGGGCCCAAGGCAAGGAAGGTTATAGAGGATAATACTGCAGGGGATCGAAAGGGGGCGCTGTCATAAGGTCTGCCGGCCATAAGCTCGAATGACACAACGTCGAATTGTCACAAGCTCGAATGGTTATAATCTCGAAATGTCTTAAGCTGGAACGGTTATAATGTCGAAAGGTCATAAGCCCAAATGGTTATAATCTCGAATGATCATAAGCTCGAATGGTTATAATCTCGAATGGTCATAAGCCCGAATGGTTATAAGCCCGAATGGTCATAAGCTCGAATGGTTATAATCTCGATTATAACCGTTCAAGCTTATGACCTTTCGAGATTATAACTATTCGAGCTTGTGACAATTCGACGTTGTGTCATTCGAGCTTATGGCCGGCAAACCTTATGACAGCGCCGCGTTCGAAAGGTCGAAAAAATTTGCGGTAAGTGTCGAAAGCCTGGACTGCCCGACGCCTAGAGTAAAGATCTAATAAATTCCATTCTAGTTGTATTAAAGGACACTATGTATACGTACATGGACGAAGGTTTAAAAAAATATTTCTACACGTCATAGCTAACATTGTAAGTGACGTGCAGAAATATTCTCTGCGCTATGGAAATATACTTAAAACCATTTTCTAAAGGGTCGGTTATGTCCCAGTTATCATGGATGACTAATACCCGACATCCCTAGCGAGGATCTAGACGAGTTCTTTTTCTGATTAAGAAAGAAATAGTTATCCCACGCTAGCAGGCAGCGACAAGTTTACTGTGGCAAAGACATTCGAGCGACAGTTTGGAATACGAATAAAAGATATAGTAGCTAAATGAAGAGAAAATGAGGATGGAAAGATATCTTGGAAGACAAACACTGAGGCTTAGAGGATCTATGTTGCGACGACGACGCCCATCCTGGATACTATATACCGTACGTGAAGATATAGTATATATAGCGTGGATTTAATAACTTCTCGTAGATCCAAAGGACAAGAGGTGCTCTCGGTGGTTCCTGCAGGAAAAAGGTTCGATGAAGTGAGTGGGTTGGGGATAGTGCTATGTATCAATGCACAAAATCGAGTGACGTAGTTGCTACAATGCGGATATGGTGTGGCAGTGAACTGTGACGCTAGGGGACGGGTGAAATCTATCCTACCGAGCAGGCGAGACAACGAAACGACGCGACGTCGAGCACAAGGGGAAAGTAGGAGGAGAGGACTAGCCATGAAAAGAGGAAGTAGCGGCAAGAACGGGAACGCGGATGAGGATAAAAAGGGGGAATCCACGAGGCGGATTACCTGAGCTACCCGTCTCTCACGTCCGGCTAATTCATTGCCCTCGTTGTCTGCCTTGGAGCTTTACCGTGGAGCCCAATTCTTTCTCTTTCTCTTTCTTTCTCTCTATTTCTCTCTCTCTCCCTCTGTCCTTTACTCTCTTATTCTTTTTCTATCTTTACCTCTCGTTCTCTCGCGTACAATCGCAAATACCCTCATGCATGCCCACGTGTCCGCACGCGTCCGCACACACATAGTGCATTTTCGAATTACCGTCCCTATTTTTGTCTCGCTCTCCTTCTATTTATTCATTCACAGGATTTTTCCGTCCCGCTTTTGTTCTTCAACACTTATCCTTCATGTACACACATCCACGACGAATGCCACCACTTTCGATTCTCTCTCTTCACTATTATACGTTTCACTTACCCTTTATCAGCAAGCCAGAACCCGACGGGCCCGATACCAAGCCCGAACTGAAACTCCCGCACTCACTTGCTCGGCCTTTAGCCTTTCGACCGGATTCACAAAGGCACGTGGCCCCGCGATCCTATAACTGACGTCAACGGCACTAGTAGTTCAGCCATACTGGCTGACCAGCTACGGAATTTACTACTGACGCTTCTCTCCACGTTCCCGAGAATCGAGCGCCCCTAGAGCTCAGCCTCTTCTTTCTTTTCGTGTATATCCCTCTCGTGTTGGCAACCTCATTTGCAATGCCACGCGTAGCTCGAATACTACGTCGTAAATGTTATATGATTTATTTAAATTCAGCGCAATTATATTATGCATTTCTCGCTTCACACCTGACTAGAATTTTAGCATGGGCTTTAGCTTGTTGAAACATCGCGGCCCGCACCATTTGCGCGTTTTGCTTTCCTTAAATCAAAATTCACAACGCGATGTGCCTAGCAAGATGTAAATAATAATATTTTTAAACGTGTGACATTTATCGTCACAATCTTTTTCTACTACTGTTACCTTGTACAATTTATGTCATTTTTATGTACGATGAACCATCACCGTCTCTCTACGATTCATTTATTATCGAGCGTGCAGAGAACTCGCAGTCAGGGAAAAAACTGCAGCTGCAGGGACGCTCCGAGGCAGACGAGAATATACAATGAAAAAAAGTGCTTGTAGTCTAACTAGTTGGAGTTCGCGATTACGAGTCTCTGCCCCGGAGCAAGGTACCTAATAGCAGTGCTATTGAAACACAACAATGAAAAAAATCTACAGTAAGCTTTCAGCTATTGCGAGCGCATTTGGCGATACATTTGATTTATTGATTGGGTCAGCGAATGCCATCCCAATTCCAATTGTTTCGTTCGGCAGTAAGAAACGTATAAAGCGCATCTTTCCAGAATTCCTATCTAGAAGTGCCATAGTAAACTTCTCAATTTTTTTAGATGTGTCTATGAAAATTCATGGATAAATTCTTTGTGCACATAAATTGATCGTGCCGAGGAATAGACGTCGTCGAAGAAACTAAACTTTTTGGCTCCTGCAACGAGCATTTCAAAACGTAGTGGAGAAAAGAGTATAGGGGAGTTGGACCGATTCGAAAGAAAGGAAAGGAACAGAATAGATAGAAGCACTACGAAGGAAGCATCGTAAATTCGACGTATGTCCTCCGATCGTAGCTGAGAGTTTACTACCAATAATACTACTTTTGGCCCGACTGTAGATGGAGTTGGGCGTTACGTGAAGCTGGGTTAGGAGATGTTTCTACTACGGCGTTGCGTTGTATGGAGGATAGAAAGAAGAGTGGCGAGCGTCGTGCTTTTCTCCAAAGATAAACCGGAGACATGCTAGTGTGTGTTCTATGGACAGGGTCCAAAGAGACTAGAAGGACGGTAGACGAAACGGCGAAATCGATATTCGTAGGGAGTCGGCCAATACGTATGGTGTTCCAGAGTTGATTCCAGTGGATGGAAGCACAGCAGGTGACTGCTTGGTTGGGTTATATGGCTTTACGAAATAGTCGTATACTAAAAAAGTGAATGCCGCACATCGATATACCAGAGTGCACTTTGGATTGAGGAATATACCGATTTATAGTGTATATCTATGATGGAATCTTTTATAATAGTGATTTTTATAGTATTTGACGCCTTCGTCGGGAAATTCGTTCCAATTTTCAAGAATTTTTACCTTGTACCTCGTACACGGCAGGAATAAGGCGTGGTGACAAATAGTTGGCGATAATATCTCGAAACCAACAGCAGGAGCAGCTAGATTGCTGATGATACGATCAGCTGCAACAAACTTCGGCACTTCTCGGCTACTCTCGTACTCAAGGCAAGATGAGTCAGATAGTTGGCTCCCTTTCTCGCGCCACGCCCTTTTCAGAATCGGTGGATAAATAAATGAAAGACATATTTTACAGGTAAAATGTTAAAAGCGTCGACACGAGGTCGCGTCGGTTGTGTGCTCAAAGGCTCCTGGCACCGAGACCTCGGCTGCGGCATCGACGAAGAAGTTCGTTGTGATAGCAAGGCAAGGTAACACCAACCTGTGCCGTCACTTTTCACTCCCCGCAAACGCGCTCGCACCACTATCTAGATTAAGGCCGTCGCTCAAAGTAATTATCCAATCGACTTGAGCCACTCGGTGTAAACGCGTGCGAGAGAGATAGTAGCGATCTAAGCAAATCAGCCCGCGCGCGCGGGAAAGGAAACGAACTAAGAAACGAACGACGCAGCGAGTCTAGCTTTTCCTTGCGGGCACGTTTACAAAGGAACCAAATGACGAGATGGATTATCGCTTTGGCGGGAACCTGCCAACCCAAGAACCCTCGGTCTATGCTGAAACTAGGAATATATTATATACCTATAGAATACCCATGCGCCTATCCTCAGACTCTTTCGCTTGATCCTCCTTCTAACCTTTCATTCTCCGCTCATCAACTTGCGCAAAATTTTCTACACGTTTGATTGTTTTTTGGATACCTTTAAAATTATGGAGCTATTTCGTGGATAACGACTCATTTAACGAACCTCCAGAGGTTTTTCCTGCTTTCTTCATTTATTACGAGACCGATTTCAATTGCTCGAAGGTCTGGGAATTATATTTATTTTTTACGAAGAAGAGCGCCCTTTGGTCAGGGGGAAGTCACGCACGTAAGATATATCGAGGTCGGTTTGCAGCAGAGCTCTGTTCTAACCCCGCGTCGAATAGGATTGTCGATCTTCCTGGCAGTTGCGGCGGCACGGTGACGCCACGCGAAAACGCAATCTCAGTCAGAGAGTTAAGGGAGTAGAAAGCAGTAGTTCTGATGAAAAAGAAAAAGTACCTACATGATGAGGCACACCCGTACTATTGTACGGGTGTACCATATGAAAAATAAAGTTTTTCTTGCGATAATAACACGTAAGTTGGTTGGCATTAATTATTTTGCTCAATCTTTTTCTTTTTCTTCTCTGTAATTTGAATGAACGAATTTTCTGATGGAAAAACAGTACAAACATAGTTCGAAAATACAAAGTATAGTTGCCCTCTCTCTAGACCGTAATATGCAATTCATATTTCAACGCCAAACATCCGATTGGTAGTTCGGATGATGTATGAATAATAGTTGCAGTAAAAGATTGTTGTATACTGAAACTGACATACCCCGAGCATCGAAAATAACTGCGACTGCTTCGTATTCATACGGACTATCCTTTTTGTATATTCATTAAATTATCAACATAAACACCGCACAGCATTTGTCGGACTAATCATTAATAATTAATACATGAAGGGACCAACATTGATAATACGTATTATAGGTATATTCTGAAAGAGAACGGAATTATATATAGTCGTACTATATAGTTGTATATAGTCGTACACGTTGCAACCATGCCTTTGTATAAATTTACTTTGTGTAAATGACAAATTATAAAACTACCCAAAAATTAATTTGCGTGATGAAAATCGAATTTATTAATTATTTCTTCTTGCTGATTGAAAAAGGTTGACGTTGAATTCGAGTAATTCACTTGACGGCAGGAATACTAGAAAATTTATAATCGGCAGCTCGGTCAGAAATATGTGTGTCACATAGCATCCCATGAAACATTGGGCTCTCTCTTCTATTATCAATAATTGGAAATACCGCCATATAACAATTTAAACTAATACTTGATAATAACCAACGTTCCATAAAATAGTCGGTTTGGTTGTGTCTGAAAAAAAGAATGGCATAATAGTATATTTCAAGAAAAATAAAGTAAAGCGTAATAAATAGTACTCTGAGTTAACTTTACATTTCTCATTTTTATTTTAATTTCTGTGGCGTACAGTGTGAAAGCATCAATAACGATGTTCGCTGGAAAATGAGAGTGTTACTGGACGGAGAGTTCCGATGTTCTGTCTGGAAATCCACTGTGGCGTGCTTCTTAAGCCACATAGATCCCGGTCGTGAAAGGCAATGGGAAACGTACTGAAAAGATAAGCAAGAAGGATGGAACGGACTGAAGCGTACTAGAAAAATCACGAAATGGGATTGTCACGCGGTGAAAAGTCGCTCTCGACATCCGCGCCCACTCTTTGCTGGAGCTAGTCAAGACCGCTATCTTGACTAGCTACAGCAAAGAGTTGGTACCACATACACATGCAGCTTCGAAACATACCTCATGTACGCATTTTCTATAAAAGAGTATTTGGTATAGCTGTATGAAAGTCGTGCGAAATGTTGCACCCTCGCTTGGTCGCTGTCGGTGACACATATGGGAGGTATCACGTCACCAATTCTCGGACGTAACTGATATACCATAGAGTTATGTGCATTATACATTACTGTACGAATACGGCAGTGGAGGAATATAGTTGTCAAAAATGTTATTTATTTATATATCCTTTTAGCGTATACATTATTACGTATTGTAGTGTAAATTTCCCTAAAAACGCCGAACACACCACAAAGCTAAAGTCCTGAGTCCTCTCTTTTATTTTATCTGGGCGCGAAAACTAGTATGCGCCGGTAAGAACTCGCTATGTTCACGGATCAGGCTGCTTGCACCGAACTAGCCGCAGCCTTGAAAACTGGTAGAGTAGCGGGATTCGTAACAAAGATTCTCGTACAGAAATCAAAAGAACTATGTTCCAGTAATTTACAGGAGTCTCACACAATACATCTGAATTGATTTTACAAAAAAGTAATTCTCACCAAAGTCTCACAAAATAGATGTATGGTGGTTTGTTGGCTTTTGGCGGCCAGGTTTAATAAAAAGGTCTCTTTTGTCCGGACATCATTACAATTTCGGAGTGTCCGGACACTCCGAAATTGTTGCTCTGCTCACCGGGCTCTCTGGCGCAACAAGTAAAAATGTAGTATGTAACATAAATCTGGAAAAAATAACAACAACCAAGATAACCTCAAAATCTGGACAGCACATGGGCCAGAGAGTCCGGTGACCACTATCAAAACACACAGAACACTACAATTTACAGACAAATAACATCATGAACAACAACAACATATAAATTTAAAAAATTGAAAAGGACCCAGACCAGGGTCGAAACGTATTAATAAAAAAGAGATCTTTTTATTAAACCTGGCCGCCAAAAGCCGACAAACCACCATACATCTACATACTACGGCCACAGCAACTCTATATCTCACAAAATAGTCTCGAACTCCCGAAAAAAACTTTAACAAGTAGGCTCGATCGGTCTACACCGCGAGAAAAAGTTTCATTGATTCGCGGAAATCTTTGCCAATGAAATGAAATATTTGAATTTCGATACTATCTTTTCTTTGAATGATCTCAAACTCAACGAAAAGTAGTGACATTGATTCGAAGAAACGTTTCTTTAAACCAATGAACCTTTTTCATTGATTCCAAAGATATCGTCTCTGATTCAATGAAACCTTCTTCTTACCAGCTCAAAATTTCGAAACCTATTTTTTCGTGAAGTACGCGGCAAATAAAGCTCAAATTTTGTGAATATGTAAGGATTTACGGCAGGAATAGGCTAAGCTTCTGGCTCCTCGAAACTCGAAGCCGTTCGTTCGGAAGAATCGGAAAACAAAAAAGTAAGGTTAGGTGCGAGAGAGAGATCAATGAAAACGTTGCTTTGAACCAATGAAAACGTCTCTTTAAAACAATGAAACTGTTTCTTTATTATATGCTCAATAAGTAAATCTTTATTTACAGGCAATGAAATGTTCTCTTTGAAACTCAAATGTACTATTTCATTGAAATCAAAGAAATATTTCGTTGAAATCAATGAAAACAAAATCAATCCACCCATTTCTTTGGTGTCAATGAAATCTTTTCTCTCGATGTACGCGAGACACCATACGTCGCGGCTCTCACCACTCACGCACCCACACTACAAAACATACAACACGCATAAGAGTAGAAGTATTTCTAACAGTATTTTGTTTTAGGTCGCAGTTCTTGCAGCTACTAAATTCACCAGTGTCAAACACTAACGCGAATCACTCTCAAACCAGAAAACACACAAGCCGTTCCCGCACGTAAAATAATGAACATTAAGACTACACTAATGACGAATTCCTGGTTTTCACTCCCGACAGGCCCGTGATTATATTTTTTAAATTAATACTATCCAATCGAAGCCTCGCATTACTCCACGCGCAAGACACCGCAGAAAACAATTTTTTCCGAGAAACAAAACTAATCACATTAAAAACACCTAAAGACGAGGCCTACCCCGAGAACTGTTGCAGTCGGAACTTCCGGGGAAATTGTATAACCTCGATCTTTGGGAATAAATACTAATCGTTACGCTCCTCGCACCTAGAACGATCCTCGGGACTTGCCTTGAGTCACTTACGGGAACACGAACACTGAGAGAAAAAAAGACACTGGTAACTATAAAGTTATAGTGAAATACAACCGCAGCTATTAAAAAATAGTTACCTGTACTAATTATTTATAGTCAATAGAACAGATAATAATAGTTATCGTAACAAAAAGTATATTGTTTTGAAAATTTCGCGATAGATGCGACGTACTATTCATAGAAAACATAATCACAAGCATAGTATTCTTTGAGAACTTATTTAACAATTTTGGAATGGTCATTGGAACTGTAATAATAAAGTTGTACTAACTATAAGAAAATAGCTAAGCTTGTATTTCACTATATGTTCACTGTTAAACTAGGACATTATGTTAAGCCAACTATAGAATTAATTACAGTAACTATAACGTAGTTGATTTAACCAATAAATCAGTTAGAATAACTATTCAAATTGTTGCATGGACTAAAAATGTACAGTTATGGCTTAATCGTTGCCTAAACTACCGCGATTTCTCTCAGTGAACATACTCATCCCTACTATAATTATTTTGACGGTGCTCGGTCGAACTGCCAACCCCAACTTTTCGCAAACTATTGAGGATGATAAATAGTTAGCGCTTATGGCGCGCGAAGTCCAAATCGGGACAGCATAGCGTAGCGCGATTATCGGTGGCGTGGACTCGTAGTTGTCTAATGATGCATTGATGGGATAGCATGTCTTATGCTGTGCTACGTTAGAGTATATAAAGATTATGAATTACAGACACACACGATATGACATTTGATAAATAAAAAATTCATACATTCCAAAAAATCTATGGTTAATTCTGCTATACACATGTTTTGATTCGACTTTGTAAGTACAGGCGTTAAGGATGTTATACAAGTAATCAATTTTGAAGATGTTTGTCCCAATATTTTTTATGTTATAGAGAAAAGCACGACATTAAAAAAATATTTTTATATAATTTTTTATTCACATACTTTCTGAGTTATAAATTATCAAAGTTCAGCGATTTAACATGGGAAGTATACGGTGGAGGATGAGGACTGTCTTGTTTTCAGCAAAAGTACATGTTTGCAGAGAATATACCATGATAAATTTGTACTTTTCATGTACCATGATAAATAACTTGTTTTTTTTTCCTTTTGCTGCCGATTTAAAACTATCTATGACACAATAACATTGTTCCGGGATAAAATGTGGGGTTTCGCGTATACTTTTTGATAAAACTGTTTCCAAATTAACCTAGATAAATTTTCAGGCATTCTTTGGCAAAATAATGCCATATCATTTTTTTTTGTTGAGTAAAATAAAAATGGTCCTTCCCAACGAAAAAAATGGTATGACTTTGTATTGCCGAAAAGTGATTGAAAATGTATCTAGGTTAATTTGGAAATATTTTTATCAAAAAGAATACATGAAATCCTATATTTTAACCCTGAACAATTTTGTTGTGTCATGGATAGTTTTAAATAAATCCGCAGCGAAATGAAAAAAAAAATGAAAAAGCGTATTTTATTGTGGAAAAACTATGAGCATCAAAAATCTGAAATAATTCGTATGTATTTGGGAACTCTAAATATTCTGGACAAAAATTATGAACCCACTCTACGAACATTGAAAATCAGGGTGGCCCGCCTCATATATTTTTTTACTTGCTCATGGAGCAGGCTTTGATTCTGTAGATATAGATTGAGATTTTAATGTTAGATTACATAAAATGAGCTGAATAATCCAACAACTTTACGCAGGAAGACTGTTCTGGATTTGTCAATGTACATGAAAGAGTCATCAGTCATTATTATGAATTTGCTATAAGTTGAAAGTGGCTTGAAATATTGACCTGATATTTGGCCTACGTGTCGATCATTAGTAAGTGCTATAGATAACTAGTTTTTCATCGTGGCACTTTAACTTG
This sequence comes from Ephialtes manifestator, assembly GCA_963970395.1. Classification (NCBI taxonomy): domain Eukaryota; kingdom Metazoa; phylum Arthropoda; class Insecta; order Hymenoptera; family Ichneumonidae; genus Ephialtes; species Ephialtes manifestator. Next base: position 6,713,444 of record OZ019976.1, read on the forward strand.
AAATTATTAACTTTTGTGGCTAGAGAAAAGCTAGATCTATTGTATCTTAAATAAATGATAAAATAATCATATTTAAGCAAGTGATATAATTATGAACTCATAACTTTAACGAATTTTAGAGTATTAATTTAGCGTTTATAATATTTAAACAAGTGAATTGCATATAATTCTCACTGGTTTCTTACTATTTTCAACTTGTCACATAATTTCGTCTATGTAGAGAACAAAATGAATAAACATATTTGCTCATGCGGCTTTAGAAAAGGTAGAAAAAACAAGGGAATAATGTGGAAGGTTTTTCTCTGCAGATATTTTTTTAAGGAACTTACTTCCAGTGGGGGGTGCTATATTCGAATTCATGAATTTCATTACGTTTCTTCATCCCGGTATAATAGTAAATTCCGGTATTGGATCAGGAAGTGGTGAATTTGGTCAGGTGCTAATGGTCGCAGTCCAGTATTTTTTATGTTATAGAGAAAAGCACGACATTAAAAAAATATTTTTATATAATTTTTTATTCACATACTTTCTGAGTTATAAATTATCAAAGTTCAGCGATTTAACATGGGCAGTATACGGTGGAGGATGAGGACTGTCTTGTTTTCAGCAAAAGTACATGTTTGCAGAGAATATACCATGATAAATTTGTACTTTTCGTGTACATTGGAGTCTGAGCTTTACAGAACACTGAAAAAATCCGCGTGCGCCCACATTTTATGAAAGATATTACGTTAAAAGTGAACATTGTCTTTTTCGCCTCTCTCTTGTTCATGTATGTGCATGCCGTTTGCACAGTACCTCCGTCTCCCGCCGTGCGCCACCTTGCCTATCCTCCCCGCGGTAACCTGTATAACATCATTAACAGCTTGCGATTCAGATAATTCAAAGTTATTGTAATTAGGGGGGGGGGGAGTCAGGTCAAAAGTTTTAAAAAATCGATTTTTTTTTATAAGGCGGAATTCGCAAAAATGGCCATGTTTCTACGGTACCATTCATATTTAATTTTCTCAAAAGTCATAAAAAATTACCGGAATATTATATTTGAATTTTAAATTATTTTATTTATGTATTATTGTTATATACAGACATTATGGCCGATTTTTTGTTCACACAAAATAATTAAGGGTCATGAAAAAAAAAAAAATCAAATTTTTTTCTTCTCTTTGGCAGTTTCGTTTAGTTAAGTATAACCTCTGAACCTGCAAAATCTTAGACATGATGCCGAAAAAATGGCCGATTTCTGCAATATACCTGCTTTTTTATGATCCTTTTCTATATAATAAAGAGTTTATTACGTATTTGTAAATAAATTGTTATTTGTTTACCATTTTTTAAACCAGTTAGTGAAACGTGATATAAATGACGCGATGACAGTGTGATGTCTCCAACGCAACACGTAACACTTACGTTATATTCGAATGCGCGCGAATAACAGGACATGCGCTGTGATATCTTAGCGCGTATCGCATGCGCAGCGTGTTACTGCCGCGAAAAGTGACTTCTGCTATACTCGGGACGCATAACCTCGAATTGTCGTTTTTATTTTTCGTTCATATTATGCTATTAGTTTGGTTCCGTTGGCCATTTTCGGGGTTTTTTTTCAATCAATAGTGTTTGAAACAGAATCAACAATCAGCAGAAGTGGTCAGATATGTATCATTTGTTATGAAGTGATGATTTAATGTTTGTGCAGCACATTTGTGAATGTGTCAACAACGTATACATTTTCAGTGATGTTGCCAATAAAAGTGATCATCCCCATATTATTTATAGGCTTTTTTTCAAATTATGCATTCATTTATTTTTTTATTTGTAGAAAAAAAAACATTTATTAATAACATTATTAATAATATTCTGTAATGTGACTTGCAAATAATTTTTTTATTTTGTTCATTAAAGGTACTAAGGTTCCCCAAAGGTGAAAGCAGCATAAACATTTTTATTTGAGTGGTACACTTTAGATATCATTTGCCGAAACTTGGTTTTAAACCTATTCTACGAGTGATTCAGACCAAACTGCTAGGCAGATTGGGCTGGTTGACGTCTTATTTTCTTCTTCATGAAAAGATACACTGGCTAAATGGAGCAAATGTTAATAAAAGGTAATATTTTTTAAGTGACATAATTATTACTAAATAAATTTTATGCTATTTTCTAAATCAGTGATTAACTTTGCTTTCAGAAGGAAAAAAAATAGTTTGCTCCATTTAGCCGGTGTATCTTTTTATGAAGAAGAAAATGAGACGTCAACTAGTCCAATCTGCCCAGCAGTTTGGTCTGAATCACGCGCAGAGTGAAAAACCTAAGAACTTTGCTTAAGATAATATTGAGAGGCATAAGCTAGTCAGATGGCAGTAAAAAATCCTTTCATCAAGTACCAACAATATAGTTGATTGGTCATTTTTATATGCAAGAGAATTTGTATGATATTGAATTTACAAATTTAATTATTTTGACCTGACTCCCTCCCCTTAAGACGATCTGCCCGAAAATCAAAAATGCGTTTTGTCATTTCTCTGAGTCGTAATATTGGTGTTAGTAGTATTTGATAATCTTACGAAGGGCATTTATGCGATTGATAATATTAGATTACCATAAAAATGATGGCGTCTATACACTGTTAGAAAAGATTGGAAGTTTTTATGCATAAACTCTTAATCGAAATTTAATATACCATTGTGGTGTAAAATTCATGTACTTTTCCATTAAAATTAAAGCAAATTATTAAAATTCAAGTACTTTTACTACAAAATTAAGGTAAATTATTGAATGTGCTGTACCATACATTAATTTTACATTAAACTTGTATATTAAATTTCATATACTAGTTTATGCATAAAAACTTCCAGTAAAAGTACATTAAATTTCAAGTAGTTTTTTTTACAGTGTAGCACACATAAGCTAAAAAAGAATTCAAAATTAACTAACTTGACAACTCCCTTATGGGGACGGAATGAAGATAAAAATTGAAGCCTCGATAACTATCAAATTCGAAACACTCTGTAACTATGATTGAAGAAGTCGACTGCAGATAGGTGGATGGGGCTGCGATGGACACATAAATGCTAATTGAAATTAAGTATTTTTCATTGAGATCTTTTCCTGAAATATATATCGTATATGATGAGGATGGATAATCGGCTATTGACGGATACCCGATGATCCATTCTCATCTTTTACAAAATTCGGCCACAGCATCAGTAACACATATATTGTATGTGAATTGGTCCATGATTATTTTCTCTTGTGATCGGTCAGAGTGATCAACGGGTCGGATTCATTGTTTTGTTAGACTTTAATTTTTATTTAGGGATTTAGAGGTGACAGTTCACAAAGCGTCAATGCTGGAAAATACATATATGGATTGAAAAGCATTGATTACGGATTATAATGTCCTATTGTCATGGAGTGAATTGGTTGAATTGATTTAATTTTGAGGACAAAACTGACGACAAGCAAATAAAAGCGGGGGAGAGAATAATCATTCAATCGGCATAGTTCCTCGGTGAACTACTTTTTGCAGATTTCTACGTCCTTGATTTCTTATGGTCCTAGTAATTACAAACTTCAAGATGGGCGCCTAGTAATTACGGACTTCAAGATTTAAAAAAATGGTCAGACACCTTCCCACTCGATTTATTCTACTCTATCTGGATAGACAGTAAGTGAAAAATACCGACTTCAAGAATACAAATATTCAAGCAATTAAACAATGTTAACTCAGACGTGACAAAGATAGACGAAGGATGGGCAACTGTCGTAATAGTGAAGACTTAAGGGGATGCTGGAGTAGATTTTATTACCAACTTTGGTCGGTAAAAACTGGCTTTTTCGTAGTTTTGATTATTCTTCATTAATACGCTACACACATGCTTCAAATTGTACACGGTTGTAATATCAACATAAACGAGTGGACGTACATTCGAATATTTGATGAAAACCTACAATAAATGAAAAAAATCGTATATTACTAAACCTCCCGAAATCAAAATGGCCGCCAGGGTTTGACAGCATCGCCTGTTTGTTAAGATATAAAAGATTCTGGAACTCACATACGTTAAATCGAAATGTACGTCCATTCTTTAGCGTTCTCTGAATATTCTACGAGCGTCGAAAAGTCAATTACACAAAAGGAATGCACGCAAAACCCAGACTACGTTTACGTAGTCTGTTCGCGATCAGAGTGGGTCAAGAAGAGCGCAAATGAAGTTTCCCGATTCGAACACAAGTGGCGCCGATGTAGTCTGTTTTCTTTTGACAAAAGCTCCGAGTCTTTGCAACGTGACCGTAGTATACACTATACATAGATTTGGCTTGTGTATTTGACATTCTGATGGTTTTCGAATATTCAGAAATCATCACAGAATTGACGTCCGGTCTGATTTTACACATCTAATTTCCAGAAACTACTAAATCTTACGGCAAAGGTCAGCTGACATATCGTGTGCGGCCATATTGCTTTTCGGGAGATTCAGTATCTTTTGCCAAAAGTAAACAGACAACGTCGGCGCCACCTGTGTCCTGATCGAAAAAATTACCGACCAAAGTCGGCAAAAAAATCTACTCCAGCATCCCCTTAAGAATGTTAGCTTGATTTTAGGATGATGGACCGTGGCACTTTTCAGGTAGTCCGGTAGTAGCACGAGCGGGGTAGAGGATCTGTATGGGAAGGGCAGGAGTGTGACGCATATGAAAATTTGGAATTACAGATATATACGAGATTTTCTTTAATGACTTTTTAATTCGTCCTGTAAAAAGTTTTTATAGAACGACTTAGCTGAGAAACGAGAATATACATGAGGCATTCCATATGAAGCGGGCCACCCTGATTTTCAATGTTTGTACAGTGGGTTCAAAATTTTTTTCCAAAGTATTTAGAGTTCCCCGAATATATACGAGTTATTTCATATTTTTGATACTCATAGTTTTTCCACAATAAAATACGTTTTTTTAAACTTTATTTTTTTTCCTTTCGCTGCCGATTTAAAACTATTTATGACACAATAACATTGTTCCGGGATAAAATGTAGGGTTTCGCGTATACTTTTTGATAAAACTGTTTCCAAATTAACCTAGATAAATTTTCAGGCATTCTTTGGCAAAATAATGCCATATCATTTTTTTTGTCGAGTAAAATAAAAATGGTCCTTCCCAACGAAAAAAAATGGTATGACTTTGTATTGCCAAAAAGTGATTGAAAAATGTATCTAGGCTAATTTGGAAATATTTTTATCAAAAAGTATACATGAAATCCTATATTTTAACACTGAACAATTTTGTTGTGTCATGGATAGTGTTAAATAAATCCGCAGCGAAATGAAAAAAAAAAGAAAAGGCGTATTTTATTGTGGAAAAACTATGAGCATCAAAAATCTGAAATAACTCGTATGTATTCAGGGAACTCTAAATACTCTGGAAAAAAATTATGAACCCACTCTACGAACATGAAAATCAGGGTGGCCCGCCTCACATATTTTTTTACTTGCTCATGGAGCAGGCTTTGATTCTGTAGATATAACTTGAGATTTTAATGTTAGATTACATAAAATGAGCTGAATAATCCAACAACTTTACGCAGGAAGACTGTTCTGGATTTGTCAATGTACATGAAAGAGTCATCAGTCATTATTATGAATTTGCTATAAGTGGAAAGTGGCTTGAAATATTGACCTGATATTTGGCCTACATGTCGATCATTAGTAAGTGCTGTAGATAACTAGTTTTTCATCGTGGCACTTTAAGTTGAAATTATTAAATTTTATGGCTAGAGAAAAGCTAGATCTATTGTATCTTAAATAAATGATAAAATAATCATATTTAAGCAAGTGATATAATTATGAACTCATAACTTTAACGAATTTTAGAGTAATAATTTAGCGTTTATAATATTTAAACAAGTGAATTGCATATAATTCTCACTGGTTTCTTACTATTTTCAACTTGTCACATAATTTCCTCTATGTAGAGAACAAAATGAATAAACATATTTGCTCATGCGGCTTTAGAAAAGGTAGAAAAAACAAGGGAATAATGTGGAAGGTTTTTCTCTGCAGATGTTTTTTTAAGGAACTTACTTCCAGTGGGGAGTGCTATATTCGAATTCATGAATTTCATTACGTTTCTTCATCCCGGTATAATAGTAAATTCCGGTATTCGATCAGGAAGTGGTGAATTTGGTCAGGTGCTAATGGTCGCAGTCCATTGATCTGGTAAAAGAGTTAAAAGTTTTACAATGTGTGGGTAAAAAAGCAGTTTTTTAACATTCAAGTATTTCATGTGTGTTTTCAACCGTTCCGAGAGAAATGAAAATTGTGACGAGTGGTGAAGATGGGAAACACGCCAAGGCGGCAAGGCGCACATGAAAAAGTCACGTGCTCCAACCTGACGTCTCGGTCAGCAAAGGAGAAAAAGAAATGTAGCAGTATAGCACAGGCAAAGAGTCGAGCGGTAAGCGAAGAAAAAGAGGGAGTGAATCTTGGAATAAGATTGTCAGTTTTCGCCGCGGAGATTCTCCTTTCCTTAAATAAAGCAGAAATAAAATGAGGAAGAAACGGTGGTGAGGATGGAATTTACCAGCACCGGGTGGAGTGAAGACCCTTTGTTTCTTTTATTGCAACGTCTCCCTTCGCGTCTACGTCTCTGCTTTAATGCCCAATCGGGCGCAAGACGATATAAATAATTTATGAAGAGCTCTCGCAAATTTCCTCTGGCCTTACCCAAGGTAATTATTCTCGGGCGAATGTTTACGTTCCGTTGATCCCGCATGTCATAAAAAAATGTATAAACTGAACGTCGAGGAGGACGGAACAAAACATCGTAATTCGTATTCGTCGATGGAAAACAATTCCGAGCTTGACCTGCCGTGTGTTCTTAGGAAGCCAATTTCCTGACCTCTCTAAATATTCTCGTAAAACGATCGAATACGCTCGAGGGCACTTTTCCTACCTTTTACGAATAAAAAGACCTAGCTTCACATCCACTACTTTCGGTATGTAGAACTTAGTATATAAGACTGAGGTTTCAATAAGAAAAATTATTAGTTGGTAAACAACAATTTACAGCGGACACTGACTGTAAAATAAATGTGTTGGTCTATTAAATCAAATAGCTGTTGAAGAAAGTAAAACTTTTCTGCTTCTATCAAGAGACGCGGTAGCATCTCGACGACAAGTATTAAAAAATAAATTTATGTCATCTCCGTACGACGATTGTTCGCTGCTTTAAATATTTCTTTCACTATCGATATTTGCCACATTTAGTTTGAAACCAATCAATGACTTTTCTCAGTATTGGAAATTGGCTGTTACAGAGTAGACGAGAGTCATTACTTCGTCTTAGGGTTCTTGGGGTAGTTGAGTGTCGACGAGGGTCGAGTGTCGTACCAGGAAGGGTTGCAATCCCTCTTCGCCACACTATTCGTCTCAACCGACGCCAAGAGGCGATGCGGGGCGAGGGATATACAAGCAGCGCAAAGCGCGGGGAGACTGCAGTGGCTGCCTTGCTCGAGGTACTCAAATGATTTAATTCCTCCCTACGGCTCAATTCGCCTCGTTGACGCGGCGACAAGGGAGAGTTCTGTCGGAATGGATAATCGTCGTCAACATCATGAAATCTGGTACCCACTCGCGCCGTGCCCTTAACCGCATTAAGAAAAAAAACTAATGGAAAACCAAGAAAGTTGCTTCAGTGAAGCAGAAAAAGAGGTCAAGGGTTCGAGGTAACCTGCGGTCGAAAGCACAACACAATTAGAATTTTCTATTACGATCTTTACTAATACCCCCTCGGAATTCTAATGTGTACGTCAACCATTCATATACTTTATGTAGATGAAAATGTTTGCACAATTAATTGTATTTCCATAGTATTTAGGTAACATGAGAGGAAATTAAACAATAATAGTAATATACTCAGATTGATGACAATCGCGGTTGACGATATTTCGAGTTGTACGCTTGAATATTTTAACGTTTTTTACCTGTACTATAATTGGGATTTTAGTTTCATATATAATTTTAATATTGTTACCATAATATTGCGGTGTTTTATTAACCAACCATTATTATCCATACATATTCATGGGTCCGTGTTACTAAACAGTTTCGTCTACTGGAAACGCTTGCCAAGCTGTCTCATTATAATGTCGAAAACACGGAGTTTCAAAAGCAAATACAAATATTTCCAATGTACCTAATTTAGAAATTTGCCATTGAGTGCTATTTCTACCTTTATGTTATCGTTACTGTAATTATGTACGCGCAAAGTATCAAGAACAAATATTTCAATACGCCCTCGGGCACGATTTACGAATATTATGCAAGTGATTGAAAATAGAGTAAGCATATCTGCAAGTTTGACTTTCGATAATTAGTACTAATTATAAGAACAATACAATAAGCAAACAGATACTGAGGATATTCTCCGATAAGGTAGTGGTTTAATTTCCGAGAAGTTTAAAAACAAAACGCCATTGTTTGGAAAATGAAAAACATTTTTTTATGTTGCATTTCCCCCCAACCAGACCCCCATACGGCCACATCCGACTTCCCCCTCTATATCGCATTCGCCATAATATTTCAGACAAGGAGCTTCATCACGCCCGTTTTTTATTTTCGATGAAACTACAGCACTGGACTTTGAACTCGCAACCTACCGATGCTCGGGATTAGAGGCCAGTACACTGATCATTAGACGACCACTCCGGTCAAGGAAAATAAAAAACATTTTACGTAAATATTTGAAGTACGTCACATACTCGTATAGTCGTGTAAAAAATCTCGTTTTCGTTAAAAAATGTTAACAAGAATTAAAATATCTTAATAAAATAGGCATCACCTAAAATGTATCAATTACGGACCACTCCACATTTCAGTTTGATAATCAATTTCCGTCTATTCCCTGTTGCTGTTTTTTTACCAATTGACAAATGTTAAATATGCGCAATATTTTTTATGTATTGTTGTAAGTTAGTTGAGTATGGATGCAAAATGAGAATGTAGCTGAAAGAGGTGTACCACATATGACTGACCGACAAGCGTTAACTCGTTATGCAATCACACCCAATCTAGTAACACAGACTTAATTAATTTCAGTTAAATCAATTTCACTCTAACTATATGCTTGATTTATATTTCGATCGAATTATTACGCGAAATGTTAATATTGCATCTAAGAATCCAGCGAATATAACATCGAAAGTTTCATTATAGAGGAATATGCAGGAATTAAAGCCTTAATTTAGTTTGTTTTTGTCGTCGCATTTTTCGCAACGATTCATAATAAAACTGGACCCGTATTTTCGTGAGTAAATCTTAAATAATACCACGGTCCTTGAAATCGCCGAGATCTCGTGAGACCCCGATCGATCTACTCTCTAATCCAGTAATAGAAATTTATTGTTCGGTAAAGCGAAATAGGTGACAAAATAAAAGCGATGAGGTAAGGGCCGTCGAGGGCGTGAACTCACTTCCTGGAAATCTGCACCTTACTTTTTCTCTCTCTCTCACCTTCCATCTCTTTCCCGTTCGCCTCGCTTACATGCAGTGCACCTCTTGCGATGAATTTTTCATTGAGACACGGAGCTTTCGCGTTAGAAGCTGGCGCACGAAACGAAAAGAGAGGCGGAAGGGACAGAAATAGCAGATTCGTATCCCGAAAAAATGTCTTCGACTGAAATTTTTTTTTTTAATTGCATTGACATGACGTTGAGGTGCAACATATCAGATGCTAGACAGAGACGTATTTTATAACTCTGATGGAACAGCACATGATAATTTATAACTATAAAGAATAAATTAATCAATAATTCATTGACTTACACTGCATTTTGGATATTTCTCAGCTGGCGGTGGTCTCTTCCAGCCGAGGAGTGGTGGTATACAAACGAGTGCCGAAAGCAACCAGACCAGAGTGATCATTAGTGCCGCTCTGGCTGGTGTTCTCCTCTTCAGATAGTCGATCGCCCGAGTGATGCTCCAGAAACGATCGAGACTTATGAGGCACAGATTCATAATGCTGGCGGTACACAGTAGCACGTCCATAGCCGAATAAATGTCGCACCACCAATAACCAAATATCCAATAGCCCATTATCTCGTTTGCCAGTGAAAATGGCATTATAATGAGACCGAGAAAGAAATCGGCAACCGCGAGACTCGCGATAAACCAATTGCTAATGCCTTTTAGCGCTTTTTCCGTGGCAATTGCTATGATAACAAGCATGTTTCCAACTACCACAACTATCATCAGAATGGTAGCTGCTATAGATGCCAAAATTATTTGAAGGAGGCTGTATCCAGAGGGGTACATGCCGTCTCCGAGAACAATGATGGATGACTGGTTGCCATGGGTAGTGTTCGAATTGTATTCACTATCGTTGTAAAACGATGCGTTGAAAGACATTGACTCAAGTTCCTCCATTGTGTCGACAAATCCAAACAATAATTCAGTCTCACCGTCCACGGTGGAGTCGAAGAGTCTAGTGTCCAGATTGCTGTCACCGCTGCCGCTGCTGGCAGTCTCACCTTCAATATTTAAGCTCGTCGACGAATTCACCGTCGAGTTATCGTCGTCAGCCTCGCTGTCGTCTCCGTTCTCGTCACCAGAGGCAAAACCCTCGTCCTCCTCCCAATTCTGACTCAACACAGACTTGTCCTTATCCTGCTCCTTCTCGTATTCCCTTTGCGACTCCTCACCGTAGAGGATGCCGCTTCTGCTCGTCGTACTCGAACTTGCACTACTCAACCGAACTACCTCCTTATCTCTGTTAACGAACCGCCCTGTTGGCCTTCTCGTACCACTAACACCAAAACTGTTGATATCGGAAATACCACTTCTCAATGGAGTCTCTGATGAAAATGATGATTCTAGCTCTGACGATGGCAGAGTAAAATGTCGAGGACCCCGAGCATCGGTCTCGATCACTGCGTCTGCCTCATAAGACGTCGATGGCGGTAGCCACGTGGACGAAGATGGGCTCTCGGACGAGGTCAATGACGACGAAGATGAGGTTACCAATGAACTCGATAAAAATAATTTCCACGATGTGGAGTATGTTGAAGAGGGAGTCGCAGCTGTCAATGATGCACCTGAATTCGATGATTTACCGCACGAAGTTACGTTTTTTATGATTTTCTTGTCGATACTGGGTAATTGGGACGATGCTGCTGCTGCGACTGCTGCGGGATCCAGACTCGCCGTCAAATCGCTCATGTTCCCCTCGAAGATGCTCGTCGAAGCCAGATCACTACCAGCGCTGATGACGTTCATGACGCCGTTCAAGCTCGGCACGACTCGCACCTTCGACGCGAGCTCGTGCTATCGTACCGGGTCCCGTCTTGTTACAACACTGCCACGGTTGTTCGTCGTTGTTGTCGTCGGAATCGGTGTTCCCGATGCAAGAACGAGAAACAGCAGGCACAGTGGTACCGATACCACTACAGATGAGTTGTTTGCACCAGGATGATGATTTATCGTTGACGTGGTAATTGCGGCGGCGGCGGCGGCGGCGATATTGCTCGTTGTACTGTTTGGGCTGTTGCTCGTCGATATTGTGGATGATCTTCCTCCACCTCCCGCTGTCGAGAACGTCAGTAGGCCGCCCGTGTTCCTCACGGAGCATCTCGGGTTCGACAGGTCAGGCAACATGCCCGAATTTCACGATGACGTCATCGCATGTTCACCGGTCACTAATACAAAGTTCTTTGTGTAACGCCGAGTCTGACGCAACTTTTATCAATTCCTGGCTATTTTTTAATTTTCCTTCTAAGAGAGCTTACAATTATTTCAGTTTTATTTTATTCCAAAGATTTAATTCCGATTGGAATATTATTAATTATTTTGTAGATGTCGAAGCAAGATGCTACGTGGTATTCTATCGAGTTTCTCTGGACTAAACGCCGGTGGACGTTTACAACTCGTATGTCCTCCACCTCATCGGGCTGTCTATCGATTCAGCCCGGTACGGCTTCCGTTTTTAGAATTCGATGCCTTTTCCTTTACAGCTGTATTAGCTGTCGGTTCGTTCCAACGAATACACACTTGGTGGCGGTCGCTTGTGGACGGTGGAACGCTTCCTTCGCCAATTTTCTCTTGGCTTTTATTTTTAAAAACGTACCAAAGCAACTTACTCCTTTTGCCGCGTTGGACGTTGTCGTTGTGGCCTCATGAGCGAGCAGCACGAAGACTTGAACCTCTTCTTGTACCACTTCTTGTATTCCTCGTCTATTTCTCGCGATGTCTCGCGCGGTCCCTTGATTTATTGCTCGTGGATGTTGCGTCCACTGGACGCAAGTCTCGGGTATCACGGGACAGTGGTAGTTCCAGTATACCACGGTCTGGTATATTGTGGGTAGGCGCGTGGACGAGGATGATACTAGAGGGAAATGGATATAAATGGATCGAGATAAATGGATTGCCACCGCGCGCGCAACCGAGATTAGATGAGATTCTTTCCTTCTCGCTCGCGGCCTCGGTTTGCTCGTTTCTTTCCTCCTACGTTAGTTTAGTTTTTCTGGCTTTATTTATCGAAAGCACACGCGGTTGAAGGTGGCGAAACATGGATGAAAAATATGGAAGGAATGGAAAATAAAGATAGACGGAGGGTGAATGATGTTGACCACACCGGTTGTTTAGGTTGACTGAATCTACTCTCTTTTTCTACCACTATTGTAGCTGCCACTCTCTGTGTACGTACGCTATATTTCTGTGCGTGTGGCGGTCCCGCGAGCGTGGGCAAAAATTGGTCCCCTTTTCTCACGTGTTCCTCGCTTCCTTGTTTTTTGTCCTCTTTCTTTCTAATCTCTATTATATTAAAGCCGACTTTTATATACTCGGTCTTACTTAGGACATATTCCTGGCAAGCTGTTACAGCTGCGACTTATTTTATCCCTGCTGGTGGATTTTTTTTTCTCGAATCGCGGTCCTGCTACCTCGAGATGTACTTAAATATAAGAGATCCTTAAAGGTGTTGCTTTCTTTCTTCACTTTTTAATAGAGTGAAGAAAGATGAGCGAGCAAGCGGAGAAAGATAACTGTGTTATTATAGTATTTTAATCACCGCGTTATGAATATACAAATTATTTCTCTCACGCTCACGACAACTATATTTACTTTTCCTCTTTAATGTTTTGTTTTTCCCTTCACTGTTTACTTTTTTTAAATGTCGTACTTCTATTACGTCCTGGCTATACGATTGAGTACCGCATGCTAATCGGTACGCGCCCGCGAGACAATTAATTATCGTCCGGGCTAAAAGGCTAATTACCCGTACTGCTCCGACCTGCTGCCGCTGTATGCTGCTTTATTATTATTATTATACCACGCGTTTGTTCGTCACGCGTTTTTTTTTACACAATTTCTACAACAATAATAACGACAATGACGACGGCGATATAACGAAAAAAATAGTAACGAGAGATACACTTAAACGAGAACGTGATGTCTCTTGCGTTTTTATACAATATTTATTCATCGCATATAATTTGGATGTAATATTATATGTATAATATAATCTTCATTTATAGATAATAATCAAGCCCGTTTCTCCATGCCTATTCTAAACTAGACTGACCCTAGCGTTTATATTTAATTCCAGTAAATTTCAAACGAATCTTTCTACATGTTATTCCCCCGATTGATGGAAGAATTTTTTGCAAGGAAGTAACGAGAGAAGGAGATAAAATAGGAAGCGTATACCGAAAGTGCGTTTTGGGTATGTTGTTGGACACCCTTAATTCCACTTAAGTTCTCTTCAGGTTTATTGTATATTCTGTTCCTTCGTCACTCACTCAGCATCCTCCCTGCTTCTATTTACACCTATTTACACGACCACTCACCCTCACTCTTTCTCTTGTATGGATCCCGTGAGCAGGCGCAACGCACGGAATTTTTATACCCGTCTGCGGATCATCGGATTATTATAATTCCACGTCTCTTCCCTTCCGCCCTTCTGCTCTTGCGATTCTTTACTCGTCGTCGCTTGTTCTCTTTTTCCTTTTTTTTTCCTGTTCCTGCTCTCGGCGTCCCCTTTCGTTATATTTCTTTTTTTCTTTTCTCACCGTTTCACGCCTTTCGCGAATGATGTCGGTGGTATTCGGGCACGCCGGCTGTGCGAGCACGCTTCGAAATCCCCCTTGGAAAGATCTACGCGTGGTACGTGTCTCGGCTTTGGATCTCTCGATGTGTTTTTGCCGTTATATGGCACATTCGTCTACGACTTATACAAGAAGAAGAAGAGCATTGTGGACGTTCCAATATTTATAAAATCCACCCAACGTTTTTTTTCGTTTTCGGTTTTCCTTTAACTTTACAAAGGGATAAATTGTAAAAATGGCGGCAAGTTTGAAAGAAGAAAAAGGTGTTTGCGGTCGCAATTTTTCTCTACTCTTTCTGTCTCGAAGCCCCTCGTGGCTCTTGTGGCTTTGGATCACAATGTTAATACCAGCCGCGGGCCGAGATTAAATATGAGATGATATTTATCAAAGCTCTTCCGTGTCGTTGTTGCGGTGGGGTATCGTGTGTAGAGAGAACTTTAGTACATTTTACTACGTGAAACCGGAAGTTGAATCTTTCCGGCAACGCCCGGGCCAGGATAACTCTTGCCACGAGACTGGACTCGTCGTTTATCTTCTTTCTCTCTCTAATTCTGGTATTACGCCCTTCTCGGTTGCCCTTGCGCTTCTCTGTAGGTACAGTTCCCCGAGGACTCACCGAGTGCGTGGATTTATTCTCCGGCCGGAGGGTAGAGTACGAGAAGAGACACGCTCTTCCAGGATCGTGCTACCTTTTGGAACGTGACACACGGCTCTTCCGTGTTTCTTCAGCCTCGAGCATCGCACGTCTACTACGCGGAAACTGCACCGCTCTCGCTGCTGATACCTCCTTCCCTGTAGCTGTTTCTTCCCACTCTTTCCCTGCCGATCCGCTAGCTCTACTCTCGCGATACTTCCGGCCAACTTATCTCACGTGCACTTCCTCCGGTATCTCTCCCGTCCCGCACGCTCCTCTCAGTTCTATCACACGATTTTGCAGCCTATCCCACCTGCTACTTCCTCGAAACGTCTCCACCCCTTAACGTTGTTGAATTATATGTTTCACCTTTTCACGTCGTTCCACCAGCAACGATTTTTAAAATGATCACTGAGAATGTCACGCGTGTCCGCAGTCAATGCCACTTCGTACCAGCCACTGACCCGAACAGTCTTTTCGATTAGGATTTTTTAAAATCCTTAGTAAATGCACTTGAGGCGACGACTTTGGACTCGTTCTTTCGTGGCAAGGAAAGATTGATGTTAGGATAAAAGGGTTAACAGTCATAGAATGTACAGACAGATAGATAGAGTATTTTAAAGCAGACGTACGAAGGAAGGCTGGACGTAGACGAAGCAGCAGATACGAAAAAAGAAGAAGAAGAAGCAGAAGAAGAAGAAGAAGAAGAAGTAGTAGAAGAACAGGAAGAAGAAGAAGAAGAAGAAGATGAAGAAGGAGAAGATGAAGAAGAAGTGAGAAATGAAGAAAGGATCACTGTCGCGATAAACACGAGGTCAGGTTCACCAGAATTTAACGATAACTTAGAGGCAAGACCCTCGTATCCTCTCGACCCGTATAAGATTTTTTTTAACAACTTTTTTCTTCAGTGTTGCACCAAACTCGAGGTTGAAGCAATCACTTCCAAATCCCCAAGTGTCTCATGAGTCCTCGAGCAAAATTTCAATCCACGATCGTCCGTTTAAACTGCTGCTTTGTAACATGGATTTTCATTCGTTTGTTTTTCTTAATTTAACACGCACGATATGTACGATTGTTGAAGGAATTTCCGCAACTGTGTTCGAGAATTTGACAGCGGGAGGAGCTGCAACGGTGGCGATATTCCTTGGCGGAATTAACTGTAACAGTTACCGATTGTTTGCGAACCGCGAAATAGCGAGCCAGTCTGGTTTTATGACGAACGAAGAGAGCCTCGCCTGCGTCACTCGTAACATGTAAACGGCCCTCAGTGTGACAACACGAACAACGAGGGCTAACGATCACGCAGGGGGATGACCGAGAGAGACTGGCTCGCGCAGGGTGCGAGGCTGCAGGCTTACGTTGGCTGGCTCACTGGAAGCTGACTGGAGGCGTCGCCGACGAGTTAGTCCGACGATAGCAAAGTCGTGCCGCCGCGCGCCGCGCTTGGGGTACGTTGGTGTAGTGCACGGGTATAGAGTTTCGTGAGCGCAAGCGTCGCGCGGGACGCGGCGTTTCGTTCTCGCTCGCGTTCCGAATACCCCACGAGCTGCCACGACCACACAGTCGGCTCTGGACCATCGACCGAGTAGTTCGCCATGCACGTACAAAACCCCCCGGTGGGAGTTCCGCGCACGAGTAAGGGGGGTGAGAGTCGAGAGCGTAGAAGCGAGGCAGGCAGAGGAGGCTAGCGGGGTATGAGATATTGATAAAGCGAATGACAAGTAAAGGGAATAATAATAGAGCGAGGGACCGTCAAGGCGCAACAGCCAAGAACCAACACGAAAACGGACGGGTAAAATCATATTGATAAAATCAAAGAAACAGAGATAAAGTGTAAATAGAATTTCTCTGATAGGTAGATATAGTAGCGAAAAGAGAAAGAAGGATGACGCTCCGGGCTGCTGCTTCTGCTTCTGCTGGTTACCCACAACTGTCAAAATCCACTTGTAGATTCTTATAAAAGATTCTTGACGTCACTGCTGGGTTTATAGGGCTGCTGCTTCAGCTGCTGCACGAAAGTATATACAGTGATAGATGAAGCAAAAGGGGACTTGGAGTTCTCTGCTTCGCGTGCGTCATCAGCTTGAAATTCTTTTTCAAAGCGTGATGTCCATGCCACAATAATAAATATCATAACCGGCACGACAAGACAGTATAACTGGGAGTTATTTATCCACGATTTTGTTAGATCCTTCATGTCTTTTTTCGAACCCTTCAATTTGCCCTCTAGCACTTTTCCCTTTATAGAGAGATTGCGGTGACAGTCAATGGGACGCTCAATGTATGAAATGCGACCGTCTGTTTAAGGAGGGTGTGCAGCTAGCCTAGTACCTGCAGGTACGATGAGGACGACGCTTGTCGTGAGGATATAAAGCGCGCAGTGAAGAACGCGTTGCATTCGTGACACGTCAGTGGACATATAGTACAGTCAACGTATTACCGACAAGCATTTCATAAGGTCATAAAGAGCATACAATTCGTGACATGCTTTTCGTTCACCCGAGAAAAGAACGAAGCGATATACCATCACCTTCAGCTCTCACGCTATGTCGTAGTAGATAGTGTGTCGTATATACGATTATATGCCAGGAAGATGTCAGCACACAAATCTCAAATTGTATTTGGAGTTCCTAGGGGCATTTGACTACTTCCATTGGCTACACTGTAGGAAATAGGGAGTGCGTCTGGGGATTGGCACTTCAAAAGAAGGCTGATGATTGATTATCGGTATTTCTTAACATGACCATACTATGACCCTACTCTTAAATTTTTCCTAAAAACTGATATTTTTTTCTTGTAATTCATCATAATGTAATCAACATACTTCGACCCCACGTTTGCTGTGCACCAAAACTTTGGCAGTGTTCAGTCTTTTAGGAGAAAATAATAATGGTTAATGGTCGTTTAAAGACTGAAACTAAGAATCCGACTGGAGTTCTTTTAATACTTGGCGTCGAGACGCTACCGCGTCTCTTGGATTCTATATTTCGTTCAAAATATATGAGGTATTCCTGGCCAACTCAACAAGCGTTCAACCCTGACCCCTGCCAATTCGGCAGAGCAAAAATTCCATAATTTTTTATGCTATGCTATATGCTCGAAAAAACACTTTTAATTTAAAACCAATATTTTTTACTCAACCATTTTTTTCATCAATTTGTAAATAGAAATCTTACGCCTGAATTAAAAATTTGTAATTAGTCTCAAAAATTCTGTATTAGACATAATATTTTTGAGCATGAGATTTTTCGAAAGATTCAAAATGCCATCAAAATTAAAATGCTGGACAAGTCTGCGCTGAATTTGTACTTAAATGTTTTTCGATGATAGTCCATATGTGAACAAAATCTAAGATAAATCTGTGAAAAAAAATATAAAAAATTGAAATTGCAATAAGATTAGAATCACCCTGTCTATTCGCGATAAATTTGGTACACAGAATGGTTTGATGGTAGTCCATGTATGTACAATATTTCAGCCGGATATCTCTTAAGTTGCGAAAGTTATAGCGTGAAAACAATTGTTTCAAAATTTTCAAAACACTGTAAAATTGGAATTTTCCAATCGACTTGCGATAACTACAATCCCAAACGTTGGTAGGCCACTTGTGTGCCAAATTTGACGAAGATACATCTATAATGATAACAGTCATCGTGCTTACATAGAAATCTGCATACACACACACAGACAAACACGCACGCACCTGCGCGCACGCGCACACACACACACACGCACGCACGCACGCACGCACGCACGCACGCACGCACGCACGCACGCACGCACGCACGCACGCACGCACGCACGCACGCACGCACGCACGCACGCACGTACGCACATAGACATTTTTTCTGATCCTCTTTTCTCGACGTTTTGGACCATTCTGAGTATCCTGACATGAAAATTTCTAAAAAAAAAACTTTACAACGACAAAGCTTCCTCTATGAGGAAGCAAAAATAAAAGACGTAAGATTATTTTAGAATTAGGCTGAAACTTTTTTTTATCGATATAAACAAAATCATGTATTAATTAATCAGTTGTTGAAATAGAAAATAAAGTGAGACATTTTTAACTCCCGATTCGTAAATTTCTCAAATCCAGCCATCAACCAACTATTTTTGGCCATGATGAAACATTGGTATATGGTTGAATAAGACAAAATAATCGGAATTTCAACCCTGAGCTGAATACAGCGATGGTTGGCTTTTGGTGATTTTTCAACACCAACTATTGGTGTGTTACGTGCATGCAAAAAAAAGGCTTGCTTAGAACAACCAAGGCGCTTGGTTATATATGCACCAACTAAGTTATTGGTTAGACCAATCAAGTTATTTGTTAACCAACCAAGTTATTGATTGACTAACCAAGATGATTTAGTTGGTGTAACCAATAACTTCGTTAGTCGAACAAGAACTTGGTTGGTCCAACTAAGCCTTTTTCTCCGTATGAGACTATTAGTTTATGGTCGGTCCTGAAAAATCTTTTAAAAAATTGAAAGTGTTTTTTTCGAGATATAGTACAGTATAAAAAATTCATCCACATCCGTATGATTACTTGTGAATATCGATGAATATCAATGCAACTATTGTGGAATAAAAGTGAAGAAAATTCATGTAATCGGTTTGGCCTAGTGGGTAGCGTGCACGTCTTTAGGTGTTAGGTAGTTCGATGGGTCTTAGGTTCAAATCTCGCAAATGTCGATTCTGAAAAACGAAAGGGACAAAATCGTCACTGTAGCCGATACCCGTTTTTTTCGTTATTAATAAAATAATAATATTAACATTATTGCATAATGTCCGTTTTGCAATTAAATAAATATAATATTGATATATTCATTGTATTACTTTTTAAGAACATGCCTATTTCTTTCACTGGAAACGGAGTTTAAAGCAAGAATATAAGCATTCAATCCAAGTGCAGGATAAATCGTTTGGTAGAAAGAACATAATGCAACAACAACACAAATTATTCCTACAATAAGAATCGCTATTGTTTCGATCAACTTTTAAAAAATGCATTCTATTATAGATGAAGTGGACATAATGACATCACTTCTTGACAGCCCGTGAACCGGACGTTTTATTGGATCAATCTTAAATTTTTATTACTTAATGACATTTTTTTCCGTGTGTGAATTACAGCAACAAGAAATCAATTTCGGCGATTAATGAACATTTGTAAGGCTCGCTGAGACCTCTTAATATTTTGCGACCAGTTTGGGGTTTTCTTAATGTCGACAGTATGACTATGCATTTATGTACTTCACTGGATTATAACGAAGTTCATAGACCAAACGGTATATCTACCTCTTACGGTATAGCTATACTTAGCACTCAATCTATGCGGTTTCGTAATCGATGATGCGTGCTGTCGAATCTCGAACGTTATTATAGTATACGTTAATAATATAATAGTTGCGCCTAGCCTATCGTGGATATCAAGCTATGTACTATAGGCGGACCATACAATGCTCTATAGTATATGCTCTACTCTGCTGCATACTACCCTCTCTCTCAATCCTTCTCTACGTCGCTTTCAATTCCACAAAGCGATTATACCGAGTACGGGAAACTGCCCTTAGCCCTATTAATATACGACGGTATGAATGACCAAATATACCTAGCTCTGTAAACTTATCCCGGGCAATCCCATGTGCCAAGTCGTCCCGAGGTCGTAACTCGAGAAATCTCTCACGAGCCTTCCATGGCAAAAGCGTGCAACAGAGAATAATAAATTCGAAATCGCGTAGCTCGTAAACTCGTATGAACGTCGGTACATTGTATATAGTATATTGTAGAACAATATGTTGTGTGTATAGGATCTTTCAAGCTACTGGTTGATATTAGTCATCCAAGGTCATACGATCCGATAGTTTTACTGCGTATGATTTAAAGGGATAGAGGCTCGGGACACACGGTGAAAAGAGGGACTCTGTCACGGAAGTAGGTATTACGTGGAAACTAAGATGGTTCTTAGGGTATATAACGACTACGTACTCCTACCATTGCTACTAATTCCACGACTACCACTGCGATGTTTAATACTACGTTAAATATAGTATAGTTGGTGTACTAGCTGGTAGGAGTGCTCTTGGAAAGTTGCCACACCCGGAAACCATCCTGGATATACGTATAGCCTGGTACTCTCGACCCCTTGGGCGCCCTCTCACCCCATTCAACCCTTTTCACCTCTCAAGCCAGCATAAAAGCTCCAGCAGCAGGATCTCACCCCCTGGCCCGTCTGTCTCAGGTAATTTCTCTACTATTCGAAGATCGATGGTTTGGCAGAGCTCGCTGGTGGTGCTGGTGTGCTTATTCGTTGTTGAGCGGGTGCGGCTACTGCCTGCTGCTTTTGCTGGCTTACTGCCTCGGTGATCGGTTGGGTTGCTTGCCTGCCTGACTTTCGTTCATTTCACAATGTTGTGAGTGCCAGTAACGTCGAACCGACGAATATCGAATGGCAGTTCTTGGTGATATCTCGAGAATCGAATATCCGGTGGTTTGGGGAAGATCGGGACAGAACGAGAGACGGAGAAAGATATATGTAACGGTTGGAGAAATGCTAGAAAGCTGCGGGAATCACACGACGAGCAACCACCTGCTGTACTCATCACTGGGTTATATCCACTTTCATGATTCCCTTTTTTTTTCTTTCCACCCACTTGCAATGCCCATACATACTGAAAGGTTTTGCCATTTCGCAAAATAATGACATCATTTTATTTAATATAACTCTAATAATGTCGCGACGAGAAGAGTTCGTATTCCAGACCGGGGATGAGGATTTCTGGTGCAAGGAAATCGGACATCTTCAATGCCATCGAAGTGGTGAGATTTATTTCATCATAAGTATTAGACGAAGTTTCATATTTCTAGATTTAATTACCATCAAGGTTCCAATTTGCATAGGAACGACAACAAAAAAAAACAAACTCGGGCTACTGAATCGTGAAAAATTCCGAATCCATTATTAGCTTCTCGAATGACTATTTTTCTAGGGAGGCCGTATGGTCTAGAAGTTAGAGTAATAGCCCGTGGTGCACGCGGTCGTGGATTCGATTCCCACTCACTTTGTGGATTGTGAATGAAAAACGGCTGCCTGCCTAAAGTAGTGATGGTAGATGCAAGCGCGTAATCAGGCCATCTACCAGGGCGCAGAACAACTGCTGACAACACCTTCGCACTGTTAAAAGGGCAGCTCTGCTCGCATACCCAGTAAACACATAATTGAACAGCAATGTAACCTGGAAGTTACATGTGATTGTAACAATGTAATGTTTGCGTTATGTTGCGGCTATGTAACGTAGAAATAACATGTGATGTTTCATTTGTTATATGCAGGTAATGTTACTGTTATGTGACATATTCTCGTTGCCGTTGCATAACAAAAGCTATGAAACTGCAACGCAACGTGCAAGTAACAATTGGGACGTCACTTTTGTAACAGGAAGTCAATGTTACAGTCATGTAACGTGGCAACATTGCAAAAACGTTGCAAGGGAATGTAGCATTTATGTATATTAGAGTGGTTATGTAACATCGTAAACATCCACGTTATGTAACTGTTATATGCCGTAGTTACGTTACAATTATATAATGAAAGTGTGTAACTGTAATGCAACATGTATGTAACCATTGTAATGTAATTGTGGCGATAGTTCGGTTATGTTACAGTTATGTAACGTGGCAACATTGTAAGAACGTCACATATTCATACAGAATGTTATGTCCGCTAGGTGGCTAACGACTCAAAAGTTTCTCGCAAGCGATTCGTGACCCTAGCGTGTATAAGACTGAGCGACTTCGCAGTTCAAAAGAAACAGTGGGATACCCTTCGGAGGTGCCCTAACTGGTTGGCATTATTTGCCAATAGCTTGTTATACTTTTAATTGTAGCAGCAATTTTTTTGACCTTCTACGGGTAGCGATTTCGCAACCCGTTGACGTTTGTGGACTTTCAGTCCACAAAAGAACCTCACGTTACCTTTCGAAGTTGCGGTTTCGTAACTCTTACGTTACTTTGCATCAGTAACATTACGCACCGTACAGGCAACATAACTGACTTGTAACGGCTATGTAACGCATGTTACATAATATGGCAACATTGTTGAGTGGGAAATAATAACTTACATGTAAGTTACAGGTGATGTTGCTGGTAACTTTCGGTTACATTGCTGTTAAATTGCGGTTACATTGTGCAACATAGCAGTTACATTACGCAACGTGTGGGCAACATAACTGGAATGTATTTTTTTTTTTAATTTTATGTTGCATTTCCCCCCGTCTGCAGGCATTACGCCTATTACAGGGTCGGCCCGGATCAGTAGCCAGTCCCCCCTGGGGGTCTGGTCCAGATCAGTAACCAGGCCCCCATGCGGCCGCATCCGACTTCCCCCTCTATATCGCATTTGCCATAGCATTTCTGCTATGGGCATAGGGAAACTGCGGAAAACCTATGCCGATATAGCCGGTCTCGAGTTCGCCTCCCGGCACCGGAGCTACGTCACGTTTCGTCGAGAACGTAAACACGGACTACAGCTGTATACATGTGACCCCCACAGGTAGAAATACCTGTGTGGGTCTATTTATATTTTCGACGAAAATCGACGGCACCGGGAATCGAACCCGCGACCTACCGATGCTCTAGACTAGAGGCCAGTACACTGACCACTAGACCATCGCACCGGTTTCCATAACTGGAATGTATTGGTTATGTAACGCATGTTACATAACATGGTAACATTGAGTGGTTGTTGAGTGGGAAATAATAACTTACATGTAAGTTACAAGTGATGTTTCTTGTTACATTGGGTTACATTGCTGTAACATTGCTGTGACATAACCGTGTTTACTGGGTATACAGGATACTAGTGATACCGTTCGAGACGAGAAATTCTCGGCGAGACGAGACGAGAACCAGAAATTTCTCGTCTCGAAGAGTCGAGACGAGACGAGAAATGTTTCTCGTCTCGTCGAGAACGCAACGAGACTCGCGGCGAGATTCTCGGCGAAAATTACGAAATTCGAATTCAAATTATTTTCTGTGTTTGAACATATTTTTGCAGTTTTGCTGCGACTGAAAATATAACCTTGAAAAATCTTAGCAAATAAAAAGAATTATCTCGAAAAGATTCTGCGACTAGAAAGTTGCTCTTGAAAAAGCTTAGCGTGTAAAAGAAATGGTCTCAAAGATGTTCAGCGACTGAGAAGATAACCTTGAAGAAGCTCAGCGGATAAAAAAAACTGTCTTGAAGAATCTCTGCGACTGAAAATAAAATCTTAAAAAAGTTCAGCATATGAAAAAAAATGTCTTGAAAAATCTCTCTCCGACTGGAAAGATAACTTTGAGAAAGCAATTTTCTGGAATTACTCACCTCAAGATTGTGAAAATATTTTTTTGCAATAATAGCCAATGGACCAGTGACGTAGTGAGTGGGTGAGCCCGCGGGCTCGTCTCCCATCGAAAGCAGTTCTCCCCCCCCCCCCCCCCTTCCCCTCAATCCTCGTTACGCCACTGCAACAAACCAAGCGTTATTTTCTCAAAACGAGACGAGAAATAAAAATAACTCGTCTTATCCCGAGAATTGTTTGAGATTCTCGAAAAATGTTCGTGATTCTCATAAAATGTTCGAGATTTTCGCGTTTCTCGAGATGGTCGAGAATTTTTCAAGATTCTCGAAATTTTTTCGCGATTCTCAAGAAATTTCGAGATTCTCGAGAATTTTTCGAGATTCTCGAGAATTTGTCGAAAGTCTCGAGAATTTTTCGAGATTTTCGAGAAACGAGACGAGAAATATATCTCGCCATTGTTTTCGAGACGAGACGAAACGAGAAATAGCGAATTCTCGTCTCGTCTCGTCTGGACGGCATCACTAGGGCATACGGAGCTACGTTTACCTTCGTTTTTCTACGGATGCTAATGTTAGTCAGTGTGCCTGACGAATAACGTGAGGCGATTCTCATGAGTAATCGACTATCGAAGAGGGTCTCGTTCTCGGAAATTATACGAGGATGAGAAAACGGAAAGACCGATATGCCAATGTCGTTTTAATAACGAGGCCTACACGAAAGGGGAATCTAGCGGTTTTTTGGCCAAATTTAACAGGAACTAGAAAACATCCGCGCGCTGGGTGCGCGAGTAACGGTCGTGTGTCGGTGTAGCGATCTTATTTAATACATATAATATATATAATCAGAATTCCCAAAAATTAAGAGATCTAACAAATTTTTCCAATAATTCCAAATTTTATCGAATCGAAAACTCTTTACAGATTTGACTCAAATTGATTACCAATTGTCCTTCAACATTCTTTCAATTATAAATTAGTATTTACCTTGATAATTTCAAATTTGCGAGGTCTAGAGCATTTCCAGACTTTAGAACAAAATGTGAAGTCCCATCATTATATGGGGCTTTACATTTTTAATAAAGCAGTACGACCTCTTTACACAATGAAATAAATACAGCATTTCCAATTCTGGAAACCTGGCATGGATTTTGCTAAAAGTAACAGTGAACAAAGAGGTCTGATTTACTGGACTGCAGAATTTCAATTCTCCCCGATCTCTTCGCTTATCATCTTATTCACGATTGTTCTGTTGATCCGCATGTAGTGACTCCGCGTACGCTCGGTTTTGTTGCTGCCATAGAGACTACGTCGCACTTTGTCGTTCAACATCTTAAGCCTAGTTTAATATTCGCAATTAACACATAATCCGGAAACCCCGAAATATTGTAAAGTCAACCAACTTGGGAATTCAAACCTCGCGCGCCCGATATGCTTGACAAAACTGTCAGAATTGCAACTGTCAAACGTGTTAAATACGAACTCGGTCTCGGTCTCGATCTGATCTCGCGCCAATTTGGACCAATCACAGCGCGAATAACGTGACAACAATGGACCAACTCGCAATTCGTTAAAATCTCGCAACATACTTTTTAGCGAACGTTCAGTGTCAATGCAATATTGAGACCTTTTTCATAGTAATTATACATTGGACGACCTAAAAAAAGTTTTTTTTTACTTGTCACATCAACAAACTCTAATCTAGACTCTAATAATGCCCCTTGTGAAAGGAAAGCTACGTACGATTTTTGTTAACGATGGCGCAACGGCCCTTTGTATTTCGCAATTTATTGAAACTTAGAAAATCGAATATTTCCTTTGGACGGATATCGGTATATTATACACGATGGATGGTACTATGTATGGTAGCACACGGAAAGAAAAGATTAGTTGCCATAATCAAAAAATGAGTTGACACAACCAATCGATTATTCTTTTTCCCTTATAACTCAAATGGTAGTGCCAACGTTTTGAATCGTAATACCGACGATTCGAATGGTAGTCCTAATAATTCGAGTAGTAGTCCCAACGATTGGAATGGTTATTCTTACTAATCTTGCGAAAACTAATTGTGAATAGTTGAGATTACTATTCGATTTGGTTGAGGTAACTAATTTTTTAGACCTTGCGTAGAGTAAATTTGAAACATCGTTGTCATACCCAAATTTTCCTTTCCGTGAATTTGATAGCTTGAATGATTAGTATCGTAAACCATTTTAGCTTTCCTTTCACAAGGGTTAATGTTAGGGTACAGACTATAGTTTTTTGTTGCGGCACGTAATTGCGCAGCATTAAACATATACTTAGTAAGCTTTCTACAATCTCGAAATACATAAGTGAGCAGTACATCCTCGTAAAAGGGTTGGTTACAGAGATGATTCGAAAGATGAGCGCTGGCTCTCGAGACAACTTCAAGACCATCGAACCTTTCTGTACCAGCAAGTGTATATACACGTATATTCAAGTATAGAGAGTTGTAAGATCGAGAATCTCAACAGCAGGAGAGTGGTATGGTTAGTGGAGACGGAAGTCCGCCAGAGGATGAATTCAACCACACTTTGACCAACCACCTGCTGAATACCATTTGGGACTAGAAACATACAGATCTAGTCCATTAACGATCTAAGAGGATAATCCTGTATGGCTGTTGCTGTACTTTGGTTTAGTGTGAGACACGGGGACGAAGAAGGTAAGGTATTGGTGGGTTTGAAGTACGTTTGTGGGTACGATGAGGACCGTTGCTCCTTATTGGCTGACCAAACCTTGCTTGCACTACTTACTACGAAAATTGGAATGTCCCGGTAGAAACGAGGAGACTAACTGCAACTACCGCACGCGTTTGTCAGGATCTTGTAAGATATAGTCGTCTTCTCACACAGATGTTCCGTTCTCTCCAACTTATACTCACAGTTCTTCAGATTTCTATCTTCCTCTTGGGATCTCTTCTCTGTTGCAAGAGAGTCTACATTTCAAGGCAATTTCTGTCCTACGTACAGAGAGGCAGACCGTGAGCCGAGTGTCCTCGAGAGAACGAGGTGGTCTTTGGTGTCGAATAGGGGCTCTTATCATTACTCTCCTATCTCATATACTCTGTCCCTGTCGCTATATTCTTATTTTCGATCCCTCTCTCACACACGTACCCTCTCGTTTCATCCGTCTCTTTGAACATCGACTATCTACTGAGGCTCCGTGGAGAAACGTTCTCCATGCTCATGAGAACAGTCAGTTCTTGACAATCGCAAGTCCCGTCGTCGCCGTCTCTACATCACATCCAGAGAAGACGAAGAGGTACCGGATGAGTAGGAAGTGAGAGGAATGGAGAGACGACGTGCAGACTCGACCCCGAAACTTTGTCAGCAAGCACCGAGCTCGTGAAGGGAATGAAAGGCAACGTGTAAGGACAGTAGAGCGAGACGAAGAGTCCAATAAAGCTCAACCCCTTCCGACAAATCTACTATATCTGTACCCACAGTACGATATTACACGTACTAGGGGAATGGCGTAAACGAACTTTCAGATATCGTGAGCTTTCCCTCACCTATTGTAAAGTTCTATGCATAAATTGCTATATGTCTTATAACGGAAAGTAGAAATCACCAAATATTTTGTTGCACACATTAAGTAGCGCATATAATTATATAACAGACATATTCTTTACACTTAAATTATATATATATTCTACACGTACGACGTGTATGAAAAGTGCGGCCAGACAAAATCGGTATCACTAGTTACATATAGTCTGTATTTAGAGTAAAAAGCATACTTTTTTCCGAAGAATTTTATATGAATACCATTTTTCCAATTTGCTCGTCGATAGAGGTGATCGACGAGCAAATTGGAATAATGGTATTGGTATAAAATTTATTTGTCTACGGAGACTATTTTTTTATTCCAAATGGGTCTAACTAAATTTCATTGATATAACCGGTGCGGCGGTCTAGTGGTAGTGTACTTCTTCTAGTGTACTTCTAGTCCAGAGCATCGGTAGGTCGCGGGTTCGAATCTCGGTGCCGTCGATTTTCGTCGAAAATATAAATACGGGCGCGATGAAACTCCAGATGTATACATGAGACCGACACAGGTATTTCTACCTGTGGAGGTCATATGTATACAGCTGCAGTCCGTGTTTACGTTCTCGACGAAACGTGACGTAGCTCCGGTGCTGTGCGGCGAACTCGAGACCGGCTATATTGACATAGGTTTTGCGCAGTTTCCCTATGCCCATGGCAGAAATGCTCTAACGAATTCGATATAGAGGGGGAAGTCGGATGCGGCCGCATAGGGGAATGGTTACTGATCCGGGCCAAACACCCAGAGATCGGTACCCTCTCAAGGAGGGAGTCTGTTCCGTTGCACACGGAACGAGTCAATTTAATATTAATCAAATCAAAATAATTTTGCTTATATTAAGAATTTATGTATAATTACACAAGGCTCGTACCTGAAGGCAATAAAAAGACGACAAGCCGTGCACGGGTTTTCTCGACCACTTGGTAGGTAACTCAACATTTAGTTTGACGCTCGCTGGTCACTCAAGTCAAGCGTGGACACTTTTTATTGTCGCAAAAAGTGCGTCACGGGAATTTCCCAAAAGCCAAGCCAAATGTTCGAGAGGACCTCCCAATAGTTTCCTACCCTTACGATTCGTTTCGTGATTGGTGACGAGCAAAATACTCCCACTTTCTTGAAAGGTTATTTATACCAATAATATTAGCTGGTATATTCTCAAAAGGGAAGACACCTCGTGCCGCTTTCTGGAAATAGCCGCCCACAACGAAAGGCATCTTACGTTTTTAGTTAAGGTAGAATAGTTAGTAATCATCGGAACTTCACAGAATACACATCGAGAATCCAACCGGAGGACTTCTCTAACTCTTGTGAATTTTACTCAATGTTTCTCTTGAAACAATCCGCATAACAAGCCTTCGTTAACACAATACGAAGCAAGTTTCTTCAACAACAATTGTCAAATTCTTGTTAAATTTTCAATTCTGTAAATATTTGTGATTATTTTTCCCATCGGAATTTCGGCCAATAGAAACGACGCATATGGCCTCATGTGTGGGAACCTAGTCGATTTTATTTCGGATATTTTTCGGATATTTCCTAAGCAAGTTGCTAAGCAATAAAAACAGTTTCTGAACAACGTTTAACCTGAGAATTCTTTACATCTGTCAAACTTTTAACGAGAACTAGAACGTGATCTGAAGAATTCGCCGAAATTCCAATGGAAAAAATAATCCGACAAATACCCCTCGAGCTTCAAAATTAATCGTGTATTTCCCTCAAACTCCCCTGCATACAAACAATCGTGTCAAGTTTTGCAGAAAATTTCTCTCGGGATTCTTTAACCTGCAAAACTTGACACTCTTGTTTGTATGCAACGAAGTTATCGGGAAATACCCGATAATTTTGAAGCTCTTGGGGTATTACTACTGAATAAATTGAATAAATTAGCTTATCTCGTGAATATTTGCAGCTAACCATCTACATCACATTAATTTGAGGTGTGGGAATCCATAGTATCGACCTAACTGCGTCGGTATCAAGATTTACAACCCTAGTTGATTCGCATCGTAAGTCGAATGGCACTGTAAACGCGAACATTATTTTTGGTCCTTCGAGCCGGAATAACGATCCACTATCATTCAAATCAGACATTGTGCTTCGAAAGGCTCGCAACAATGAAGGTGCTGTGAACGTGTGTTAAGTTAAAGTGAATACAAGCAAAATGGCGGGTAACACAGCAGCCGACGCACGGCGCAAGGATCTCATACGAAGACGCGCTACCATCAAATCGAAACTCACCATCTTCAAGAACCTCACCAAAAGACAAAGAGAAGAAGCCAAATCTGAATCTACTAAAGGTTCATAAGGACAAACTGGAGAGTGCATTCGCAACTCTGCAGGAATACACAAGTGAACTGCAAGAATTCAATTCAGAAGTAGAACCAAGGCTTGCGACGGTCACAACCACAAGGGTCAAAGGCAGATGCGAAGCCTTTTCACCACAACGATGGAGTGCTCAATTTGTAAGAATAATCACCGGCTGTTCCAATGCAGCGAGTTCAGAAGGCTTTCACCAAAGGAAAAGTACCAGGCAGCAAGTCGGGCGACTCTCTGCCTCAACTGCCTGCGTCCAGGTCATGGTGTGAAACAATGCACATCGACAGGTTCGTGCAAAACATGCCACAAAAAACATCACACGATGTTGCATTTCACGGAATCGTCGCTATCACCGTCTGAACCAAACACAAGCTCTCAGGCGAAATCTACGCAATCTTGACTACAAACACCGCAAGGTGAGCCAGAGAAATCGGATATCACCAGTCTCACAGCAAGTATTCCAAATAAAGATCTTTTAGTAACTGCCAAGGTTCTCGTTTCTAGCTTCTCGGGAAAGCTCATACCGTGTAGAGTTCTCGACACCTGCTCTAATACGAACTTTATGACGGAAAGATCTGCAACGCATCTGAACTTACCAAAAACGAAATTGCCAATTCCAGTCGGAGCAATGAATCAAACTCAAACTATCACAAAGAATCTCGTGACGACGAAAATCAAATCCAGATTGCATAATTTCGAAGGGAATTTGAGTGTTCTGACAATAGATAATATAACGGGACTTGTACCAGATGAAAGAATGTCGCGAAGTTCGATCTCTCTGCCGCGCAATATCAAACTCGCCGATCCAGAGTTCCACCACCCAGCCGAGGTCGACATGCTCATCGGGTCGGGAACAACACTGTCGACCCTTTGCGTGGGTCTGATCAATTTATCGAAGCCCGGTGGGCCAGACCTATATCTGCAAACAAACACGCTTGGGATGGATTATCGGCGGTGCTATTCCTGCGGACGGTCTGTCTCCTTACAAACGACAGTGCCATGTTACGGCACTGAAAGGCATCATTAAGCGATTCTGGGAAACCGAGGAAATCGACATAAAACGTCATACCTCACCAGAAGAAATCAGCTGTCAAGAACACTTCAAACGGACGGTGAGTCGTCACAGTTCCGGACGATACACCGTCGCACTCCTGTTTAACAGTAAAAAGGAGCAACTCGGTAAATCTCGATTGATAGCCACTAAACGACTCATTGGAATTGAAAGGAAATTGCAAAGGAATTCCGAGCTCAAAACACAATACGACGCTGTATTACAAGAATACCAGACCGTGGGACACATGTCAAAGGTTCAGAGAGACACCGCGACGGGGGGAGACTTCTATCTTCCCCATCACGCGGTTATAAAGGATAGCAGTCTCACCACCAAGGTCAGAGTCGTCTTCGACGGATCGGTAAAGTCCAGCACAGGCCTTTCCTTGAATGATACGCTCATGGTGGGACCTACAATTCAAGACGACATATTTTCGCTCCTGCTGCGGTTTCGCGATCATCAATACGTGCTCTCAGGAGATATCGAAAAGATGTACCGTCAATTCAACGTCCGCAAGGAAGATCGAAAATACCAGAGAACTCTATGGCGCGACGCCAGTGGCTCAATAGCCACCTACGAGTTGAATACCGTGACTTTCGGACTGGCTCCAGCGCCCTTCTTAGTCACGCGTTGTCTTCATCAACTTGCTGACGATAAGATGACCGACTATCCCAGAGCTGCGCAAATCATCAAGCGCGATCTATGTCGATCATCTGCTAACGGATGCGGCAATCTTCGACGAGGCCCTGGAACTTCGAAACGAGATCAATGAACTCCTGCAACGAGGCGGGTTTAATCTTTTACAATGGGCGTCAAACGAGCCTCAGCTTCTTCAGGGATTGCCATCAACGAGCATAAATCTGAAACTGCAATCACGATAGGATCAGACAATCAAAACTCTCGGCGTACACTGGAACTCCGACCAGGATGCCATCGTTTACACCCTCAGCCCTGTTTCGCGCTCCGACCGTGTAACCAAAAGACCCACTAGGACTCCTCGGACTAGTAGACACGCACGTAATAATTATTACGCAACGACTTTGGAGGGAGAAACTTGATTGGGATGAATCGATTCCAGCCGAGATACACACCGAATGGAGCAACTATGTATTACAATTGGATCTTCTCAACGATCCACAATTCAACAGAAGAATTATTCCTCCTCAAGGTCAAGAAATTCAGCTTCACGGATTCTGCGATGCCAGCGAAAAGGCGTACGGGGCTTGTATTTGTTAGTCACAGACAGCGGTGGAAATATATCAATGACGCTCCTATGTGCCAAATATCGCATCGCTCCTCTCCAGAAAGCGCCAAGATATGCAGAGGAAGGAATCTGAGATTCAGGACATTGCAGTAAAAGAAATTATTCCATCAATGACAATTCCGAAACTGGAGCTGTGCGGAGCTGTTCTGCTGGCTAAACCGTATTCCACTGTTCGTCAAGCATTGAATATAAAAATTCGTAAAACGGTTTTTTAGTACGACAACACGGCAGTTCTCAACTGCATCAACACACCACCGTAACAGCTTCGAGCGTTCGTGGCCAACCGTATACCCATCATTCAAGAAAGGATACATACAGGTGACTGGCGTCACGTTCGATCACTTGACAACCCAGCAGATCTCATCTTGAGAGGCCAGCTTCCATCAGCATTTGTCTCTGATCTCAAGTGAAAAAATGGTCCAGCATGGCTCATTCAAGAAGAATCCACGTGGCCGCAACTCGGAGTGCCAACAGTGGACCAACTACCCGGCTGCGCAAAATCAAATGCCTCGCCACACCAATTCCCAGCGACGTACTCATGTGATATTCATCAATTGTGAAGTTGCGACGATTCGTTGCGTACGCTCTGAGATTCAAAGTACCACACAAGGGGGAAGGTCGCCTCACCTGGGAAGAGCTAGAAGCATCTTACATTTTTAGTTAAGATAGTTACTCCAACGGATCCCTACTGTTTCCTGAGCCAATGTTGGTTTGTTGCTTGATTGATATTTGGCGATAGTTTGGCGGTAAATCTTAGATTAGGGACCCGTTGATGACCCATTATCCTGTTGAGGCTTGGGCCTGTCCTGACAGCCGAGTGTTGTCTGCTAATACTGGTCCAAGACACAGACGTTGGTCCAAGAATGGCCAGAGATCGGCATTCCTAGATCGGGATGCCTGGCTGAAGGCTGTGCTGTTAATCGAGCCAAAGTCGGCCTAGATTAGAAATCTGATGCCTGGCTGCTGAGCTTCGGCCCCGCGTCACATTTTGGTGGATGGCCCATGATAAATGCATCACCAAGCATCGGCCGAGGCAGTTCAACGCCCAGCCAGGGCTAGGCCGCTGGTCAATTCCTACATGGGCTGTGAAGTTCCGATGATTAGTAACTATTAACTTTTAAGAAAGTGGGAGGATTTTGTTCGTCACCAATCACGAAAGAAATCGTAAGAGTAGGAAAGTATTGGGAGGTCCTCTCGCACATTTGGCTTGGCTTTTGGGAAATTCTCGTGACGCACTTTTTGCTGTAATAAAGTGTCCGCACTTGACTCGAGTGACCAGCGAGCGTCTAGTTAATCCTCTTATTAGGGGTACATTGGTACGCCGACTTATTGGCACTTGAGTGAAGTCACGTACGCCGAAAAAGTTACTATTGTCTAAAGGGATATTGTGGATACATACAGCAAAAAGGTATAAAAGCTTAAAAAATGGAAAAGTCGCATATGCAAGCCAAATGTTGAGTTATCTACCACGTGGTCGAGAGAACCTGTCCACGGCTTGTCGTCTTTTTATTGCCTTCAGGTAAGCGAGAAGCGCTCTTACCTGACGACGAGCCTTGGAACACCGTGTATTTGTATGAATTGTAATTACATATAAATTTTTAACATGAGCAAAAATATTTTGATTTGATTAATATTAAATTGACTCGTTCCGTGTGCGACGGAACAGACTCTCCCCTTGAGAGGGTACCGATCAAGATTACAGTCTAATGATTTGATTACGTGCGCTGTAACACTATGAGATCATTATGTTTGTTATTTAACAGTCTCTTAATTTGATTTGTCACTATCACTATCACTTTCGATGGGTAAGGGCAGTGGAGCGAGTTTGCGTACATCCCTGTCGAGAATGCCCCTGGATGTTTTTACACGAACTACTCGCACGATGCCGTCCGCCCCGGGTCGTGTCTCGGTAACTCTACCCATAAGCCATCGAAGTGGTGGTAAGTTGTCCTCCTTGAGAAGTACCAATGAGCCCTCCTGGATGCTGTGTGATCCCCGGGACCATTTGTGGCGAATATTTAGCTCGTTTAGGTACTTCTTGTGCCATCTAGCCCAGAAATCCTGCTTCATCTTCTGGATATCTTGCCACAATGACAGCCGATTGGATGGAGTGTTGATGACATTCACTTCGGGTATGCTCGTTAATGAATTGCCAATCAAATAATGCCCAGGAGAGAGTACAAGAGGATCGTTTGGATCTGATGAGAGAGGAGTCAAAGGACGGGAATTGAGGATAGCTTCCACTTCTGTCAGAAATGTGTAAAATTGCTCGAACGTAAATAATTGTTCACCGACCACTCGCTTAAGATGGTGCTTGAAAGATTTTGCGGCTGCTTCCCGGATTCCGCCGAAGTTTGGTGGTTCAGATAGTATAAAATGCCACCTTATACCGTGATCGGTGCAGAAGCAGAGCGTTTCCTCGTTGTATTCTTCTAAGTGCACGTGTTTTGTGATTGCCTTTAACTCGTTGTTGGCTCCGACGAAGTTTGATCCGTTGTCGGAGTATATATGCTCGCATTATCCCCTTCTTGCGATGAACCGTTTCAATGCGGCAAGAAAGGCTTCAGTGGTTATGTCACTGACCAATTCGAGATGTACGGTTTTGACTACGAGACACACAAAAACTGCGACGTACACCTTGATTCTTCCTCGATTTCGCTCCTTATTTTCCTTGATAAAGAATGGGCCTGATGCGCCCCGAATTTTAAAAGGAATTTTATTGGGAAATCGCTCGAAAATAATTCCAGTGGTAATTATTTTCGGACGGAGTTATTGGAGCAATTGGGCAATCGAATGATTTCGAAAGAGCTCGCGCAATATCATGCGTGGAATCGGCATCGTTCGATGGAGCAATTAACGCGGGAGCTTTAAATGCATACGCACCAATTTTAGGCAAATTGGTGGGTATCAATCAGAAGTAAATTCAGTCTTCAATCAAACATCAAAGTGGCCAGTCGGTCTTGGGTCAGACTCGACCATAAGTAAGGGAATCGAGACGAGCTCGATATTGTAATACACTATATTGTTATCTGTTTAAATAAATATTCTTAACTTTACGTTATTTACTTGAGTCTAACTCTTTATTGGCAAACGATCCCAATAAATAAAATATATGTTAAAATGACCCCCGGCGGGCATCACAGGCTGCTGTAATCCACGCCGACGTTTAAGAACGGTCGAGCTTCGCTGATGCGAACACCCGGTAGATTGTCCATGATGTAATTTGTTGATGGCGGATTTGCCTTGGCACATACCATACAACTGCGTATCACTTTGCGGACTTGATTGCGACCATCGGTCACCCAGTATTTTCTTCGTAGAGTGTACAGAGTACTTTGTATTCCGGAGATAGTTGATGATGTGTTCGTGCTGGATGATCAGGTTTGATACCCGATGCGATCGCCGTAGAATTATCGGATGTTTTTCTGCGAAATGGAATTTGAAATTCGTCAGTCGACCGCCGACTCGAATTATGCCCACGTCGTCCATAAATGGAGCCAAGGAAATGAGCTTGCTCTTCGGGTTTACGATCCCTTCTTCCTTCAAATCCCTTCGTTCATTAGGAAAGGTTGCTGCTTGAGCGAGCTTTATGATCCTCACGTTTGCTGCTTCTAGCTCTTCGCAGGTGAGACGACCTTCCCCCTTGTGTGGTACTTTGAATCTCAGAGCATACGCAACGAATCATCGCAACTTCACAATTGATGAATATCACATGAGTACGTCGCTGGGAATTGGTGTGGCGAGGCATTTGATTTTGCGCAGCCGGGTAGTTGGTCCACTGTTGGTACTCCGAGTTGTGGCCACGTGGATTCTTCTTGAATGAGCCATGCTGGACCATTTTTTCACTTGAGATCAGAAACATATGCTGATGGAAGCTGGCCTTTCAAGATGAGATCTGCTGGGTTGTTGAGTGATCGAACGTGACGTCAGTCACCTGTATGTATCCTTCCTTGAATGATGGATACACGGTTGGTCACAACCGTTCGAAGCT
Organism: Ephialtes manifestator; assembly: GCA_963970395.1. Lineage (NCBI taxonomy): Eukaryota > Metazoa > Arthropoda > Insecta > Hymenoptera > Ichneumonidae > Ephialtes > Ephialtes manifestator. Next base: position 6,749,705 of record OZ019976.1, read on the forward strand.
GGTACGCTGGTGTGTTGATCCAGTTGAGAACTGCCGTGTTATCGCACTAAAAAACAGTTTTATGAATTTTTGTATTCAATGCTTGACGAACAGTGGAATACAGTCTAGAGA